>JAHHFK020004474.1:0-135665 GCA_024533555.2 Aedes koreicus
AGGCAGCCGCGTGCCACCTGCTGAGGTGCTTCGAACCACTTGTCATTCTATTCTTTCGCGACTTTTACGCCAAGCCTCAAAGGTGTCCAAAGCTTATCTTCGAAATATGATAAGATCGACACAGCTGCACGAGCTCATTGAATTCTTCCATGCCTTCGTAGGGTTCTGTGTGGATCCTAGCTCACTGCTTTCACCACTAAGTAAGTATTTTTTAGAACCAAGTATTTTTTCAACCAAACTTTAGGAGTCACAAACTATTCAGGGTTCATATTGGTATATCACTCGACTTTTACCACCATTCGTTTTCAAAAGAGTTGTGTTGTTATATGACAAAAAGGGTTTATGAAAAAAAAAAAGTAAACCAGCTTCTGTCTTTCATCAAATTAGTTGACATGTCGAGGCTGAGTTCAGTTTTCTTTCGTTGTATTCAGCAGCATGATTCGCTTGTAGAGGTCAAAGTTCACGCGTTATATTCTAGGGTATGGAAAGTAACAAACACGTGAACTTCATTGCTCGTATTTGTATTTGATTGTTGATTATTTTTCTTCAAGTTGAAGTCGAGCCATGGAACGAAATTTTATTAGTATGATTATCATTTTCCTTTTTCCCTATTGCGTTTCCCAATGTGCTTATTCAGCCCGTGAATGCAAATCATTCCATTGAGGAAAATTTATCGTGCACGGTGAAAATGTGGAAGCTTTTTTCTTTACTCATTGATTTACAATTACATTATTGGTTTTATGTAACTCAAGTCTAATTGAATGACCAATCAAAGTTTTCATTCGAGGCTGTCCATCAACCATACTGACAATTTTTGAATATATTTCACTTCCCTTTAATATCTGTAGGGGATTATCTTACATTTGAATGAAACATTTTGTGGGGACAACTGCCTGTATTTGCCAAGTGGTTGATAGATAGTCGTTTTATTTCGAAAAAAAATGCGGATTTGCATAATTTATAGTCATGAGTTCGATGATTTCCCCTTTCAAAATTCTATTATGGAAATTACTGCAGCTAGATTAAATAAAAAAGTGTCTCGCATACACCCCGTCTTATAATTGGCTACTTGCGGCTACAATATAGCCGGACTTGTGTTCGTCGATGTTCATTTCTCGTAGGTAGTAAGTATTCAATTGTTTCTGTATGCAAGTGGATCTATCTTTCCAAATAGTAGTAACACTTTTCCTTCACATCCAAGTATAATCAAAATAATATGAAACACGTAATAATTGTATTGATTTGAACCATTGAGAATTTGTTGCATGTATTAACATTCTCAAGAGCATTATAATTATCCAACTTTATTCGCCAATTCCTTGAAAAGTCACATTTTCCTAATAATTGTCGACAATATTGCATTAATTTCAAAGTAATTTAATCGAGCTTAAGCTTGAGCTTAGATGACTCCGCATTTCGTAGTTGCTGCTCCGTGATTGAGCGGAACCAGCAAAATTGCACATACACTTTTTGAATGTTCCTTCAATATGTGGTCAATAATGGCACCGGCCACGTCCTTACGGTTTATCGGGGAAGAGAAGGATGGTAAATTAGACTTCCGTTGCTATACTAGAGACCCAATACACCTCTTAACGGTTGTCATAGGAAAGATGTTTTGTTAGTAGGGATCTAGATGATCTGGATTCACCTTGGGAAGTGATGCAATATTATAGCCGATTTTAATCAATTTAGGCAACAGTAAGGATGCTGTTGGGACCACTCACAAATTATAATGGTGGTTCACTTCACTAGGTAATTTTTTTCAACTACGCTTGATGACCGCTTTGAACCAATTAAAACCAACAGTAACGATGCTTTTGAAGTAACTTAAAAAGTGAGCTAGTGGTTTATCATTTGGAAGATAAACAATTTTAAGAAACGCTTGAGTGTCGATTTGGACCGATTGATACCAACACTTAGAATACCGTTATTGCCACTCACAAAATATGATGGTGGTTCATTTCCTGGGTACACCCAATATAAAAAAGCAAGATTGTAATGCAATTTCGTATGATTTTGTTTAATTTCTCACCATGGATCGTAACTTGGAGAAAAAAAAACACAAAATTTTTTGTGGACAGAAATTTGTTTCGAGCAGTCTATGTGCTGTTAGCCGCTTGCACACAATTGCATTGCTTCGTTTGTACCCGAAAACGTTTTGTGAATCAAGATGGTTAAAATTGCCATTTCTAGATCATGCGGGGTTATGATTGCAAAAACTGCAATTGCATTTTTTTGCCACCTTTTCAGCTTTTGGGTATATGGATTGATGGCCGCTTTGGACCAATTTAAATGAATAGTAAGGACTCTGATGGGCCACTCACAAAGTGTGATAGTGATTTTGAATAGGAGGTACTTCATTGAGAAAACAAACATGTTTTCTAGAAACGCTGAATACCCGATATGACCTGATTTCACCAACTATAAAGATGTTGTTAAGGCTACTCACAAAGTAGTAAGGTTATACACGTCACGGAAAAAAAACGTTTTTTAAACTACGCTTAATGACTGCTTTGAACCGACTTATACCAAAAATGAAGATACAGTTGGAGCCACTCACTAAATGCGTAGATGGATGTTCGTTGAGAAGACAAAGCTATTTAAAGAAAAAGTGAACTGATCTATACTAACAGTAAAGATGCTGTTATGGTCACTCACAAAGTGTGATGGTGGTTTACTTTATTCGTATAACTAAAGAAAATATAAAAACAGCGGTTTACAGCCAATTTGAACCGATTTAAACCAATTGCTGGGGCCACTCTAAAAGTATGATAGTAACTCTTCATTGGGAACTTAAGGCTATGTTTAAGACACGAGTCAATTAGGGCCAATCCATATTAACAGTAAGGATGCGTTCGGGCCACTCACAAAGGGCGATGGTGTTTCATTTAACTAAATAAAACAAACACTTGGTACACAGAAAAAAAATCTTAATATTCATTGTGATGTAAATCTCAGAGCATGTAAAATTATCCTTTATTTCACACGAAGCAGCAACTTGCATGAAATAGTTCCAACAAAGACGAGCTTTTGCATACAACATTATCGACAATGTATGTAATGTCCCAGAGCTTTACACGTTTTGTTGTTTAAATATGTATGTTTTGTGACGCTCCATTTAACAGAAATTCACACTTTTTTTTCGAGCTGTGTAGTTTTTCATTTCGAAGACAAACAATTTTTAGAATTCCTTTATAGCTGACTTGGATCGATTTGTTCCTGGAGGTGACTGAGTTCGTTTCCCGGTTTGGTATAGGAATATTTCGTGAAGGAAATTTGTTCGACTCCCTTGGCATTGGGTATGATTGTACTTGGCACACAACCACACAAATGCAAAAATGGTACCTCGCATCGAAAGCTCCCAATTAATAACTGTGGAAGTGCATTTAGAACACCAAGTAGAGAGCTAGTAATAAGCTAATTGTGAAAGCAATAAGCAGGAAATGCTTAGAAAGAAGAAGAATACTAACAGCAATGATGTTGTTGGGGCGACACACAAAGTGTGATGGTGGTTCACTTCACAATGTTGCTATTTTGAGGATGAGATCTATGCTCTCGTAGTTTCACTCTAATGATTAGTTGTATCTTCACCTTATTAAGCAGAGTGAATTATTATGACAAAACAGATAATTCAAGAACAATGTGTCAATATCAAAGTTTACTACATTTCTTAAATTTCAAACGCATCCTTATAAACCAAGTAGAAGTATATTGGGATTTGTGAATAGTAGTTTTCTATTGCTATTTGAAAAATCTTCTTTATTAAATTGGGAAATTTTGGCTTTGGCAGTGTTGTCTATTGTCGGCAACCGCTTTTAAAACATCCAATTCTATATGTTCGTCCAGCAAAGCACTTCACCGAGTATGTCTGTATGATAGCATGGTTATTTAGTTTTAATTTGATTAATTTTCAAAAAATGAGCCATTTCGTTAATCCCCTTTTTTTCTTCAAACGAACCACATGCACTCAAAAATATATATCTCATACTTCATGTTCATTTGAGCCACGTATAACTTAAATTAGATCTGTACACAGATAAAAAGAAACATTGAATTTTCTACGTTATCTAATGCACATAAAGGGAATGCCAGATTTGGCAGAACATAATGGGATATTTCATGTAAATTTAAGCCAGATAACGCCTGAATCTAGCCTGTTGTGTGAAAGATTGCAAACATTGTTGTATGGCACATGAAAGATTGCAAACAATTTCGTTGTTTACGCCTCCTTTGGCTTGAAATTAAACGAAGGGAAATTTTACGCGCATGTTAAAATTATTTATTTTTTTCTGTGTAGTATGAAAGATTGCAAACAATAACGTTGTTCACGCTTCCTTTGGTTTGCAATTGAACGAGGGGAAATTTTACGCGTCTGTTAAAATGTATTATTTATTTTATAGACACATGTAATTTTCTGCGTTATCTAATGCACATATATGGAATGCTAGGTTTGGCATAAATTCATGCGATATTGACTGTCAATTTGAGCCAGATGTCACCCAAATCAAGTATGTTGTATAAAAGATTGCAAACAATTTACGTTGTTTATGCTTGCTTTCGATTGACAACATTGAAATAAGAAGTGTAACTGTTTTAACATTCGTGAAGAGAAGCGTAAAAAGCTCGAATTCTACGTTCGACCTGAGGGCTAGATGACAACATGTCATTTGTATGGTAGATGGAGTGTGTATGGAACAATATTTATTAAAATATTCGATAGCATAACGTTTCGAGAGATGCGCAATTAATGCTATTAGGGTATGTGTCCCTTGACTCAGCCTATTATGCAACGATCGATTACATTTTTTATTATAACTCATAAAGGTTTTAAGCTATAAGCGAGATTCAGCTAGTTATACACTTGCAAAGATAAGTTTGATAAGACATTTGGTAGTTTGTATCACGGAAAGTTACACAACTCTTTTTATTAAGTCCTAAACATTCGAGGGATATGGATTTACTGTCGGTCTATAAGCACAAAATTGGGTCTATTCAGACTGCATTACTCGGTTCATCGGTTCAATTTAGCCCAATTTAGATCATTCGAAGATCGTGTAGATAATCTGTTCAGCTTAACCAGTGAAATCATGATGCCCCAAAAGTTCAAGAAATCGAAAATTACGCGGAAGTGAACAACTATAAGTTGATTAATATTGTCTAAATTGCTTCGGATTACATCGGTAATCCTAATAGCAACATGATTTTGTTGATTAACGCTAAATTAATAACATATTTGGCACATAGGCCGAATGAAGGTGATAGGCTAACATTACATCCCTGTTACCCTACTACATATCATTTGAGTAAAAATGGTTGAGCGCAAGCATGGGAACATTCATTCACTCGCATGAGCACCACCGACATAAAATAGCAACCCTCGGTGAATAGTGAAGAAGTGTGATGTTTCCTATCAAACGATTCTACACGAATCCTCCAAAAGGAAAACTGTAGAAAGAATAAACGAGGAAAACAGAATCATGCGAAACAAATTTTCATCTTTACGTTATACCTGAATAAACGCGTTGCCACTGAACGCAAGCGATTTAAATACACTGAACGAGAATAATTTGACTCAGTGAATGCAATCAGCTGGAATGATCATAGCAGAGATACGGCTTAATATGACGCTTACTGTTTTTATGTTGCCTTTGATTACTTAACATCATGTTCGATCATTATTTGAAATGTTAAATCATGTTTAAGGTATGATTAAAAGAAATGAGTGTGATCCAATCAATCTCGCTCAGCTGAATCAATCTAAATGCAAACGTAAATCTAACTGTTTTAACATTTTACTCAGTTTTGAGTCTTTTTTGACTTATTTTCGCCAAAAGTGGAGTAACTCATGTATGAGTAAATGTAACTGGGATTGACAAGTCGACATATCTAAGGCCAGGCGCCCACTGATGAGGCGGAGGTGTGACATCTGCTAGCATGCCAAAATATCTTGTCAACGTTCGTATCAACACGTATCTTGTGTTGGTTGTCTAGCAACGCAGTGTAAACAACGATCCACGCATGGTATAAATAAAACTTGCTTGCGCTCGTTGTGGCATTCTTGTGACGGATTTTGGAGACAACGGACGGTCATAGGCGGTAAGCGGCAGGCGAACCAGCAACAGTAGTTGTGACAGCAGGAAGAATCAGTATCGTGTCACTGTGACTGAGGTTAGAAACCTCGGTCCGTTTACGACATTATGCAATGCGACGCAGCTCGACGAGTTGCAAATTCCCGTGTTCTAATATCTTGAAAAATATAACAGATAAAAATCTGCTATCAAACACTTGAGAAGATAATTCATGGAGAGGAATTTTGTGGGCCCACGTGATTTCAAACCCACGTGATAAACTAAATCTACCTTGTTCTCCATGCCTAAAATTCTGGATATTACCGTATCCGTGATAATGTTTGCGCCATTAAACAATGTCAATATTAAAAAAAATCACAAAAATGTCGGTTTGATTTTTTTATTTATTCAAAAGGGGGATTATTCCGAGAGTCTTAAACTATGTGAATCATCGGTCGAGTTTTCACTTGCTGCAGTTACGGCCTCCACACGCTTCCGAAACTTACGGCAGGTCCGAATAATGTGCCTGGATCTATTTTTCTCCAGGTACGGGTCAATGTTTGTCTGAGGCTTGCTGTACTTGGGTGGCATTCAGAACAGGCATAGGCTTTCATGACGCGCCATTTTTTTTTATTCCTTGTCGGGTATTTTCATCACTGCGACAATTTTTTAGATCTATTGTGATATATCCCCTTTTTTTAGCTCTGTCCAGGTGACGTACCACTATTGTTACTTGACTAAGAGCATTATCCCAGCAAGTGTTGTTTCAGTTTTCATTCACTTTCGAAGATTCCCAGGCTTTGAGCTCCATTCTAAGAGAAGCAGATAAACTACAAAAGGGCTCAAGTCCTTCGAACTGAAGAGACGATCCGAGTCTTGCTAGTGTATCGGCTCGTTCATTTCCACCAATTCCGCAGTGACCAGGAACCCAGTATAGATTGACTTGATTACGGCAAGACAATTTTTGAAATGATTGAACACATTCCCAAACATGCTTAGATGTGCATGTTGCTGACTTTAAAGCATTTAGAGCTGCTTGACTGTCTGACATAAAAGTATATTTGAATGTCTATAGTTTCTACGCAAGCATATAGCAGAACATTCCAGAATTGCTTGAATACAGTAGAATACAGTAGGCCACCTGCCCATCGGAATCGACATGTCTATCCCTGGACCAGTTACTCCTGCTCCAACTTGATTGTTCATTCTTGAACCATCTATAAAGAAAACTATCGATCCTAGACGAAGATTTGGACCACCGCATTCCCACGAATCACGCCCAGGATCAAATAATTGATATGCACGGTCGAAGTTGTATGTTTTTTTCATCCAATCTTCGTTGTTCATAGCTAAAGAATTTAGTTTAATAATTTTTAGAATGCTTAGATGTCCTATTAGATCACTATAAAAGAGGTTCATAAATCTTTTCATTCTCATAGCGTTCTTTTCAGCTTCTAGTTGTACGACTTGATGCAATGGTAGTATGTATAGTAAAGCATCCAGTGCTTTCGATGATGTACTTCTCATTGCACCAGTGATTGAAAAAGTTGCTAGTCTTTGAAGTCTTTCTAACTTTCTCTGAGCAACTCTCTCTTTCGTTTTTGGCCACCAGATCAATGAAGCGTAGGTAACCCGGGGTCTCACAATTGCCGAGTAAATCCAATGAATCATCTTCGGCTTAAGTCCTCATTGCTTCCCAAAGGTTCTTTTACTTATCCATAGAGCATTGGTAGTTTTGGTTATAGTCTGCTCTAGATGTGTATTCCAATTAAGTTTGCTGTCAAGAGTTACTCCAAGATATTTAACAGTATCTGAAAGTTCCAAAAGGGTACCTTTCAATGTTATATTTTCGGATGAGTATTTTCTCCTTCGTGTAAATGGCACAATGAGGCGCCATACTGAGATCGGTGCTGGATGGCGACCAAATATCCTTCACCCAGAACGGTAGATGTTCCTGCAACCACTTCTGAATGCGGTTCGAGGTGGCACAGAATTTAAATACAACAATTGACTGCTCTTTGATTCACGGAAGAACATACTTACTAAAAATCCTGATGTAAACCTCCGTGTTTATGGAATGAATACCGGGTTCATTTTTTTGCCATCGGAAGCCACCAATCCAAACACCATAACGCTATCAAGACGCTTGGTTAGATACACTTTTTTATGCTCGTGGGCCACGTCTTTTACCGGGAAAGAACACATACAGCGATCGGGTATGGAATTTGATACTGGATCGACGGTAAACATGCTCTCGTCGGTGAACAAGATGACCGGATTTTTTCGCTTCAGGAAGTTCAAGATTTTCTTACATCGCTCGACTCGTTGCTCCCAGATGCGGATGGTAATCATGTGAGTTTTTTTGTCAGTTTTTTTTTCGTGCCCTTGACTTTGCCCTGATCTTCCGTGCCGTAAAGTCACTGGTCTCGTGTTCCTTCGCGATTTTCCTCATTGAACGCTCTGGATTTGCCCAAATCTTCCCTTTGATGGTAGCGATGACCCTCGAAATCCGAGCTGACCTCGGACGACCTGTGGCCACCTTCGTGGATAGTTGTCCTTTCTTTTCTTGGTCTAAGACTCTTTCCACGGTCCACCAGGGCTCTCCCACGGTATTTGAAATGTTTTTTGCGACATTTGCGCATGGAACAAAACACGAATGCGCCTTCGTCTTGGTGCAACTGTCAAACTAAGGAAATCGGCTTTTTTTACTCGCAGCCCACTATGATATGAATATTAGATTACGTGCCTGCAAAGAAAACCAAGGCATATTATTCACAGGTGAAACGGAAATCTTATTTGTTCGATGCAGCAAACATTATCACGCATATATGCATTTATGGTATACCGTAATTTGGAAAAAAAAAAGTTGTGCTTATGCACTTCTCTCTTCATCTCAGCGCCAACGGTTGATAGCTCACAGATTGTCTCTCCACTTCTGCTGTAACTTCAATAGTATTTGTGAGTATTCACGGATCTGTTTACGGCATTTGTGTACTCTTCTCTCTTGACATCTCTTAAACGACAGTCCCACGCCCAAAACGGGTATCTTCCTATGTACTGTATCGAACTTTGGACGTTCAATGATCACATACCCCGATATCTCCACTACATTTGAACATTTTGGACAGATCTGTGACGAAGCAAGTCATAACCGATTTAGATACTTCCTGAAGCTTTTGAGCCCACCTGCCGTTCTCGGCCGTGTTTCATTCTCGTTTCAATGTAGCCATTGACTCCGCTCTTACCCTTTGTGGTACACTTCTGGGTTCTTTACTATAATAACACTCATTATCTTCTGCTAGCGAGATGTCGCCGCTAGATATCATTCCGTCAATAAAGTACACCGCTTCTGCCTATATAGTTCTATACACAATCACGACTTGCATAACCATGACCCGGAGCATTCCAGGAAACGCCTCCGACCAGTGCTTGGTCCAATGTTATTCGCCATGATTCTACCACGATGATGGCATTTGCTGCCATCAACAATCAGTGTTCAGGACTTATTAAGCTTAATCATTCAAGACTTTACTGGGAGTCAGTGATCACATTGGATCTTCCAAAGATATTCCGGTACCTTAAGGGAAGTTGGCAATAAGAAAAGTACGAAAACTCGGTTTGAAAAAACGATGACGAAACAGCTGAATGCAAACAAAGGTTGGAAAGTATTATTTTAGAGAATTCCTATTTTTGCAAAAAGTTTCGAACAAATTTACTATTATCCAGGCATCACTATTTTGTTGATGGAATGCTAATAGAACACTCATTATGGTTCAACGCGAATTGGCAACTCAAAAATGTATCTTTCCTATCACGCATATTCAAATGCTTATAGCTACTATACATCAAGACCGCCCCCTCCTCCCGCTCTTCTAGAACTTCCTCCATCATCACTTTTATTGCTTGTAAAGTAGTTGCTTGCACGTATATGTATTTCATCTATCACATTCAGACCATAAGCGACCATCTGCCATAAAAACGCTGACTCCTGACTTTGGCGGTATATCAGGCGGACAGGGTGGATACGCCACCAATTTCGGAAGTGGCCTCAGCGGGGGCGCCGAAAGTCAAGTGATTGCTGCCGTATTCAAAACACTCGTCAGTCGCTTCGTCGATGTCCTGAAGGACCTTAAAGGGCAGGAAAATATTGCTCTCTACTGCGATGTTCGCCAGTTGGTGACCTACGTGAAGGGAGCGCACGGAGGACCTTTCAGGCGAGTAGCTCTTAGTGGAATATTGGCGGTTACTCCAAGACCGCACAAACAGGCTCCCAATATGCAGACTACACGAGTAATAAGGTATGTAATATTGAGCATAAGAAGGAAACCTTAGTACCATTTGGAATATTTCTAGGCACATTCCTGCAAACGACGTCCAGACCTATCAACAGGACGAGAAAACTCAACGCAAGCTACTATTCAAGAAGAAAAGCACATCTTCGACGTGTGCAGTAAGTAATACGGTTGTTGTTTCGGTGTTGGATGTTAAATAAATAATTCGCATAAATACGCAGTTCGTTCCACTATTGTTGCAGAGCTTACTGGAGACGGAGGGCCTAGAAGAGCACTGTCGTGCAAGTCAAAGCCCTCTTGGTAATTTTCGCCGCAAAGGGATGCCATCCAGACCCACATTAACTCCACGGCACAGTGAAAGAGCACTTTTATCCGATTCAACTTCAAGCTCTGAACGAAACTCTGTAGGAAGACTCAGCGGAATCGTTCGGTGGTTCCGTGGCTCAAAAGATCGTGAATCTGTCGATTTGGAGTCTGGTGCAATGGGGGGTAGTGCTGAAATAACGACTTCATTTATGAGAAAGGGATCACTAACGTTTCAAGCGAGAACTCGTGCCACCGAAGGAATTGGCAGATCCATTCAGAGAGCCCGAAGGCGTGTGGAACGTAGACTTGGAAGGTTCGCTCTCGGTAAGGGGAAGAAGAAAATGGGTGGAACTGAAGATGTTTCAGGAGGTTGTAAGTGTTTTTGGACTTTATTTTTACAAATTGATATTTAAGTGCTTTCCTTTTATCTTAGTTTTCAGTCATCGGCCATCTGTTGACATGGCTGAAGGTCCTCGGGAATCCGAGGTCGTAGTCCTAAAAGAAAGACGATTGATACCCATGAATCCAGTTCGAGAAGGAATGGCAAGGTTTTCATTTTTATTAGAAACGTGTGCTCCCGGCTCAATTCCTGATCCTCCGCTGATTGCCGCTCTCCTAGATTTACCACAGGCACCGATTGTTGCACGGGCCGCGTTGCTGATGGAATGTGCTCATTTTGTGCATTTGTGCAACCGGGGCCAGTGGCCTAGCTGGATGAAACAAAATATTCCTTCATTTAGACCATCTGGGCCAGCTCTTGGTAACAGAGCATCACTAGCAGCTGGTGCCCGACGCATACACATACTGCAAAGAGCTGCCGGGAAAATGTTTCATCAGGTAGGATTTGCTAGAATACGCCTGGCAGCCTTTAATTTACTATCAAGGTTGAGTTAAGAAAAATCAGAGAGGGTCCTGAATAATATGTACTATCAATTCTTGGTGAACGCGTTTATTAGACTCAGTTTTATTTCACTCATTATTTAATTTAGTGCTAACGTAAGAACGTCAGTACACTTATGAAAACGCGACGCGAGATTGGACACAACACTTATGGTTCTTACAAACGAAAAAGGAACACAAAATTTACCTTTTATTGCCGACCGGTTTCGGGCTCAATACTGACCATCTACAGGACGATGTCCAACTGATCACACTAGTTTACAAAATAAATCAAAAGTGATGAACTTTATAATTCGACTAATGTTTCTAATGTTAAATTTTATGCACAATTCAAAAATGCCGTCAAAAAAATTAAAGTAGAACAGTTCTCGAGGCATGGATAAAAGTTGATTTTTTTAATAAATGAACAAAAACACATTTACTTAAAATGGAATATCTCCAACGCATGTAATCCAATTTCAAAAATAAGAATTCAATATAAATCTTCTGAACATTGCAATATTCTAGTAGTAATACTTTCGACGCGATTTATAAGTATATATAATTTTTTGCGATTGTTTTGGAGATTCGTAAAAAAAAAATGTGCTAAACATATTATTAATATCAAAATAACGTCAACAAAAAAATATATTGCATGTATAGCTTAAAGCCAAAGCAAGAACGAAGAAAATTAGGGCTCAATGGTGAAAATCGATTGAAAAATGAGGAAGTTATGCTGGTTTTTGGAAAAAGTGCAGAAATGCGAGCAAAAACAGAAATTCAAAAGAATTCTCTCTCCCTCTCTCTCTCTTTCTCTCCCTCTCCCTCTCTCTCACACACACACTCTCACTCTCACACACACGCACACCGTTTTTTGTCATTCTTGAGCACTATAGGCAATTTTTTTCAAATACCCCTGTAACCCAGTCAACATGGCAACAACCTTAAGATCGGAGCAAATCTTCCAAGAGTGTTGCTTATAGTTTATCAAATTCAGCAGCAGCGCCATTGATTCATACGATTCCTTCATGTTAACAGCATGAGCCAGCGGTATTGAGGGTTTCCTGTTTCCTTGATGCAGTACAACAGCCTCAGTTTACTGCTGTCGATAAACAAACGCTATTCTCTTGGATTGTGATGCTCCCCAAACTCTTTGAAAAAACCGTTTACATCTCGGCAAAAACTAGCGTTATATTGTTTGGAGAAGTATTTAGCAAATTGTTCATCACGATTTCTGTAGTACGAAATTGTCACACCAGGCTCTAATAATTTATTTTTCTTTTAAGCGTGATGCAAGCAGTTCAGATTTCTGTTTCGACAATTCCAAATCACGTACCAAATCATTGAGTTCTGCTTGGGAAAATAATGATGGTTTTGTTTCAAATTCTGTGTCGCTTTGATCTGCATCCTCGTTAACCAGCTGGGCAGTATCTTCAAATGAAGACTCCCTTTTTCGTTTTGGGCAAATATGGTACCGGTTTGAATTCGAATGTAGAGTTGGTTTTTCTACAGATTGCACATCAGCATACTGCACCGACTTATGGCGGCCATGTTGTTGAACTTTCGTGAGGCAGAAATAACAATCCGTAGCATGGCAAAAAGGTTCATTCCAAATAACTGGCTTATCAAAGGACAAATAGCGGCTTTACAGTGACAGAAATGAGAGTATATAACAAATTTGAATGGGACCAGCCATACATACCTTTTACCTGCTATCCACCTAGCCACTCAGTAAACACAAGATCGCATATAATAACGGATATGAGTATAAAGTGGAGGCAATATGCGTACATTTAACATGAAGTTAAATGAACTAATGTACGTATATCGCCTCCACGTTGTACTCATATGCGCTATCATATGCGATTCTGTGTTTTCTGGGCAGGCATGTTTTGAACGAATTACACAGTACGTTAGGCATGGTTTATCCAGATTCTCCGGACAAATTTAAAAAAAAAAAGGAAACGCAGATTGAAGAAAAGCAGTGAATTTAACCGGTGTGGTAAAAATGTAGACGCCACAGGCATAACAAAACTTTTATGGATCATTTTTGCATTTGAATTCCCGCTTTGCAGCGCACATTTTTCTCACTCCGATAACTGAATAACGAACTGTCACAATTTGTTTTGTTTTAAAGGGTGACCAATAGCTATTAAAATAAGGTGCCAGAATATCTAACCAAACAAAAAAAACAGTAGGGAAACCAAATCTTGTGTGTGTGTGTGTGTGTGTGTGTGTGTGTGTGTGTGTGTGTGTGTGTGTGTGTGTGTGTGTGTGTGTGTGTGTGTGTGTGTGTGTGTGTGTGTGTGTGTGTGTGTGTGTGTGTGTGTGTGTGTGTGTGTGTGTGTGTGTTTCCAAAACCAGCATAACTTCCTCATTTTTCAACCAATTTTCACCATTGAGCCCTTATTTTCTTCACTTTTTTTTTGGCTTTAAGCAACACATGCATATATTTTTTTTTGTTGACGTTAATTTGGTATTAATCATATGTTTAGCACCATTTTTTTTACAAATCTAAAAAAAAATAGCCAAAAATTATATATACTTATAAATTGCGTCGAAACTATTACTCCTAGAATATTGCAATGTTGAGAAGATCGGTGTTAAATTTAATTTTGTTTCATTTGATGACAAAATATTTGAAATTGGATCACACGCGTTGGAAATATTCCATTTTAAGTCAATGTGTTTTTGTTCATTTATAAAAAAAAAATCAACATGTATCAATATCTCGAAAACTGTTCTACATTAATTTTTTTGACGGCTTTTTTTAATTCTGCATAAAATTTCACATTAGAGAGGTGATCAGCTTACCGAGTTCATAAATGCTGTAAACTTGTGTTACACAAAGGGAACGACCACAGCTTCATACTAGATATAGTACACGTCACATATAGAAGGAATCATTTTATTTGCCTTGTCGTCAAGTGGAAAAGGGACGATGATATTGGGGCATCATTTTCATTCATCAGCGGCTGCTCAGTTGTGGCGATGAACATTGATTCCCATGCATTCAACTGGGATACTTTTCTGACACATTTTTTCAGTTTAGTTCGATCCCAGTATATTGCATGATTATGCTCCATAGAATGTGCAGCTACACTAAATGCCTGTCTTCAATAGGAACTTCGTCTTTGAGGGAACGCAAAGTATCCTTCAAAGTTGGACCGCTCTTGTAGACCACCTGCAAACCATGTTTTTTTGAAAATACTTTGCATTGCATTAGTTAGATTTGGGTAGAAAGGTAAGCTGATCCTATAAACCTCAACTTTTTGTGGTTTTAGTGTAGTGGCGTTGTTTCTTTCTCTCGTGTTTCCTCATGATTGTATGTACAAATTCTTCATCGTAGCCATTCAGTTCAGCCACAGCATAAATTTTCCTCCACTCTGCTTCAAATTTTTGTTTTTCCATTGGTACACTGATAGGCAAAATAAAGTGCCCACCTCATCGTTTTTTCAATTTCTCTCATTTACTTGGTTCAAATTAAAGTAAACACACTGTATTTTTTTATTATCTTATTTTTTATATTCTTTTTAAGTTTCACTTATGGAATACTGAAAAAAAAGGAGCTTACTCAAAGAAAAAAAAAATCAATTTGTGTTGAAAAAAAAAACAGTGACAAAATAAAGTGCCCACTTCATTTAGGCTACAGAAAACATAAATTAAAGTAAAATAAAAGCATTTCAATAATTGATGGCTTCAAAATAGTTATTTTTATTGGTAACACCAGTTTTGTCAACCCTGGCATCGAGAATCGCCCACAAATTCTCGATGGGATTGAGGTCCGGGCTTTGTGGAGGCCATTCCAGCGGTTTGAACCGACAAGACCGGAAGAAAGACTTGGTCTTCTTGGCAGTATGCTTCGGGTCGTTGTCCTGCTGGAATACGAACTTCTCTTCAAGGCCCGTCTGGATCAGCGAAACCTCCAGATTTTCTCGCAGGATCATGCGCGAAGTCAAGAAGAACCCGAAGGTAACTGTCCGCGAGATCCAGGAAACCCTTCAGTTATCAGTTTCCGGTCGAACTGTTCGTCGCCGTCTCGTAGCACAGGGGTTGAATAGCCAACTTGCCCGGAAGCGCCCATTTATCAGCAAGGCAAACAAAGCCAAGCGGCTTAAGTTTGCTAAGGAGCATGCTGATCAGCCCCTAGAGTTCTGGAAAACGGTTCTCTGGACGGACGAATCAAAATTCGAGCTGTTTAACCGAAAGCGGTGGGTTCGTGTTTGGTGCAGATCGGGAGAGGAGCTTCAGGAGCGCCACATCCAAGGCACGATGAAGCATGGAGGAGGAAATGTGATGGTCTGGGGGTGTTTTTCGTGGGGTGGAGTGGGAAGCATTGTGAAAATCGACGGGATAATGACGGCAGATTCTTACATCAACATCCTGCGAGAAAATCTGGAGGTTTCGCTGATCCAGACGGGCCTTGAAGAGAAGTTCGTATTCCAGCAGGACAACGACCCGAAGCATACTGCCAAGAAGACCAAGTCTTTCTTTCGGTCTTGTCGGATCAAACCGCTGGAATGGCCTCCACAAAGCCCGGACCTCAATCCCATCGAGAATTTGTGGGCGATTCTCGATGCCAGGGTTGACAAAACTGGTGTTACCAATAAAAATAACTATTTTGAAGCCCTGGAGCGCGCCTGGGAAGAGCTAGATCCACAGCACCTAAAGAACCTGGTCGAGAGCATGTCGAAGCGCCTGTAGGAGGTCCTGAAGGCCAAAGGAGGACACATCAATTATTAAGATGCTTTTATTTTACTTTAATTTATGTTTTCTGTAGCCTAAATGAAGTGTGCACTTTATTTTGTCACTGTTTTTTTTTTCAACACAAATTGATTTTTTTTTCTTTAAGTAAAACTCCTTTCTTTTTCAGTATTCCATAAGTGAAACTTAAAAAGAATATAAAAAATAAAATAGTAGAAAAAAATACAGTGTGTTTACTTTAATTTGAACCAAGTAAATAAGAGAAATTGAAAAAACGATGAGGTGGGCACTTTATTTTGCCTATCAGTATGTATATTAAAAAGCCGCTGACACATTGAGTGAAACGCGGCCTGTTTTTGAGCACCAAAATTGTTTGAGTCTGATGTTATATACCGGTTCGTGGATGTCCCCTCTCGCGGGTCAAATTTTTCACCTTTTCGACGGTGAGAGGGCTCATCCCATGCTATAAACATGCATGTGAGACCAAGAATTTGACCAGTAGTGAAAGTATCACATATGCTACTCATTTTTTCACTGCCACGGCGTAGAACGTTTATATAAAGGCACTAACATCAGGTGTGATACTGACGGGTTACGCCGCAATTCACTCTTAGACTTCTTACATTCAAAGTCAGGGAAACGACTAAAAGTACACTTTTCATTTTCGTGACAACTTATGTTATTGTTCATCCATTTGTTTTATGGAATGAATAACCAAAATATCTTGTTTGCTCATGGTATAATAACTGAATGTAATTGCACTATTTTCGAAAGGGGTGAATGTTTTAATTAGGGTAATTATCTGACTGTTCGAAATGAAGCACATAGTCACAGAAAAGTGTTACTTAAGACTGACGATGACAAACATGTAAATTAGAGATAGGACGCGGAGGGCATGCTTGGGAAACACCATTTGAAGCAGTAGAATAAACCTTTCCTTGTGGTTTATATCAGTAGTAATGTTTGGTGAGTCCTGGATAATGGTCTATGTTTTTGTATTACCTCCTTGTTTGTAAAGTACAAACACTGCAATTCAACCCGGCTGCGCTTTAATTCAAAGTTTGTGAGTGGTGGGAATGCGAGGCGATGAGATTGAGTAGGAACATGTACCCTCCAAACCAAATAATAATAACAAACCCGCTGGATAAGAAAGAGAAACGTTTTCAGGTTTCAGATTAGTTCGTTTTTTAAATATTTTCAAATTTGAGATGGCTACTAGATCCCAAGCTGGAGAATGGGCTAGAATGTAGGGTTGAAACATTTAGCCTTTCTTTTTTTTGCTTTTGGTTAGATTCGGGTGACTAGAATTAGAGGTTCTGAGGTTCTAAGTTTAGTTAGGTTACAGGACAGTGATAAGAATTTTATTTTGTCAAAGAAACGAAAAGTCGTAGTGAGAATATCACCAATAATCTCACATACACCCTGCATGCCACAAAAAAAAACTAAAACCTGCTTTCCATTTGGTTTTATGTTACTAGCTCTCTGCATGCGGTTTTGCATCCATCATGGCCGCAAGTGGTTGTGAAATTCAAGCACCTGATCAGACGCGGTCAAGGTAGTCGAGAACGGCTGTGAAATGGATCGATTGAAGTGCGAAGGACCTGCTCAGCCCTAGGCTATATGCGGTTTTGATAAGGAAGTGATCGTATCTGAATTAGCAGAATTAGCAGGAAGTGGTCGTATCCGAATTTGGCATTAGGAAATCAGAATGTAGAAAGAAGTGGAAGAGTTAGGGATTAAGGAATTATCTTAGACTCCAAATTTACATTCATTGACCATTACAACACAATAATTCACAGGGCAAACAATATGTTAGGCTTCATCAAGCGATTTTGCTATAACTTTCAGGACCCCTATACAATTAAAACACTTTATGCTGCCTATGTGAGGTCAATACTGGAATATTGCAGCATTGTATGGTCTCCTTTTTCAAACACGCACGAATAGAATCAGTACAAAAGCAATTTTTATTATATGCCCTTCGTAAACTAGGTTGGATTCATTTCCTCTTCCATCATATGAAGCACGGTGCATGCTTATAAACATCCAGACATCAAAAGAGCGCCGTGAATATGCAATGGTTTCATTTGAAAACGATATTGTTTTGCAGCGCAATGACTCAGCAGTACTTTTGTCAAAATTAAATTTCTATGCGCCTACTCGACAACTAAGAAATCGAAATTTATTCTCCATAGACCATCATCGTACAAATTATGCAAAATTTGGGCCACTAAATCGAATGATGGCCTCTTACAATCAATACTGCGAAACCGTTGACTTTACAATGTCTAGGCATAAACTTAAACAATATTTTAACAATTCGGAATACCACACCTAGGGAGAAAAAAAAAAAAAAAAAAAACACTTTTTTTTTTTTTTTTTTTTCCCTTAATTTTAAACAAAAAAATTTTTTTTATAAAAAAAAAAAAAAAAAAAAAATAATTGTATTTTTTTTTTTGTTCTCGGCGGTGGGAAGAAAAAAAAAAGGAGGGGTGTGGTGGAGGAGGTGTTATTATTTTCATTTCAAAACACAGCTGCGGCGGCGGCAAAAAAAAAAAAAAAAAAAAAAAAAAGAAAAATCATCATTTCTTATTATTAGTAGGGTATGTGTCCCTTGACTCAGCCTAATATGCAACAATCGATTACATTTTTTACTATAACTCATAAAATATTTGAGCTGGAAGCGATATTTAACTAGTTATACACTTGCTTAGATATGTTCAATATGCCATTTGGTAGTATGTATCACGAAAAGTTACACAACTCATTTTATAAAGTCAGAAACTTTCGAGGGATATGGATGTAATGTCGGTCTATAAGCGCCAAATTGGGTCTATTCATGGATGCAAGTTCGTCCCATTCGACAGATTTGTTATTAAATGTTGTCTTCGCACGATTTTTTTCTGATTTTCTGATTAAATGCGTTTCCAGCTGTATTCGCTCTGCCCACCAAACAATTTCATAAATCAAACTATACTAAAACTGCTAAGAAACACTTAAGTGATTTTTACATATGATTTAGCGACCATTTGATAATCAAAACATTATAATTCACTCTACACAGATTTTGTTCCTTTAGTTTGTGTTAAGATGACCCATATGGAAAACTTTCAACCGAAACTCAGACATTTTTATTGTAAATTTTACCAATAACAACATTTTTACTACACTTTCCAAATAACAGGCCATAGTTGGGAACGTGGTCAAAAATATGTTCCTAACATTGGGTCTATGGTTTTCTTGTTAAATCATCGTTATTTTACCTATGTGACCTGTTAGTTCATAACGTGTGACTATTTGCTGTACATCTTGGCTGTATTATTTGGTTTATAGGTTCAATTTCTGCAAATTAAGATCATTCGAAGATCGTGTAGATAATCTGTTCCGCTTAACCAGTAAAGTCATATTGTCTAAAAAGTTGAGGAAATCGAAAATTACGCGGATGTGAGCAACTATTAATTGATCAATTATGTCTCAATTGCTTTGAAATAAATCGGTCATCCTGATAGGAATATAATTTTGTTGATTATCGGCAAATTTATGACATTTTTGGTACATAGGCCGAATCAAGGACCTAGGCTGACATTACATCCCGTTACCCTATATATGAAATCAAAACTGTCAAACTATCACAAACATTCATCTTTCTTAAAATAAAAATTTTTTTTTCAGTACTTATTTTTTTTAAAAAACAAAAAAAATAATTATTATAAATTTTTTGGGAGGGGGGGGGCCATCATCCAAAAAAAACACTACAAACCCCTTATCCCAACCTAACTCTTATCACCTCCCAGGGCGTTCAAGTAGTCTGCATAGACCAGTTCGCCATTACCCCTCCCTAACCCTCGTCCTTGGATTGACTTGCGTTCTCATTGTCCCAGCAAACGCTGCAAAATGAAAATGAAAATGAAATGTTATATACCGGTCCGTGGATGTCGGTTTCCGGTAGATACCAAATTTCAGAAAGTTGTTGTCTTTCCTGGTTATCATCAAATCCAGGAAAGTAAGTTTAACATCCATTTCCTTCTCAACCGTGAATTTTATTGTGCTGCGTCGTGAATTCAAGCTCAAGAGCTTGTGACAGATGGCGTTGCAAGTCTCACTGCTGCAATAATGTCGTGAACATTGCGTCTCCAAATTCGGGGAATCAATTTTTGTTTCCCAAGTTCTACTTCAAAATCGCACTTGAAAATATCGGTCAAAAGAGGTGAAAGCTTGCTGCCCATACTGAGTCTAAACGTTTGTTTATAAAACTTACCTCTGAACAAGAAGTAGTTTTGGTTTATACACACTTCGGCTACACGGTAAGCTTCCTTTACCCATTAATAAATTCAGTATCGGGGCATGGTTGTCTTATTGTGTCGGGTTTGCTCGCAGCGTTCAAAATACAGCGCTCTACGGCATGGCGGAGGGCAGACTTTGAGAGATAGTTTACCAAATTTATGGCGGTTTCGAGGTTGTTTACTATGTCCGAAACCGGAGCATATTGCGGGAGAGCAGAAAAATTCCATTGTTAATTATGCCGAAGATAAATTTACCACAAATTTATCAATAGTTTGAGGTGACCGTATTGCCTTCCGTGGTGCTTGCTCGTGTGTGAGAGAAAGAAGTTTTTATCGTAGGACTACGTTTCTCTTTTCAATACCGGGTGTCATTTGAAAATTTTGAAAAATGAGAGCGTTACGCAAAAGTTAAAGGTTTTTGAACGCTAATTACTCTCGTTTGACTGAATAGAATGACTTCATTTATACACCATTTGATCAGAAAAATTTAATGTTCTGGATTGAAATTTCAATTAAGTGTTATTTGTATAAGTAGTTCAAATTTTTACTTAAAAATGAGCTACTTTTGCTCCCACACAAATCTGCATACGACTAGGTTGAAAATATGGTTTTCCCTCTCCGGATCCTCAAAAACGGGTAACAAATGGTTCAAATTGTCTTCTTCTTTTTATTTCACTAGGTTTCATTCCATGTATAAAACAGCTATAGCCACTCCCCTCAGCTGCAAATTTATTTTGCTTTGTTGTCGGTGCCTGGTTTTATAACTGAAGCCCGTACCCTCTTATGAAATTTGCCTCGTACTGCATGTGTCTGCCTCTCTTCTTTCAAGGCAATGCTATCAACGCCAGTATAAAGCACATGATTCGAACCAAGGTGATTTCATAGGGATATTCAAGTTCGATTGAGCGGCCCGCACGGTTGTGTTGTTTCGCTCTCTCGTTACGAAGATTTTTTTCTCGTTTTTTTTTATCTCGTCCGTTTTCTCGCGATTGCCCGTCTGGCTAGCAAATTATCGCCTGCGCTTGCTTATCGACAAGCTAGCGCTGCGAAGTTTTGCAAGTTTCCCCGCTCGACCTATCGTTTTTTTGTTATGCGTTCCAAAGAGATTCAATGCTCCCTGGATATTGTGTGGAATATTGTCATTTACTATTCTCAAAGTGCAAACTTGTTTTCTGGGTCTTTCCCGTAGCCACGAAATGTACTTGCTATTTACTTATTCACATTAGCGTTAGTTGGTTTGATATGAATGGAAGTTTTCTAGGTTTCATCAAATAACCACAAGAGTGGATATTCAGCCTCAGATAGCCTTCTCGATAAAGCCACGGTATTATCAATCCGGAGGCGGCGTGTTCGATTCTCGGTCCGGTCGAATGTTTCGGGATGGAAATTTTCTCATCTTCTCTGGGCGTATAATATCATTATGCTTATCATATAATATACTATTGCGTGGACGCATTGGTGTAGGTATTGAAAACTAAACTGTGAAAGTGCGATTAGAACACGAAGAGGCAAACAAGCAATAAGCTTATCGTGAAAGCGACGAGCTTTTGAAATGCTAAAAAAGTACTAAAAGGATACTCATGACAAATTTTATTTAACATTTCTAAAACATTACTTTCCCATCAGCCAAGAAAACAATCTTGTCACAATTGATCAAATTTTAACCTTGTTTTGTTAAGGCTCGAACGCATTGATAACGAAAGCGGAACGGCAATGGCAGCGGAAGAGCCCAATCTGACTTTACCTGCTTGTCGGTTAGAAAACTAATTAGATCCAAGTTGATTCCAATTGGACATATCGATGTCATCTGCGACAACTGTCAAACTTGCCGTTTCCGTTTCGTTTGCGTCCACATTACGTTTGGGCCATTATTGAAAGTTTAATAACCAACATACTTAATATTTAATAATTGGATGCTGTAGGTTTTTCGAAGTTGGAATTATTTGTGCTTGGATTTTTGAGCGAAAGAATGACACTTTATTTAAGCTCCACTGATTATACACGACGATACTCCGTGCGATGCGTAAAAGACGGTTTGTTTGATACTGAATAATCTAATCTATTGCTATCGGGTTTATATGGATCAGCGGGAAGATGGGTAAAGTGATAATGGATGATAACGATCGGCTACATGATCGGAAGCTGCGAAGGTCTGATAATGGACTGTATGAGAGAAGGTGAGATGACTACGGATAGCAAAATTCGAGCAGTTCCGATCTTCCATAAACTACGTTACGACTGAACATGCCGGCCATCGTGAAAATGAAAATTTTAACTAATTAATTTTAACATTCCTAATTAACTTCAAGCCTGTCAAGTAAGCTACGCTGTTATCCATCTACCCTTATCTTTTAACTATCAATTCAATTTAGGTTCTTTGCTATTCTAACTTATCAATTTTCTGATCATCTTCTGATGTCATGCTCCAACGTTATTCTTCTTGTAGGATGATCACGCTGCTACTGCTACTTCTCCTCCCATTTCTCCTCTCTGTCGCCTTGACTGCGTTTGCTGATGTGCTGCTGCTTACTAGATCCTCCACGTGCTACGTCGTATCCCGTCGGGTTCGGGTTCGTGACCATGTGACTACTCGGCTAGTAGATTCGGACGATCAGGTGATCGGTGTAGAAGTAGTAACTTTGGCCTTCGATCGGAATCAGTCCCATTCATCCTTCTCCTCGGCTGGATCATATTCTGGAAACAAACATAGGCGGCTTTTTCAAACAATCAAAAAGAAAAAAAACAACACTTAACTGGAGCGGAGGCAACCGGCCTCCACGGGTCCGTAACAGGACGATGAACGTTGGCATCGAAATACTGAGCGTACTTGTGCGTGAATCTGATCCGATCCGAGTTGTTGCATATTTCGAGCTTCGATGAGTGGATGATGAGATGAGTATGAGGCCTCCTTCGATGGAGGCAGCAGGTTTTCGCTTGGCTTGCATTCTAAGGTCCTTGCTTTCCACATTGCAAATCCACAAGTCTATCCGACGTATAGTGGATGCGTCGGGTTAGCGACAGACCGTTGAATCGTAGCCAGTTTGAACCTCGCTCTCGGTAGTTGGCAGGGGCCAGCGGCCACATCGTAGACGCAGGGGGACGAAAATTCCTATTAGTTTTTTTTTCAATTCAATATTATACAATGACTTACATGGCCGGGAGGTCATACGACCCCCGGTGTTGCGCAGTGAAACACTGCGATTGATGAAAGAATCTCACTGTCCTTCTTGCTGGGCAGCGGTGCTTCCGCTGTCTGGTTGATTGGGCAACACGCAGATTTTAGAGATGCCTCGTCGATACTCTCCGTCCTTCGTCCGCACATCAACGAAACGGATGCAATTGTTGTCTCCCTTGTAGATGTTCGTGATACGGCCGATGCTTACTAATACCAACGTGCCAACGTCGATATTGGTGCCGTTGAGTCCACCGAGTTCGAGGTTTCAGTCCGGACAAATATTCGGTCCGCAAGTGCTGCCATATTCGAAGAACATACTCCTGGGTTTGCTGGAACCGATCCAATCGGTTGGTTGGTAAGGCGGCAAGGCTGGGCTCCGGAATGGCAGTGAGCGATCGATGGACCAAGAAATGCCCTGGCGTGAGCACCTCGAGGTCATTTTGATCCGAGGTAAGCTGTGTCAACGGACGAGAATTTAGTA
Source organism: Aedes koreicus (assembly GCA_024533555.2). NCBI lineage: Eukaryota > Metazoa > Arthropoda > Insecta > Diptera > Culicidae > Aedes > Aedes koreicus. The sequence continues at coordinate 24,189 of JAHHFK020004474.1, forward strand.
GGCCTTCTATTTGTGTAAGAAGAGTCAAAAAGTCTTCTTGGTACAGAATCACATTTCCCACAGTTCGGCGGAGGTGGTTCTTCATAGACTTGACGGCTGACTCCCAGAGTCCACCAAAATTTGGCGACCTGGGAGGGATGAACTTGAACGAGATGCCGTCTTCCGAGCAGCTTCGAGAGACTTGGTCCTGATGATGTTGGGACTGAAATAGTCGGGCCAACTCTTGGAGCTCCCGTTTGGCTCCTGGAAAGTTACGGGCGTTGTCGCATTCAATCAAGGTGGGTTTGCCTCTCCGCGCAACGAATCTGCGCAAGGCAGCGATGAACGCGTTGCTGGTCAAGTCTGAGACACACTCCAGGTGGACTGCCTTCGTCACCAAGCAGACAGCTACATAGCACTTTATAGCTGTGCCCCTACGAGTAGGTCGACAAGAAAACGGCCCACAGTAGTCCACTCCGGTATGCTGGAACGGAAAAGCTGGGATAACACGCTCTGGAGGTAGCTCTCCCATTAGCTGCTCTAAGACCTTAGGTTTACGAACCACTCGACGAGCAAGATTTCTGATGCGAAGCGGCCAGAAACGTTCCCGTACGACAGCTGTGAGGAGTTGCGGACCGACGTGCAGCAGTTTTTGGTGATAGTGAACCATTATAAGCTCCGTGAGGCGATGTTTGTCCGGCAAAATCATAGAATGTCGTTGATCATAGGAGATCGGAGCGTAACGCTGCCGGCCACCGATGCGAAGTATGCCATTTACTAGAATCGGACAGAGTGTGTTTAAGCGAGAGTTGGGTTTGACTTGATCATTCCGGGTAATCTCCACGAAATCCTGAGCGAAACATTCTGTTTGAGCAAGTTTCACTAGTGACTGCTCCACTTCGTTGATCTCCGTAGTAGACAGGAACCCAATACGACGATCCGTCGAATGAATGGACTTCGCGTTATGGGAAAATCGTCGAAGTAGTGCTACCGTCCGGACGAGCTTGGTGTAGGATGAGTAGAGCGAAAATAGTTCGTTTGTTGGCTGTATTTGAGCAGGAAGAGATACAGCCCGTTCTTCCAGTTCATCTGAGCTGAAATTTCTATTTCGTGGGCACCCGAGTGGGTTGCGACAGCCAATCTGGGCCTTTCCACCAGGCCGAGCAATCCCGTAGTTGTGCAGGAGACATTCCGTTCGAAATAACATCTGCAGGATTTACTGAACCTGCTACATGGGACCAGATACCTTGGACTCTAATGCGCTGAATTTCCTAACACCTGTTAGCCACAAAGGTTTTCCATCGAGAGGGGTTGGCTGCTAATTGGTATAGCGTAATCTCCGCATCTGTCCAGAAGAAGGTTTTGGCCTTGAGTTTCAAACTGGAATCGACCTTTTCGAATAGGTGACTCAATAGAAGAGCGCCGCACAGCTCAAGACGGGGGAGGCTGATGATTCCATTATTTTTCGATTTTCCTTTCGGGGCAATCTTCGATTTTGCGGTGAGCAGATTAACATGGATGTCGCCAGTGGACGGTACTGCCCTGATGTAGATGCAGGCTCTGTAGGCTTTTTCCGATGCGTCAGAAAACCCATGAATCTCACGGCATACGACTTCCGTAGTTCCTATGACCCAGCGAGGGATTTTTATGCCTGGAAGATGAGATAAGCTGTCGCGAAGTTCTATCCACAAACGTTGACGAGATTCAGTAAGCGCCTCCTTCCATTCACAACCTTCTCCCCATAGATCCTGCAGGAACAATTTTGCCTGTACCGTCCCATTGAAGACCAAGTGCTTTAATGGGAGTGGCAGTGGAATCGAGCTCGAAAAGGGTACGTTCATCCCTGAGATCAGGCGGAACGACTGCCAGAATACCCAAATTGTTTGATGCCCACTTGCGGAGCAAGAGACCTGCAGAATTAGTGAGTTCGATAAGTTCCTGGCAGAGTGTTTGGCCCTCCTCGACACTATCGGTTCCAGTGAGCATGTCATCCATGTGAAAGTCACGACCAAGAACAACGGTGGCAGCTGGGTGGCTCTCTGATCCCTCCTCAGAAAGCTGTTTGAGACATCTCGTCGCGAGATACGGAGCCGAAGATGTTCCGTATGTTACCGTTGTGAGCTGGTAAGTTTGCAGCGGGTGTGATGACGAATATTCCATCGAATGCGTTGCAGCGATTGGTCGGACTCCCTTACCAGAAACTGCCGATACATTTTTTCGAAATCAACGATGATGACGAATTGTGGTATGCGAAATCTAAGGACAATGCTCAGTTCGTCTTGGACGACAGGACCAACCAAGAGTGCGTCGTTGAGAGACTGACCACTATCCGTTGTACATGAAGCATCGTAGACTACGCGCAACTTCGTGGTGCTGCTATCTGGTCTAACGATGCAATGGTGCGACAAATAGTAGGTGGGACCTGCAGTAGGCAGCGAGTCATCTATCAGCTTCATATGTCCCAACTGCTCATACTCTCGGATAAATGTGGTGTATGCTTCCTTCAGTTCAGGACTGGCGTTGAGACGGCGTTCCAACGAGTAGAACCGATGATCGGCAATATCTTTGGAGTTTCCAAGCCGCGAGATCACCGACGGTTTGGTTGGAAGAGCGACTATGAAACGACCTGATGAATCTCTTCTCGTCGTTTGTTTGAAGTATTTCTCGCACTCCGCTTCTTCGATGGAAAGGGTACTCTTGAAATGGCAAGTCTCCACCTCCCAAAATCGTGCCAGCTGATTCTCGATTGATGAGTTGATCGAAACGTGTGCGACATTGGCGACTTGCGGAGAAGGTACAGGGGTCTGACTTGTTCCGGACACCACCCATCCCAAAGCGGTATTCTGCAAAACGGGTGTTCCGGAGCTAGGCGTGATCTGTCCGTTACGGAGAAGGTCATAGAAGACGTCGACGCCGAATATCAAGTCGATGGAGCCTGGTTTGTTGAAGGTTAGATCTGCCAGAACAATATCAGAAGGCCAACTGGATCTGCAGACAACGACGTCTTGATTCGGCAACTCCAAAGTCAGCTTCGAAAGCACATGGAATTTCCAATTATTCTCGAAATCCGCCCGATGTAACTGGATACGAATGATGGTGGTGTGTTTGGATGAAGTAGACGAGAGACCCACACCGCTGATTGGTACGAACTCCTTGCTGCGACGTAGCTTTAACCGTTGTGCGAGATGCTCCGAAACAAAGTTGAGCTGGGATCTGGAATCCCAGAGAGCACGGGCCCAGAGCGAGGAACCAGATGAAGTGAAGACCTTCACAAGAGCAGTCGACAGCAAGACAGTTGCAGGAACGTTGAGGTGGGCTTCGGCGAAGGGCATCGAAAAGTGGCTTGTTTGGGGGGTAGGGACCGCGGTGACTTGGGTTTGGTTTTCTACTGGGGATGGTTTCTTCGGTGGAGTAGACTGTGACTGGTGGCTGAAAGTTGACGATGATGCTGAGGGTGACTCCGATGACGAAGATTTGATGGAAGGTTGGACCAATTGAGTACTTGGGGCGACAGTCCTTTGGTGCAGCATCGTATGGTGTCTTTGTTGGCAAACTCGGCAGGTACCACTCGTACAAGCTTTCACGAGATGCGAAGGCGACAGACAGTTGATACACAGAGCGTTCCTTTTTGTGGCATCGAACCGCTGTGGAGGAGTCATTTTTCGAAAGACTTCGCCTTGGTATGGTGAGTGGGCAGACTGTTTGCAAAAAGGGCAGCATTTCTGAGCCGTCATTGCCGAATGCACTAAATTTTGATTGGGTGTTGTTGAGGAGGCGGTGCGCTGGGAGGAGGAACGAGACGAATCGGACGATCGAGATTTGGAAGCGTCGACTGATTGCAAAACTAAACTTTGGCTACGTAGGAATTCAATTAGCTCAGTATATGTGGACACCATCGTTGACTTTCTGTGCGTCTCCCAGTGACGCAACGTTGTTGGATCTAGACGAGAGCTGAGCATGAAGACTAATAGTGCTCCAATTCCCCGGCTGTTCATCCAATTTCTCCAGCATTCGCAAATTGCTTTCGAATGCATCGATCAAACGACTTAGAGCTTCATGACATTCCTTTTTTATTGGATCGATCATAAAAAGTGCCTCGACATACGATTTGACGATTAGATATTTATTATCGTATCGCTTTTCAAGGAGTTCCCACGCTACCAGGTAATTATCAGAGGTGACTTCGATCACTACTATGACACGTTTTGCATCCTTTGACAAAGAAGATAGAAGGTAAGAAAATTTGTCCACACTACTCAGTTGGGGGTTCGAGTCGATCAAGGACCGGAATGAGTCTAGAAACGATATGGATATTCCCATCGAAAATTGGGAGTTTGATCTCCGGCAGTTTGACCCGAGTCTGTGGGACATTCACAGGGGCAGGTTTTCTTGGTTCAGGGGCATTAGCGCGAAGCTTGGACATTATGAAACCCTTCATTCTCAAATACTTGAGTTCTACTGAGTCACGGGCTTCGCAATTTGCCTGTTCCACCGACTGGGGCTGACCTTCTTCATCTTCTTCTTCTTGCTCTAACTTCTGCTTCACCTTTCCTTGATATTCTTCCGGACACTCCATCAACAACCTATTCTCCTTATATTCATCGAAAATCTCAGTTCAGCGATCCAGCCAACCCTCAAGCATGTCCCTATCTCTATCCTCTTCATAAGTATCCACCAAATGCAACATATTATTTAACGAGTCGAGACACTCTTCGCTAACTTTTTCAAATTAGACGATCATGCAAAAGTGATGACAAATTTGTCGATGCAGAAATCCTCAGCTAGGTTGATTTTTCTGCCAGTTGGAACACATGCAACATGCAGATTGTAGTACTTACAGGAGTCGTAGAATCCAAGCCACCCCACGCGGTGTACCCAAGCCAGGCTGCGAAAGTGGCACCCAAGCCACGCTTTAGTAGTGGACGACAATAGTGCTCGGGAACAATACTTCGGGGTAGTCAATAGCCATTTCCAAGCGACTATTCTTTGGCGACGGGTGAATCAGCGACCATAAGCACCAACCACGATTAAATTTTTCTCACTTGGTCCACTTGTTTTTGGGTTCGATATTCAGGTTCTTTTCTCGGTCCGTCCACCGGCTTTAGTCACACCCGGCGATATATCTTCGAACCGACGACGACGACAAAATCACAAGCACAAATTCCAAGAGCAAGGATCCGGTTCGAAGGACCAAACTTTATGTAGGTTTTTCGAAGTTGGAAATATTTGTGCTTGGATTTTTGAGCGAAAGAACAACACTTTATTTAAGCTCCACTGAATATACACGACGATACTCCGTGCGATGCGTAAAAGACGGTTTATTTGATACTGCATAATCTAATCCATTGCTATTGAGTTTATATGGATCAGCGGGAAGATGGGTAAAGTGATAATGGATGATAACGATCGGCTACATGATCGGAAGCCTCGAAGGTCTGATAATGGACTGTATGAGAGAAGGTGAGATGACTACGGATAACAAAATTCGAGCAGTTCCCATCGTCCATAAATTACGTTACGACTGAACAGATGCAAACATGAATTTTAAATGAATACATCCAACAACCCGACAATTTAACCGACTGATTTTTTTTTTTGAAAGCTAAATATTAACAGATTAAGAAACACATTCCATGCTTAGTAGAGATATAAAAGCAATCATTTATTTTACATAATAATGGTAAGGTTCTAACTGATCAATGCTATTTCGTTTTACAATTCATTGAAAGTATAAAGATTCATAAACGAGATTCAAAAAGAGATGTTTGCTAAATAATAATAATTATAATAGATAATAGACGAATAAGTCTATATTACATGACCAAGTCACTAAGATTTCAGAAAATTACCTAAAATCGTATTGTGCACAAAAACAACAAGAACCTACACTGTTAAGAAGACTTTATTAACGACTTCAGAAGTCCATATATAAATGCAATACTAATGATAACCCAATTCATTTTAGTGGGGAGAAGCACTAGGATTCCGCTTGGATGATATGCTAAACAACGAAAAGAAAACCCATGATCAGATTAATGCCAGCCTAGCAGATCCAGAAAAGCAAAAACAATTATTGCAACAAGACGAAGAAGAAGATTTCCTGGATGAATGTAAAGGATGTTACATTGCTATAACAAAGTATAGCGTAGCCTAAATATCATTAAATTTTTCAGTAAGTGTTAACCCCCACGGAAATGATTGCCCACCAGCTTTAAAACTGGTTGCTTGCATTTTACTGCTGGAAATCACGGGATTTCTTCGAGAAACCTACCAGACATTGCCAAAGACTTCCAGACTATCCACCAAGGAGAAGCAAGTTCCTTGGGACAAAGTGTGTCGGTAAGATGATCCCGTTGAAAACAAACGCAGAAATATGACTATCACTCCACCCTACAGTGAAACCAATCGTCGATGGTCGATGGCTTTAAGCTCGATGGGACACTCTCAAACGTCTGCCCAAAGTCTACAGTCAATTGCTGGACAAACTGAACGTAAAATATCATTCGTCCTACAAGAACCTGACAATGAATCCGAAGGAAGCAGTAATACTACTCTTACTATACAAGGCGAAGAACTTGTACAGCGTAAGTTTATTTTATAGCTAGAAAAAGAAGTTTGATAATTGATGTGACAAATCCACCCAGAAAAAAGCACTGTTCTCGCATGCCCGGATTACCTTGAATTTCCTAGATTAAACCATGTAACTTTGTATATTATATGTTTCCACCCTTTCCAAGAAGCCCAAAAGCGTTCCATTACCACTACGAGAAACTTCCTTTTGAGACGTGGAACATCCACAACACCTGCCGGTGGTTCCTTTAAACGAAGATCATTAAAGTTGCGGCGTCCACCAAAGGATCTGAAGGACAATGACGATTGTAATGCTTGTTAAATGTGACCTTTCGTAACATTGAAAGAGTAATGAACCATTTATTCATTCTCAGACCCCGTGAAACGTACCGATTCGATACAATCGCGAAGAAAAGTGTCCTCATTGTCCGACCGTAGTGACAACTCAGAACCTGGACAAATTAGTGGAGGCGAAGAATCGCCTGGGATACTAAGGTAAGCGCAAGAAGATTACCATCAAACTTAACCTACTACCCATTACGTTTCTAGTGATGACCAGCCACCGGAGTCGCCATGTGATTCAAATGACTCAGACGAAACAGCAAAGAACCTACCTTGGCTACGATCGGTGATAGCGTTTTTGAATTCATTCAACTATTATTGCGACCACCAGAACTTCTGTCACCCTTACTGCTACCGAAGACATATGCGAGCAGCAACCAGGTTGGTGAAGGCTGTTCGAAAGGTTAGTAAACAACTACATTTTTTAATGGCTCTATGTGTATTTCACATAGGTAATGCATATATGAGTACAATAGAAAATGCAGCGATTGGCTGGTCTTCACGGAATTCATGTCGTGCATTGTAAAAAAGCAATATGAGTTTCATACAATTTGTTCTTTGTACAAAATTCATGTTTACGAAACGTGTGAAAGATAATTTACGAAAAAATAATTTTCAGTGTACAAATTATTCATTTGTTTATTTATAATCCATGTAACTCGAGAGTACACACCTGATTGAAAATAACAATGTGCGAATGTATATATTAAATAATATGCGAAAACATAGTAACTAAATCGTTCCTCAAATTACTACTGGATTAATGCTACTTAGGTGAAGAGTAAGATCCCGTTTGAAATTATATTTGGATGAATTATTTTTACAATAAGTGACATGTTATTCCCTAGCACAATGTATCTAGAGAACAGCGACTGGTTGTAATAAACAGATGAACGGTTTATATGATTAGGAACTGGTTAAGTCTAGTTTTAAGAAAAGGAAATAATTTAAAAAACAAAGTAACACAGCGGTTCTTAAGGACTGTAACGTTAATTATGGTTACCGAGAAAAACTGGTTTCTTAGTTATACAATGATCAAATGACAGATATAATTATTTAGTTATTCGTTGACTTCGCCAGGTCACGCACTTTCTTCTTAATGTTCCTCATAAGGTTTTGGACAACAACTCTCTTTTAGCCAATCCAATCCAATCCAATTTGTCGACATCAGCGGCTTCTGTGCCTTTATTCCGAAGTTTTGCTTTCAACAAAGCATCAAACTTTTCAATGGGCCTTATTTGCGGACAATTTGGAGGATTCAATGCCTTCTCTACTAACTCGACTCCGTTTTCACGATACCAGTCATTAATGGAACGCGTATGATGGCATGACGCAAAATCAAGCCAAGTGTCTGACCTTTGTGCTTTCGGATGAGAGGTAGCACACGTTTTTGAAGACATTCCTTCAGGTAAATTTCGGCATTCATGTTTGCAAATGAGAAAAAATATGAAGATTTCATATATCATATTCACATTGCCAAATTGCTTGCTAAACCACTACTTTCTTTGCACATTTTTCACAAAAAATTGACTTTTCTGAGTTTGGCACATTGGTTCCTTGCTTCACAGTGTAAAATTATGCCCCTGGAAGCGTTTTGTAGTTCAGCTTAACATACGTTTAAACATCCATAATAATGCCCGTTTTCGTTTTGCTCAAAACCTCATCGTTCAACTTACGAGCTCGGGTTTTCACGTTTTTGCTTCTTGTAGGTCTTGAGAGAGCTACTTGCCTCAGTGCGCTGAACCATTCCAATCCATGTTGAATTTTTTTTTTTGCACAATCTCTAATCGACAACTCCTTTTTTCTTTCAAACTGCTCACCAATCATTTTGTCCAAATCTGGTTTGGATGGACCAGGTTTACGACCACGACCAGGTAGATCCAGCAACGTATTATGTGACCCAAATCGTTTCAGCGTATTTTGAATCGCATGAACGCAAACTCCTTCCTGTTTCGCAAATTTCCTTATCGGTAAACTAGTTTCCGTACAAAATTTGGTCACAATCCTATTACGTTTTTCGTCTGTCAAACCTTTCATTGGTGCACTTGAGTGAAAAAAAATATAATTTCAGCTGCGTAAGTTTACTTGTTAACTGTGCCGAGAACACGCGTAAAACGAACAGCTGTCAAAATAAGTCACAGTCTTTTTCGCAAAACAGATTCAAGGTGCACCCAGAAAAACGAAACGGTCTTTACTATGCGGAATATTAAAGGTTCTAAAGTTATAGAAAAGAGAGGATGAACATCCTAACAATTGATTATGCAAATGTGAAACCCTTTCGAGCATTAAAAAATTGAAAACATCCTTAACATCACAGTTTAGATTTACTCGAAGTCTATCAATTGATTGCTGTGTTAGATTGGGAAATGCGAGGTCTCCATACATAAAATAAGGGAGAATTCGTGCCTTGAAGGGCTTTAGCTTATTAGGTACATCTAAAAAGCTAGTAACTAAGTTCAATAGAAATGTCTATCCATATTTGAATGGAGCTATCGAAACCATACAATTATGTTATCTAGATGTAACTAGAAAATGAGAAGAAAGATTAGTAATTTCCATTTAATTCCAACTACCATTATTGCTTATCTTGACAGATATGCGTATTTCGTCTATAATGTGCAGACTTCTTCAGTGTCATGTACTCGGCTCGAGTATTAGTACACGACACTGAAGAAGTCTGAAGATTGTAGACGAAATACGCGTATCTGTCAAGATAAGCAATAAAGGTAGTTGGAATTAAATGGAAATTAATAATCTTTCTTCTCATTTTCTAGTTACAGGTATTCCACTAAAAAGCTCACATTCACCAGGATTCATCTAGATGTGTTTAGTTTGTTCATCCTTAATCAGACGCGAATCAACTCAGGAGTTTTGCACGGGTGTGCGTGGCTTTGCTTAAAGTTTTGCGCAAACGAAGTCTGATTCGTTCGTTAATTTGATGACAATTTCTATTCTCGTTCATGTAACTTTTTCGGTCTTCAATTACAAATTCTTATTGTTTATTTTCTCTTATTTAGAGTAAATTACATAATCAAGACGTAACAAGTAAAACCAAGCATAAATATTCCGGGAGTTTTATTTTTCGCCATATCAACAAATTATGTTTTGTTCTTGTTTCTATAGGCCACTCGAACAACACAAAAAAAATATATTATAAGAATCCGTCCAGCTGCTCTTGAGATAAAGGCTTTTGGTGAAAGCATAACACAGAGAAAAGTTTGATGGTCGATTTTATAAAATGGTATACCATTATTGGGGGTTAGGATGACTATAGCAGTATAGTGGTCATAAAGAACAATAAAAAATAGTTGATTCAACATGTACTATAATTTAGAAAAGTCCTTATTATCATGACCATATCCAGGAATACCATGAAGGTGGTGAATTTGGATCATTTTCATGGTTATTGTAACCATTATATGCAATAGTCAGCTTGACTATGATTTAATTGTCGGAACAACCATGCAATTTTTCTTATAGTATAGACCTATCATTTTAAATATTGTTTGGGTAGTTTTGGCCGACCGTGTCTGTGCCATGACTTGTACGCAACACTCAACTTTCATTCCATTTTTTTTTTTACTTTTTCGTAACGTGTGCTTGCATGTGGGAACGTCAATAAAATTCTTGCCAATTAAAAAACACTGCAGATTTAAATAAGATTATATTACAGATGGTTAACAAAGTAATTGAATAATAGTCGTTCGATTCAATCAGGCGATGCACTTTAAACTAAATGCATTGTTGAGATATAGTGTTCTGTTGAAAACCGTTTGATCGCCAGCTCCAGTTGCTTCGCTCATCTTTCAATAGATTTCGATAAATTCAGCGCATGCGCATAACTGTCTAAATTCATATATGTCTCTGAGCATCCATCGGACATCGGCCTCTTTAGCTCAGTGGTAGAGCGCTGGTCTCGTAAACCAGCGGTCGTGAGTTCAATCCTCACAGGAGGCAGGTGTAGTTTTTTTTTCCACGAATCGATTATTTTAAGCAAATAGTAAATTCTTTAAATTATTTTTCTTTTTGCCCTTGATTCGACTGACATATACTTGGAACGAAACAGAGAATTTTCTCAATGCCAATCCATTATATTGAAGCAGGGTAATGGCTCTTGGTTAGGTGAAAGAATTGTTTTGCGTGAGAGCGCTAAATTGACATCCTTAGCCTGTGAGCAGTTCATCGCCTAATATTTGTCCTGATAGAAAAAAAAAAAAACAAATTCAGTTCAAATCCTGACATCAGTAAGAATGCCCAGAGTCCATGGCCATACAACAACTTAATATAAAAATTTTGAGTGAGCGACACGAATATCATGACAATTTTATAATAAACCCGTTCCAAAATTCTTCACTCTAATTTCAGGTATACGGAGAAGAATTTGGATTAATACCGATGGCATTTACTCAAGCCTCTGATTCGGGAAAAACTGGCACACGACGGGATCGCAATAAACAAGGTCGCAAAGTATCTGATCAAAGTTCTTCGCAAACTTCCCCATCACGTAGAAAGGATAGCATCACCAAACGTGATAGGTACATATACCAGAATGACAACATTTCAGATATATTTAAGCTGTTCTTGAAAATAATTACTGATGAAATTTTTCTTCCAGAATTATTCAAGATGATTCCGAACCAAACACTTCTCAATATTCGCAACGTGTAGACGAGGGCAAAAAATCCCAAGAAGCGCCATTAGTCATGAAATATATCAAAAATCATGTTCGAGAAATGTTTCATGTGCCCATAGCAACACTTGTGAAGGGGGCATCCGTACTTACTGAAGAGCAATTTGTCGAAATTATCCCAGTTGCTTGGGAGCTTTTACTTGAAACTAACCAAGAAGTTTCCGCCGCCTCGGCTGCTCTATTTATTTTGGCTTCGGTAAAAGCACCAACTACGGCATCGGAACTCATGCAACGTGCAATGAAAAATAAAAATCCTAACGTACGAGTGGCCGCCATGCTAAGATATCAGGTCCTCTGGAAAAACCGATTCCAGGTTTGGCCTCGCATGGAAGAAGGTGCACATTTGACTTTCAAAGTTCCTCCACCCGGAATTGAATTTACTCTTCCTTCGCCAAAAATTGGTATTGAAAGTCTGCCAGTAGTTGATCCTCCATGGAGTCCCCGTCAACAAAACAAGGATATGGAGGTTACTCTCAACCAGGAAAGACATGTAAATATAGTGTGATTTTGTAACTAATCGATCTTAGACGAGATAATTATTTACAGCGATCCCTTGTGACTGCAACGAAAACACGCAAAAAGCAACAAACAGAAGCTATTCGTCATGCAATCCAGCAACAAGAAGACAAGCAACGTTCAGAGCGTCAAAGCTTCCTTATAACCACTATCCCTATAACACAGCAGGCCGCATACGAGCCAGGCCTCGATCATGGCCCTGGCGAAGATCACATGGAAGAGGAAGAAGATGGCGCTCGATCAGCGATCCACATGCATGCCGCCCATTCTGTCTTCCCCTCATGTTTGTGTTCTTCGGTAATGCAAATTGTGGCCTGTCTCGATGATGCCGCTGTAAATGCAGATGGTCAGGCCGTCTACGAGACGGCGTATCAAGTTATTTGGATATGTCTGGTGGAAGATTCTGCTCTGTTTCTTCGCTATGTGCTGGAACGACTGACAAGGGATCACCAGGATCAAATGTTCAAATTATTAAGGCATTTGATCCGATTCGTGCCAAGATTGCCGCAGCAAGCTGCATTTGCGTTGTACAACTACATCATTGGATATGTCATGTTCTATGTTCGATCGACACACGAGTGCAGTCAACAGGTTAGTTTCACCCAATTTATGTTTACTGTGGAGCAGAAAGTAAAGGCGTGGTGTTTGTCTAATAATCCTTAAGATCTAGCATGATCTAGGTTCGAATCCCGCTTTCGAAATAAATCCCATTTTAATCACATTAATAGTTTCCACATTTCATTGGTAACTATTATCACTAAATGGGGAGAACACATCTTCTATAGTAAAAGGGTGAGAAAGATCATTTCAACATCAGAATATCATTCTCAATTTACTACCGAACATTATTTTTTGGACATTCCACTCACAAACAAAATTCAAAAGCTCTATGTGAACCGATTACATCAGATAATCATGAAAGCATTTTGTCATCACATTTTACTAGGTACCAAGGAGATCGTTCATTATTCGTTTTGCACAAAACTAATACGCTCAATTAACATATAAAGTATCTACAATCTCGTCGAACCACATTCTTATGTGGTAACTTACCTTGATGGGACAATATGGCTTGAAGTTATTCTCTAAAATTAATTGAGAGCTACCGTACCGGTCCGGTACTCAACCTATTTAAGTAGTGCAACATCATTTTTACCTCACCTCATTATCAAAATAGCAGCGAAGCTCTCGGGAAGCATCGGTTGCTCATATATATGTAGCAGCGCGAGAGACGGTTGCTCAAAAGTGTCAGTCAGTAGTAGGTTTTTGTTTGTTATCATTTAAAAACAAAAATATTAATTTAAATCGATTTATTGCAATTTATCTCTTCTCTTGACTTGACATTCTATGTAATTTAATATGAAGAACTTTTTTTTAAATCTTATAACATATTCTGATTACGGAGATTTAAAAATAAATTGGTAAGGTTCATGTGAAATCTCAATAACAGGTCAGATTCCTTGATTAAAATTAAATTTGTTTTTTGGGAGCATTAAAAATCCTTCTTTAGTATTTAAATATTTATTTTTAATAATAGTGTATCTAATCCGGAATCTAATACTAGTTGATTACAAAAAAATAAGCTTAAATTATTGTCGCCTCTTTTCGAATATACCCCATTGGATTGCCCCATTGTATTATGCTCAAGAAATCGATTATGCTCTACTCAGCTCAATGAATTACAAATCGATTAATTTCCCAAAAAAAAAAAAATTACCATTGCCCGCAATGGCAAATTGTGCTCTACTCGTTAATAGTGTTCCCGATTTGCATATCTAGAAATATGCTAAATATAAAGCTATGTGTTTCTGTTTCAGTTGGTCGGATCCGCTCTTTCCGTCTTGTGGATGGTAGTTCACAGTGTACATGGAATTATGTTCAAAGACTTGAAGCAAATTCTACGCAAAGAACAATGCGATGCATCTATTCTTCTAACAGCTAATGTACCATCGGCGAAGAAAATCGTGGTCCATGGACCAGAAGGTACAAATCATTATTTGCCTTCAATTACTATTCCCATTAATTGTCTCTTTTTATTTACATCGCAGACGAAGGTGGTATTCCGTCCCAATTTCCAGTACAAGAGGATACTCAATTCACACAGCTGCTTACGGAATCCCTAGATTTTTTCGGGATTGATGAGAAAAAACTTAATCAGTTCGTACTTGTCGACTACAAGACCCAACAGATATTGAATCCCGACTGGTATGTAAGAGATTGGTATTTTTTCAAACGGTCCCAATATCCTCAGCTTAGGTTAGTTGAGATGAAACCGGAAGAGGCTTTCAATGCACTACAAAAGCAAGAACTGTACAAGAAATTTGTAGAAATAGGAAAGGTGCATTTGACTTGGGCGATTCTGAAGAATGTCGATATGGTCGTACAACGTGTAGTATTTCTGCACGAAGAGCTTATGAAGTTACCATCATTCCCAAGAAAAGCCCTGGAGGTTGACCTTGACTTGCATCAGGGCGGTGAATTTGGCAAGGAGTTACTTGGTTTAGATGTCTTGCACAAGTTTATGTGGGTGCGATTGATAGCTAGAATGTTCGAAGCTATGGCTGGGAACTTTGCATACTCTGCGGATATTCAGTTATTCTTGAATGTACTATCCGGAGCAGCTCTACTACACTCCGAGGACTCGTGTATAATGCGTTATGTTACAGCCACATTTATCAATGCAGCTTTCAACTTCAAGAATATCTTCTCTACAAACGGATACTTTATGATAATGCCAACATTGCTACAGGTGTATTCTTTGCACCAAACTAACAAACTTGTCACGACAACTATCGAATATGCAGTTAAGCAGTTTTACCTGCTAAACAGAAAACCATTCATTCTCCAAATGTTTGGATCAGTGTCGGCAATTCTCGATACTGACGAAGGCGGTGCTTATGGTGAAGCACATAAGGTGCAATCCAGTTGTCTATTCAATTTGTTGTTAAGTTTGGAAACACCTTCGCCTGATCCTCTTAATATTGCTGAATTAGTCAAGGAGTCCAAACCATTGAAAGCAATTGACTTCTGCTATCATGATGAAGACGAAATGGTAACGGTTTTGGACTGCATCACTCTTTGTGTGATGGTTGTGTCGTACTCAGCAGAGAGCACTCGAGGATATCAGATGTTGGTAGGTATTTTGGAAAATAAATTCGGAAAGTATAGTTGTAAATTGTTATATTTTTTCTAGATTATTTTGGAAGCCATCTTACCATGCTACATGCAACAAATTCAATCACCTAGTTACGTACCACTCGAAGGTAAATGTGAGCGGGATATCATACTTCAGTTAGCTGTAGCAATTCGTACTATGGTTCATAACTGCGAGGGACTTTCTAAGTAAGATTAAATTCTATACAAATGTTTCAGAAAATAGGCTGCTTCATTTTTTCACTTTCAGGAGTTACAACGGCCCATTCCGCAACAGTCCTGAGCACAAGGGTTCCAGTCAGAGAAATTGTTCGCGTGGTCCACCTTGTTCGCCCGGTCTTGATTTCGAAGAAGAATCTCATTCCAAGTATGTCAGTGACGTGAGTCGAACCAAGATTTTAAACGAATCCGTCGAGGACTCGGAGACCATTCGAGCAGAGTACCGTCGACCTCGAGATGTTTTACTGTCAGTAGTTGGTGAGTTTATAACACGGTCTTCTGCTCGTTTAAACGAACTTTCACGCAAACAAGGAGAAAGCAAACCCGTCGAACTGTTGGATGTGAAGTGTCATGTGCGGTTAGCGGAAATCGCTCATTCTCTGCTAAAAGTTTCTCCATACGATCCTGAATCGATGGCCTGTCGAGGACTGCAGCGTTATATGCTGTGCATTTTCCCACGAGCCGAATGGGCAGACGATCATGGAATGAAACCAACCCTGGTAACCATACTTCGTCGGTTAGATAAGGTATTCTTGAAAATCTCAAAGAAAACTTCAGTAAGGGTAAGTAAGATGGAGCTGGTGTGAGACTTTGTACACAAATTACGTAACGCAAAAAAGAGAGATAGTGAGGGTGTTTATAGAAAATATCTACTAGATGTTTTGCAAGTTGTTGCGCATTTTTAAACGGAGAGGGAGGACGGTCTGAAGACTTACTCTTAATATACAATTTTCAAAGGAATGGGTGAATGATGATTCCAGCTCGACACTATTCATCGGGCGGGAAATGAAATCGTAGTTTTAATGTGTAGAACTACACTTCCCCCTTGACGATAGTAGATTAAGAAGTATCAGATCCGATGTATCCCCTATATAAAAAAAATCCTCAGCGATATAAAATTTTCTAGGCAAATTATTATTGTTATTATTATTATTTTATATTGTAACATTCCACTGAAACTTAAATTTAACTAACTAAACAAAGATATAACTCAGCTAACGTTGTCTAAAACTGTTAGTGCTAACAAAAGTCAAACAAACTGTACACACTGTTAAACGTATAACACATAGTGTGTCATATGACACGTAGTGATTCGTTCTAACCATATTACCCGGTGCGTCTAAAAAACTTAGCCTAAAGAAATCAGTGCATCTCAAATTAGCGAGAATGACATTAATGTTGAAGTTGAACGAAGATACTAGGTGAATCTATACAACCGGTTAGCACTTTTACACAAATAAAACTCTTTCTAGTTGTCGTCTCCTGGTCAATGTGTCCATTCCAATAAGCCGGCAGCGATTCTGATAGCGAATATCGTGACTGAATAGCTTCAATCCTCGATGACCAGATTCCAGTATATGGACTCCACACAACAGCGTCAGCACCACATTCCAGAACGGATCGCTCCAACGAGTAGTATAACGCACGTAAACAGTATGGATCTTAGAATTCATGGGCAATTCTAGAGATAAATCCCAAGTTTCGTGTCGAGATGTACTCCAAAGTCTCTGGTCACGGTCACTCTCTCCGCATATTCACCGCCAATGATGTAGATCCATGTGATTGGATCTTTTTTGCGAGTGAATTTGTTCGCACTGATGGTCAACAAGTTGATTCCACACCATTCCCTAAAAACGTCAACGAGTCTATTGAGTTCCCGAGAGTCATCGGTTGAGTCCCATTCTCCATATTTCGAATTCAGTATGAAGTAAATTCTGTGAGGTTAGTGACCGTTGACCCCTCGGCAAAAAAAACCTTGTTGATTGCACGAAATGTGAGTTTTGGTTGCGTAAAATAGCGTTTTACTATTGAGAGTTTACAGCAACTTAGATGAAGAGCACATAAAGATGTAATACCGCGATAGTTTGATAAGTTTCCGCGATATCATTTTTTGAAGATAGGAAAAAGAAAAGATTGATTGAAAATGGCGGTTAGAGGAGCGCAGAGTGAAGTTGCACACTTTACACGGTAATTCTGAGGTAGTCATTTTATGACTACATTCTATGCATTTTAAGGTACATCCTCCATACGTCAAAAAATGCCTACTTTTTAATCCGAAAAAATGAATAATTTTTAGTCCTTTTTTCATTCCACTGTGATAGAAAAAATGCATAAAAACAACGCTATCAACAAAGCGAAAATGGCGATTTGTGCTAGTTTACCGACTTTGCCTGAGCAAAAAAGGGATGATTAAACCACTGAAGTTCTTGCAAGCAAAACGTGAATCCATGGACAAGCTACGAGGCACGTAATCCTTAATTGATTATGTATATAGTTTAAGTTATGTTTATAGTTTTCACGTCAAACCGGATGTGCGCCAAATTTTCGGAGTCAATGAAAGCTGGTTCAGATTCAGATTGATCATTTAGATTAATAGCTTGGCCATTTAAATGAAATGTATTTTTAAGTTTGTATTTTCAGAGCCATTTTCTAAGACCAGTTCAGTGCCAACTTTTCTAAAGGTAGGATTTTTTTTAGGGTAATCTCTTTCACATGCTGCAAAATGCCTAGAATTTATTAACTTTATGACGTATAACCTTTTTAGGCATTTTATGTATAATTCCAGTCTTCAAGTAAAGTGTCTACTTTGAAGTCATTATTGCATACTTCAGATTTACCGTGTAGTTTATTGATAGCACCATTGATGTCTGCTTCAGAAAAGACTATGTTCCTTATATCTAGTACTCCTTCTGGAACATTATAAAGGGCAGATAGACGGGATCAGTAGCAAGTTCAGGAGGAATGTATACAACACCGATGAAAACTTCATTATCCACGGTTAATATGAGTACCCACAGTTGTTCCAGTTCGCAGAGTATAGAATTTACATAGCTGGTTTGAAACGGCAATGCGAACTTCGCCACCACGCTTTTTTCCGATGAGAACAGCATCACGATCCTTTCTATATGATGTGTATTGATCAGCAAAGTAAATTGCATGTTCAGCCAGGTTTCGGTAAGTACAACCACGTCGTAACCCGAGACTAACGCAGCGAGAAAGAATTCATCCATTTTTGTACGCAATCCTCGAAGCGAGCTGGATTGGTTGAGTTCTTCTGAGAACAGGCGCAGAGTCTTTTTTCGCTTCGATTGGGCATATACTGTTCTTGAATTTACCTGAACCAGCTGATTCATCAAGCTGGTGATTTTCATCCATCGATGCTGGCGGGCAACAAGTAGCTTGACCAGCTGAGTCTTCAACAAATTCAATTCAACAGAGCAACAGATAACACTGTCGGTGAAGAGTGTAGTTGATTGCTATCTTGAAAAGTCGATTATTTATCTCGCTTTGACAAGACGTTTCCGGTAAACTGAATGAGAAACATCGAGCAACTGATCAACATCGGAACTGCGTTTGGCATTTTACAAATGACAATTGATAGATTTTTCAAAGTCTGCCTAACATTCCTCAGCTTTGTGGTCACCATTACACTTAGGACATAAAGCTGGCTTCTTAAAAACTGCTGCCTTGTGCTGAAACTCCAAACAAGCAAAGCAGCGACCAGCGTAAGTTGCATCCACTAGTCTGCATCCCTCCCATCCCAGGAAAACATGTTGTATCATTAAGATATTGAAGCCACGAGCATCTGTCTCAAGAACAGCCGATAGCTGTTGACTTTTGATGTACGTTTTTTGTCACTCGAACCACTTTTAGGACAAACGCGTCCGTCAAACTATTCTGTTTCTTCAGCATAGTGACTGAAGGCCGATGAATTTCCGGTTATTGCTGATTCGATTTACACTGATAGGCAAAATAAAGTGCCCACCTCTTCTTTTTTCAATTTCTCTCATTTACTTGGTTCAAATTAAAGTAAACACACTGTATTTTTTTTATTATCTTATTTTTTATATTCTTTTTAAGTTTCACTTATGGAATACTGAAAAAAAAGGAGTTTTACTCAAAGAAAAAAAAATCAATTTGTGTTGAAAAAAAAAACAGTAACAAAATAAAGTGCCCACTTCAAAAATCGATATGTTTTCGATAAGTTTCCATTGGAAGACCCCTCGATTGTTTATGTTTTGATATTTTGACATGTTTTGAAGCAAACGGCTCAACCTGGTGCATTTGTATACGTGATCGCATTTGATTCAATTGAAAAAAAAATGGAGAACGCAGTGCTTTCGAAAGCAATTCCCGTGTGTATCCGAAAATTGGTCGTTCGTGATGTGCAAAACGGTGAATCGCACCGGGCTGTCGCTAAGAAGTACAGTATCAGTAAGGCAGCGGTTGGCAAAATTCTTCTGAAGCTTAAAACGTTTGGATCAGTGGTGGATCGCCCTGGCAGAAGCAGGAAGCGGAAAACGGATGCGAGAACGGACACCAAGATCATGCGCGAAGTCAAGAAGAACCCGAAGGTAACTGTCCGCGAGATCCAGGAAACCCTTCAGTTATCAGTTTCCGGTCGAACTGTTCGTCGTAGCACAGGGGTTGAATAGCAAACTTGCCCGGAAGCGCCCATTTATCAGCAAGGCAAACAAAGCCAAACGGCTTAAGTTTGCTAAGGAGCATGCTGATAAGCCCCTAGAGTTCTGGAAAACGGTTCTCTGGACGAACGAATCAAAATTCGAGCTGTTTAACCGAAAGCGGCGGGTTCGTGTTTGGTGCAGATCGGGAGAGGAGCTTCAGGAGCGCCACATCCAAGGCACGATGAAGCATGGAGGAGGAAATGTGATGGTCTGGGGATGTTTTTCGTGGGGTGGAGTGGGAAGCATTGTGAAAATCGACGGGATAATGACGGCAGATTCTTACATCAACATCCTGCGAGAAAATCTGGAGGTTTCGCTGATCCAGACGGGCCTTGAAGAGAAGTTCGTATTCCAGCAGGACAACGACCCGAAGCATACTGCCAAGAAGACCAAGTCTTTCTTCCGGTTTTGTCGGATCAAACCGCTGGAATGGCCTCCACAAAGCCCGGACCTCAATCCCATCGAGAATTTGTGGGCAATTCTCGATGCCAGGGTTGACAAAACTACTGTTACCAATAAAAATAACTATTTTGAAGCCCTGGAGCGCGCCTGGGAAGAGCTAGATCCACAGCACCTAAAGAACCTGGTCGAGAGCATGTCGAAGCGCCTGCAGGAGGTCCTGAAGGCCAAAGGAGGACACATCAATTATTGAAATGCTTTTATTTTACTTTAATTTATGTTTTCTGTAGCCTAAATGAAGTGGACACTTTATTTTGTCACTGTTTTTTTTTTCAACACAAATTGATTTTTTTTTCTTTAAAGTAAAACTCCTTTTTTTTAGTATTCCATAAGTGAAACTTAAAAAGAATATAAAAAATAAGATAATAAAAAAAAATACAGTGTGTTTACTTTAATTTGAACCAAGTAAATGAGAGAAATTGAAAAAAAAACGATGAGGTGGGCACTTTATTTTGCCTATCAGTGTATTTGTGTCAACCGAGTTTTTCGGTAAATTTGACAGATTGTGAGGAATAATAAAAATAAAAATTAAACGAATACTCGGTTGTTCCTTTTTGAACCGAACAGACTATCGAGCGTTCAGCAGATAAAAACTCGGTTAAAATTCAACCGAGTTCGGTATTATTTTCCAAGTGTGTAGTTTGAACTAACAATATACACAGAGAGGAATTTGATGGTCAATTTTACCATTATTGGGGGTTAGGATGACTATTGCAGTATAGTGATTTTGAACCGACTATGATCATGGTCAAAACTACCATTAAAAATAGTTGATGCAACATTTTCCATAATGTTGAATAGTCCTTGTTACCATGATCATAGTCAAAAATGCCATGAACGTGGTGAATTCTACCATTTTCATGGTTATTGAAACCATTATATGGGATAGTCATCCTGACCATGATTTAATTGTCGGTACAACGATGAAATTTTTCTCATAGTACTTTAATCGTCTTATTACGCTCTGTGATCAGCGGTCTCATTTTGATCTCAAATCGCAAGAAAACTTTTGATTCGGGTATGATGAATCAAAATTTTCTTTCGATTAATTGTATATTCTGTGTTTAGCTCAACGTAAAAAGAGTATTTAAGAGTATTTAAATGTCGAAGCTGTTCCAGCTATCCAGCTGTCTGCATAGGCTTACAGTCCGAATATGGAAAACGAACAGCTACCGGAGAAGTCGAACAAGGAGTTATATGTCCCATCTACAAGAAGGGCGACAAGTTGGTATGTGAGAATTATCGAGCGATCACTATCCTAAATTGCCAAGTGCTATCCCAGATCATCTTCCGTCGTCCATAACAAATAGTAAATGAGTTCGTGGGAAGTTATCAGAGGAGCGCTCGACAACGGACCAGATCTTCATTGTACTGCGTATCGACCACACAGAGCTACGGGAGAATTGTGGACAAGAACGGTTTCCCGGGAAGCTCACAAGACGTATAAAAGCTACGATGGAGGGTGTGCGACACGACGTAAATATTTCGGAAGAACATTCTAGGTCGTTTGAGTCACTTCGGGGACTACGACAAAGTGATGGACTTTCATGCCTGTTGTTCAACATTGCGCTGGGAGGTGTCATGTGAAAAGCCAGGCTCAATAGCCAAAGTTTTTAAGACCGGTGGTTCTCTACGGGCACGAGACGTGGACAATGCTCAAGGAGGACCTGCAAGCAAATGGAGTTCTCGAACGTCACGCGCTTAGGACCATCAGAACGGTGTGTTGCGACGAAAGAAAAACTTCAAGCTCGCCCAACTCTACGGCGAAACCAGCATCCAGAAAGTGGCGAAAGCTGGAAGGATACGTTGGGCAGAGCATGTTGTAAGAATACCATCTCTGCATAGATGGTGTTCGTCTTCAATCCGGTCGGTACAAAAAGACGTGGAGCGTAGCGAGCAAGGTGGGCGGATCAGGTGCAACATGATCTGACGAGTGTGGGTCGTCAAGGAGGCTGGAAAGAAGCAGCCATGAATCAAGTACATTGGCGAAATGTAGGAGACGAGTTTTTGACATTGTAATGTTGTTACATGTATAAAATAAACGTCAAAGTATCTACAACTGTTGAATGCAAAAAATCATTTTCTTATCTTCTTGATCTTCGTGCCTTGGCTTAGTAGGTTGTGTCTATTTTTAGCTGTTACCAACATTTTTTTGATTAATGACCAAAATTAATTAGCTTTCATAGCAATTACTCGGAAATCTCATGGCTTTTCTATGGGAATGGACATTTACTAGGAATCTGTGTAAAATAACACGCACAGTTCGCCACTATCTGACCGCGTAAACTATGTATAATGTGCATGTCATAGAACCACTTGTTTCCCATCACCCCATGCATTTGTTTCAAATTCTAGAAACCTTATTGGTTATGTATTCCGACTCAATCGTACCCAAGACCATTGCGATTGTGGCACAAAAAAACCGAACCTGATCAATAACGCGGCTTGAAAATTCCTGATCAATAACGCGGCTTCAAAACACAACGTTTCACTCATCGATCGACCACTTTGTAGGTATTCATAACAGTGGAAGGACATTCGAAGGAAAACGAAGGTTAGGATAAAAGAAAAACAGTTTTTAACCTCTTTTAACAAATCGATCGTTTAATTCATCGCTTGGATCGATTACTAAATTCGCCGTGTCTATTGTTTCAACCCCATTCGAAGTATTCACGTTTTGGATTGTATAAAAGTGATATTTTTGCGTTACGTAATTTATGAACAAAGCCGAAATTTGTTTTACTAACATACTTTAAATTTCAGCGCAATACTGACTGGGAAGCAGCGGCTGGTTTATTGAAAGGAGTCTACGAATCAATAGTCCGCTATCCACATGTGCTACACTGGCGGGAGATGAAATCACTGCTTACAACCATTCAAAATCTCATTGTAAATGAGCCAGGAAATTTCCCGGAGGGTGTGTCAAGCGCCGGAGCTGCCCTCATGTCCAAGAGTCCTCCTCCGTTCTTTTGCTCCCAGGTCGTGCGCCTGGTGGCACTACAGGTAGTAAGTCCAGTCGATTCCGTTACGCTCGGGCTTGAGCAAATCTGTGGAGGAAGCGCGGAATTTCCCACTCAAGAAAAGGCCGAAGGATTTCTAATGCACCTGCTGATGCCGCTGTGTCTTAAGGTGTGCAGTGGACGCAGTATTTCAGAAATTGGTGAGCTGAAACAGTCAGATATTTCTTTCTTAGTCACAGCAGTTCTCAACGCAATGAGTCCGGTTGCCGGTAGAACTGCTCAGATCGGCTCCCAAAGCAATCGAACTGGAGCCGATATTCGAGCAGGTTCGTTAACTTTCACCGGAAGCCGTGATGCCAAACGACCAGCCAAAATATCCAACTCACTCTACCAAGCAACATTCTTGGCTCTGCGCGTTTTGTGTATTTGCTTTGAATCGCGACTGTCTCATGAATGGCCGCGAATCGTAAGGGTAATGCGTGATTTGGGAAGGCGCAACGAAGCTGCTCCGGAACTATGGAGTTTCTTGGAGTTTGTTGTCACTCAAAGAACACCACTGTATATAGTTTTGATGCCTTTCATACTTCATAAGGTAAGGATAAGTTGAATGCCAGTTTGCCGCAATCGTAAATTAATTTATTTTCAGATTTCACAACCTCCTATCGGAGATCATGAAAGACACATGCAATTTTTAATTCGAGAACGTATGAGAGGCATGCCATCACCCGGAGGTGTTAAATCTAGAGGTGCTATCCTTCTTGAGTTAGCACGCGAAATCAGAGATTTGCGTGAAGAATTAGAAGAAAAGCGTTATGGTAAATTCTCAAAATCTTATCTGCAAATTATTATTTCATTTAACATAACTTTTACATAGATCGAGATCCTACACCCCAGGAAGCACCACGGCGTGATACTTCCAATGTACCCATTCCCCAAGAGGCTCCGAAGCACCAACAAAGACCGTCACTGATTTCTATGTTCACGGGAGCACAGCAAGCACCAAGTTTCTCTTCATTTCAACAAGACTCTCGAAGCGGTACCGGTGTTTGTACTCCTAGTGATACACTTTCACAACATACATTGCACGCTCCCAGAGGCGAATCTTTGTCTAGTTCTACAACTACAACCAATAAGGATATTATGATGGCCGACAATCAGAGCGGTGACGGTATCACCTTGACTCCCGGAATAGTGCCAGATGGATCCGTTATCCGTCAGGGTCCTTTATCCAGTATCTTGGCAGAAGGTGGCGCCGTTCCATCGATGACGCATTCGATATCCATGCAACCATCCAGCAAGGTACAACCTCCAAAGTTACGATTCGTTTCTTCCGTAGAATTCAAAACATCATCGGGCGAAACGTCCACCACACCTCTATCACCAGATAGTTTGGCAGACGAAAGTTCCGGTGAGAATCAAAAACATCGTTTGCAACGGTCGCGAGCACAAAGCCGTAAGACATTCCGTTGTCGTAGAGGAACAACACGTGGTAATAATCACGGTACCGAAACGCATCAACCACCGCCAGTTTCGTCGGTGGTTGGTAGTCATCTGCCACACACCGTTCCTTGTGAGTCGCAAGAGATCATCAACAAAAACATAACAGCAATCGGAGATCTATCCTGGGATTCCGTGTCGCAAACGTCGTCCACTTCAGGCTACCGCGACAACTATAGCCTGCAAACAGGGCTTCTGTCGCCAGACGGTTCTCTTACCGGAACCGGACTTGGTGGTCGTTCGTCCTCACAGCACTCGTTGCTGATGCTCTTCGAAACGCAGGATGAAGATACGTTGATTTAAAGTTTTATATGCATATTTCAAGCGTTTAATGTGTTTTTTAAACGATTTTAATGCCAGTTTTAATCAACATAGCGAGTACTGTTAGTTGTTATAGTAGTAATTAAAGAATTGTAGTGTGTTGTTATAAACGTACATGTGAACATTGATGAAAATAGCTAGGCAACATACATCAAACAATATACCTAGATTATTAGTGTCGTTGAGCGCTTTCAGTGTGTGATACAGTCGATAATCTAAGACATTTAAGTTAACAGGAAGGAAACATTTTAACAGCAACTGAACAGAAACGAAAAATTATTTTAAATGAAGTTATTTTAACTAAAACTGATCAACACACAGAAGAATCCATACGTTTTCCAGTCTTATGAGTAAAAGTTAAAGTATAGCGCACAAACACAAATATGTATTCGAAACAAATCAGTATTTGACATAGGACACAAACCCCGCAACACAATTGCCAAATAAGTATGAACAAAGTATGAAACGATCCAATCAATTTAAGCAGACTGTAATTTGAAGATAAAAAAATCCACGAAAACAATACAAACCTATCCCACTCGAAAGGAAAAACATTGATTAAGTATTATGTATTTTATATTATCGTGAGATTTATTATTTATTGTTTTGGATTAGTCTTTAGAGTTAATAGATTGAAGGAACGGACTAGCGCAGGATTATAGGAGAAAGTATTTAGACAAAAATGGAATATATAGTTAACTGTTATAACGATAGAACCTTGTTGTAAAATATGTTTAGTGGTTTTGTAATAAAACACAACAGAATGATGGATGTCGTATATTTTATAAAATGCCAGTTTAATCCTCCCTTTAGTTATGTGGACGCCACATTAACGAAGCAAAAGAAACAAAACGCACTGAACAAAATTGTTAACAAATGCCAAATAAAAATGAGCGAAGGCCAAAATATGAAATACAAACCATCGAAAAACATAAAGTACACTTGGAAATAATAAATAATTAACAGCATCTTGTATTATATGATATAATAATTATATTATCAATATTATATTATATAAAACAGGTGAATGAAACAGGCAGCAGCATTGTGAAGAAGTTGATTGATTGGTCGTTGTTATATACATTTGGAGATTTTATGTTATTATATGAACTAGTATTTAATTCGTTGTTTTGTATTATAACAGTCCAGCTGCAAATACAAATTTTGTAAGGTTTGGTTAAAGTGAGTCTCGCCTAATTTTCCATTACAGCGATACTTCAACCTATTATTACTGCCTCCATAAGAAAAGTTGTGCTAATATGTCATCTGTTTCAAAATAACTACTTAATAGATAAATGTACCTACTCCAGTGACGATCACAAATCAATAGCCCTAGTTTCCCTACTTATAAGAGAGAATGCTCTCACTCAACCTTCCAATGTTTCTACTTTACCGATTAACCGACAAAGTAGACCATTTATTTATGGAACAATCAAACGATAACGGTGTAACGTTATGCAGTAGGTGGCTGCGTACTTGTGACTAGTAGAAGCAAATGGAAACTATTCCAACACACGGTCGTTGAAAACACCAAAATATTAAGGAACAAAGTTATTTGAAAGCTACTTTTTTTTTAACGCAATTTATATTCTATTTCTAGGGTATTTTTTTCCCCTTAGATTTGATTATTTCTTATAATGTAGCTAACACATATATGACTTAGAACTTTTTTTTTTTTAGATAAAATGAGTATTGGTCAATCACGAATGCACATTGATGGTATCTGTTGATCATAAAAGGTTAAATATTCTTATTTTATTTAAAACCACCGTATTTTATAGCAAATATTGTAAATTTCACTGTTGAGGTGGACTAATACGATGGAAATATCAAATAACTGAATCTGATTTTTTCTTCTTAGGTTTTAGCTGTTACAATATTGAATATGAATGGTAGAACTTCAAAACAGTATTAATGCATATTTGGAAACTAAAACAAGCACCAAGCAACCTGTTTCTAGAGATACTCAAATAAAAACTGCACAAAGAACTGCAGGAGATAACTAGTTGATATAAAATTATACACTGGAATGTTACACAATAATAATCCCTTGCATAACATCAAGATAGTCTGATTTTAATGTGATAGAACAGAATAACTGTTGATGTTAAATATGTTATGCACAATAGTGAGAAAAAATAAAACTTGTACCAGTATTTGTTCTTGTGTGTTAACCAAATAAAAAAATATAGGTCATGCTTTTATGTGTATGCAAGCCCTTTGGAAAAAAATATAGATGTTTAAAGTTGTATCACATTTTATAATTCTAACAATGACGAAAATTTCCTTCGGTCCTATTTAACAAAAAAAAAACACGCATTTTTAGTCGGACATTCTAAGTTTGTGTATTTCCCGTGGAAGATATCATACCGAGCAGTGAGCTATTTTTGTTCAAACTTTTCAGACGAAATTCTTTGATCTTTTTACGCCACTCAAGCCACTTACTAACATCCGGATTATCCGGATTACCTCTATCCTCTAACTGCTGGTAGTATGCCTCGCGCAGAATTTTAAATGCCTGTACGTTTCGATAGGACAGCTGGGTAACCGGGTCGTAGTATCGCGCAGGAAGACGAGTTATAGCGCAAATTTGACTACGTCTTTCCCGCTTCAATGGTTTGGGAAAGTAGGTACTAAACAGGGTGTCGTCTATGTCATTGTCAAACGTTATAAAGGTGCGTTCGCACCATCCTTTGACTTCTATTTTGGATGATGTCCTTTTACCTTTTCTCTGCTTCTCTTTAATACTTTAAGAAAATAAAAATGATAAAAATTACCTATCTCGCCGGGCGTTAATAAATGAGCAATTACTGACCTTTTATCTTTAGTTTCATCCACATCATCGACATCCATTTTGCTTGGAGACTCCGATGTAGCACTCTTGTTAGGAGAAACTTCTTCAACCAATGGCATAGTTAGCGATTGGTATTTTAATATAGGACCCGTAAAAACTCGTTTTGTGGGTCGAGTTTTCTTTTTTTCTAGTTCCATTTTGCGAAATGTTTCTACGAGTAAAAATAGTAAACAAAAATTGTTAATATACATAAGTTAAAGGTTTTTTGTTTGTTTAATCCATACCGAGTGACTTTAGGTTTTCCTTCTCGGTAATCTCCGTTTCTTCTAATAATTCCTCCTGCGTAGGTATGTATTCTTCCACCCTAACAATCTTCGGCTTACGTTTCTCCGCTTCGACCCGTTGTTTCATACGACTCTGAGTAGCGGCGGTCTTGGCCGCGGTAGATTTACGAAACGATTTTCGCCCTGAGTCCAAGACTGTGAAAGTACATTTGTCTTTCTTTTTAGTTGATTTTTGTCGCTCGGGTTTGTGTTTCGCTTCCTTGGCTGCTTTGACGGGAGTTTTTTTCTTGGCCGGTTCTTTGTAAGCCTTCGTGACAACTTTTTTCTTCGTTTAGGGGTTTCCTCCTCCTGATCCGAAACTGGCTCGTCATTTTCATCGATACTGAAGTCTGAATCGACGATA
Organism: Aedes koreicus; assembly: GCA_024533555.2. Classification (NCBI taxonomy): domain Eukaryota; kingdom Metazoa; phylum Arthropoda; class Insecta; order Diptera; family Culicidae; genus Aedes; species Aedes koreicus. The sequence continues at coordinate 52,842 of JAHHFK020004474.1, forward strand.
TCCTCATCCTCGTCGTTTTTCTGTCTAAGGTAGAAATTTATGTTCATATGTCTTTCTACATCGTCAATTTTTATTTGGTGGAGCACTACTTCGGTAGCGGACCAATTCTCGCCAATCATCACTATTGCTCAGTTGTATTGAAACCGAACGACTTGATTTTGGGTACATGTATGTTCTGAACAAAATAAAAATTGTTTAGTTTGCATACGGCTGAGCAGTAGCGATAGTTTGCGGGAATTAGTCGAAGTTGTATGCCACGCTAATAATGGTTTCCCCATGTTTGCTGTAAATAGTAGCCTAGTAGGATGCGATATCATCCTCATGGATATGACTAAATCGACCGAGATTACATTCCAAGATTTGTGGCAGTCCTTGCCAACCTTTCGCTCGAAGACTTGGAGGCATCTGGTCGTTTTAGGTACTTACACATAATCTCGATCATCAGCGGCTTCGCTAAACCCTCCATACGATGTTTGGTAAAATTCGTCTTCCTCCTCTTCGTCCAAGAGTTTAGCTATACGATTTCCTGCATTCAAACGACGTTCACGAGTTGCCGCCATTATTAACCTAAGTTTTGTTAGTTCAATTAGATAATTTCATACACAAAATATCATCGATAAATTTATTGGAAAACAAGGTAAATTCACGCAAAGGAAGGTCCGCATCCAAACAAACTTCTGTCGTTTTCGATCACACCAGCACGCTAGTTTATCATTCCACAAAAGTGAGTAAGAGTTCACTCACGTAGACTTGACACGCTTATTTTACTTAACTCATTAATCGGTATACACGGAAATAATTCTCGACTAAATTTTACAGGGACCTGACTGGCAGTCATTTCCCTGAAGCCAACATCTCTAACATCCAAACCACAGAGAACAGACATGGATGTCCATATACCTTTTCTTGAAAAACGTGTGTAAAAGTATAGGGGGGCAGCCAGTATAAGAAGCAAGTGTAGAGAAAAACAAACAAAATGTTCAGGTTATGTGCTTGGCTTTTTATTGACGATCATTGACATGACAGTTATCACACAACTGCAGCGCCGCCTACCAGGAGCATAACGACATACATTTGAAATGTCGGTTTAAAGTTTTACACAAGTAGCAGACCGAAGATGAACGTCTGTTCTCTGTGTCCAAACATCGAAATATTCATTGTTTGTAAATAATGCAGGTGTTCGTACCCGCAGAAACAAACGTCAGATGGGCCTTATTCAAATTTATCATGGTTACAAATATTGTGAATGACAGAAAATTATATCAAAAGAACGGAAATGGACGGAAAACTATTGTGCCTTCTATAGCAGTATTTACTACTTTTCATGATTAAACGAAGAACTCTTTTTATTTACGACAGTACTGATTTTGTGGGAATATTTACCATGCGTGCTACTGGCCCTGCGTATTCTCCGTCACATGTTTCATTTTACCATAGAATTTTTTTGATATTTAATCATCTTCCTTCATCTATCACACATATATGAATTGAATGTTTGCTTTTCCAATACTCTGTTTCCATTTCGAATTTACTAATTGGATTCAGAAGATTCATAAGTGTTCGTGGATTAAACGTCAAAAATCTCGATGGCTATGGATCATTCAAGCGTGATGCACCGTCATAATATATCAGCTGATCACACTCCTAGAATTTTACAACCATCGATAGTTTAAAATGTTTTCATTCACTCAACCAAACTACTTAGCATAATAATAAGTTAAAATAATAAGAAAAGCCCGAATAAATCAACCGATGGTGAGACTGAACCCTTCTTACACTTCACCAGATATGCGAGCTCAAATGTGGTTAATATGGTACTGGATACATATTTTCATCAGAAATTCCAGGAAATTCCATGAAAATTCGACATGTCGTATATTCAGTTTATAAAATCAACTATTAGACAATCCTAAACATCAATTTCGGTCAGCGGTCAACGGTCCTCCCTTAGCTCAGTCGGTAAAGGCGCAGCTACAAAGCAAAACCATGCTGGAGGTGGTGGCTGGGTTCGATTTTGGTCTAGAAATTTTTCTTAAACGAAAATTTCTCGACTCCCTGCACGGATACAAATTTCGTCTATTCAAATTAAAAATATCGATGTTCAACTAGAAACATAAGAATTGTTCAAAGTAAATGGAAAGCCTGTTTCGAAGGAAAATAACAATTTTTGAATCAAGTTCAAGGCATTGTTATTTTTTCTTTGAAACAGACTTTCTATTAACTTTGAACAATTCTTATGTTTCAAGTTGAACATCGATATTTTTAATTTAAATGGACGAAATTTTTTATCCGAGTATGTTTTCTTGAATATTATCGATGTTTCAAAAATGTACCCAAAATGGCTTCTTCAGAAACTTTTGACGTAGGACTACGTTTGTGTTTTCGATAGTGGGGTACACATTCAAATTGCAAAAATTTGGAGCGTCACGAAAAACGGTCAAGTTTTGAACGTTAATTACTAAGTAATTTCACGATCTATTTCCAAAATGTTTGCAGCATTGGGTAAACACATTTTCTACGCTTTGATTCCAATATTTAAATCTTTTGATTTTTGACATGAAACTAGTAAAATTAACACAAATATGAGGTGATGTCTTCAGGCTTGCTGATATTCGCATCCTTTTCCCCTAAAAGCATACTGCGGTGAGTAGTCCGGCTGAGAAGAATATTCCTGGTGCAGTTGAAAACCGGAATATAGCAGTCGCGCCAATCGATTTTACTCCCGTTCTATGAATTCAAACAGTGGCGCATCTAGTGCGCTGTATAGCGCATCAGATGCGCCATACAGCGCACTAGATGCGCCATTGTTTGGACTTATGGAACGGGAGTAAAATCGATTGGCGCGACTGTTATATTCCGGTTTTCAACTGCACCAGGAATTTTAGAGGCAATGCAAGACTGAAGCTTCGTTCTTCGTGCTCTTCGGCTCTGACACGTTCACATCGTGACTAGCAGAGTGGTTTGATTGACCCGAGTGTTCTTCGGTCTTGTCGCTCTTCTTCACATGCGTTGATCTTCATGAAGAATGAAGAATGAAAAGATGCAACGCGTTTATTCTTCGACGCGAACCAGGAAAGTTGTTCGTCACAATGAAGAACGGCAAAGTTTGAAACAGCAGCTTAATGGTGTGATTTGGAAAATGACGGAAGCTAGTGGTGCGATTAAATCCCAATTAACCTACGAGGTTATAATAGCTTGCATATATAGGGCATATGCATTACGTCTAGTGCATCATTGAAGTTGGAATCAAGCTGAAAAGGGCCCCACTAAGATCGAATTAATGCAATATCTTTTGTAATGCCATAAGACATTGCTAAAGTAGCATTATTGCTTTGGTAATGCATCATTGCATTGGTAATGCATCATTATATTCTTAAAGCTAATTTAACGCTTCATTACTTGACAACTGTTGAATTGATGCGATCCCGCATTAATGATGTTGATGTTGTGTTGAATAAGAGCAATAATATAATGCTTGTGGTTACTTGGGTTGTTACCGGCCCGCGGCAAGTTAACCACTTCGAAAACATCAACAGTCGAATCCTTGACCTGGTTTTTGTAAGTCTACCAGAACTTCTAGATCTAGTTGAGCCTCCTGCACCACTTTTACCAATTGACAACCATCATGCGCCGTTCGTTTTACTATTCGACGTGGGCGCCGTTATTCCGACCTCGCTCGATGACGATATTGACAGTTTTGGCTACGACTTCAACAGGTGTGATTTCAATCAGTTGAAAACAGCATTTGGAGAGGTTGATTGGAGCTTTCTCGCGAAGACCGTAACGATCGACGAAGCATCTGCAGCATTTTACGACACGCTCTTCGAAATTTGCAGCATTTTTGTACCGCGCAAACGACGTGCGGTTAACTCGACTTTCAACAAACCGTGGTGGACCTCTGAGTTGCAACATCTTCGCAACTTACTCAGGAAGGCACGTAATCACTATTTTCTCTCGAAATCTGAAGGCGACAAAACCATTCTAAGAGAAGTTGAGGCAACATTCAAATCTGTTTTGCAATCCACTCACGACGACTACTTATCCAGGATTCAAGCAAGCATCAAACAGGAACCAACACGTTTCTGGGGTTTCGTTAGAAAACTGAGATCCTCTGCTTGCATCTCTTGCAACATTACATATGAGAAGGCTCATGCTAGCTCTAACGCAGAAGCCGCTAACCTCTTCGCCGAATTCTTCGAGAATGTATTCAGTAAGTCGTGTCCTGTACCACGTCTCGATTGCTTTGCGCATATTCCTTAGCACAACATTAACTTTCCCGTCATCCAATTCTCTTCTAATGAAGTGCTGAATGTAATACACACTCTCGACTCCAAGAAAGGATCCGGAACAGACGGCATACCACCACTACTCCTAAAAAAGTGTGCTGTGGGACTCGCAGCCCCTATCACGATTTTATTCAACCGATCGCTTATCGAAAAAACATTTCCTTCCGTTTGGAAGACTGCTTCTATCGTTTCCATCCATAAGTCAGGAAACGTCAACCGAGTCAACCGGTGTTTCCATTCTGTGTTGTTTGAGCAAAGTTTTCGAAAAGCTGGTGCACAATTTCCCTACACTGTAGCAGCACCATTAATTTCTGATAATCAACACGGCTTTATGAAACATCGCTCAACAACAACAAACTTGATGTGCTACGTTACCTCTTTGTCACGAGAGATTGAATTGGGAAGGCAAGTGGACGCGGTTTATGTCGATTTTGCTAAAGCATTCGACACGGTTCCTCACATTTTGATCATTGAAAAATTCAAACGCATCGGCTATCCGGACTGCCTAACGAAGTGGCTCTTTTGATATCTCTTCGGCTACATAGCGCACGTAATGGTCAATTCATCAAGATCTCGTCAACTCAACATCACGTCAGGAGTATCTCAAAGCAGCGTATTGGGCCCGCTTTTATTTAACATCTTCGTTAACGATTTGTGCTTGTGCCTCTCGTCGTTCAAACTATCGTTCGCCGATGATCTCAAATTTTTTTCGTGTAATATGTTCACGCGACTGTGTCGCTTTACAAGAGGATATTAACACATTGTTAATCGGGTGTAGCGACAATGGCATGCGTGTTAATATCGATAAATGCAAAGTTTTTTTTTTTTTTTTTTTTTTAACTCTTTATTTACTCCAAATTTTACATTATTTTACATTCATATATTAACCTAGGTGATCCTGCTAAGTAATTAACATTTCAACCTTATATGCTATCATTTATATCTAATTGTGTTAATATTATTTTTACTTTGTCTATTCAGTATTTTTAACAGGGTTCCTTTTGCCTGCGTGTAAGAATAATGATTGATTTCTTAAAACTAGTTCTTATCTATAGAGAGAATTGATCATTGCAATTGAAGACTGCAATGATTTTTGTCTAAAATTATGAATTATTTTGTTGGACATTTGTTCTAGAGTCTCAACGTTTGAAATTCTATGTAATTCAATAGTACTGAACCAGGGTGGCAGCTTCAAAATCATTTTCAGAACTTTGTTCTGAATCCTTTGAAGTGCTTTTTTCCTAGTAGCACAACAACTAGACCATATTGGCACAGCATAAAGCATGGCCGGTCTAAAGATTTGTTTAAATATTAGAAGTTTGTTCTTCAAACAAAGTTTGGATTTTCTGTTTATAAGAGGATATAAACATTTTATATATTTATTACATTTGGCTTGAATGCCCTCAATGTGATCTTTAAAAGTTAATTTTTGATCAAGTATCAGTCCAAGATATTTTACTTGATTTGACCAAGAAATTGGAACTCCGTTCATAGTGACCATATGACTATTACTTGGTTTCAAAAATGCAGCTCTAGGCTTGTGTGGGAATATTATAAGTTGAGTTTTGGAAGCATTAGGAGAAATCTTCCATTTTTGAAAATAATCTGTAAAAATGTCCAAGCTTTTTTGTAGCCTCCTGGATATAACACGAAGACTTTTTCCTTTAGCGGAAATGCCTGTGTCATCAGCAAAGCAAGATTTTTGACAGCCCTGAGGTAAATCAGGGAGATCTGAAGTGAAAATGTTATAAAGTATTGGCCCAAGAATGCTACCTTGAGGAACACCAGCTCTGACAGGCAATTGATCAGATTTAGAATTCTGATAATTTACTTGCAAACTTCTATCAGTTAAGTAGTTTTGAATTAATTTCATGATATAAAGCGGAAAATTGAACTTTTTCAGTTTAGCAATCAAACCTTCATGCCAAACACTGTCGAATGTTTTTTCTATGTCTAGAAGAGCAACTCCAGTGGAGCAGCCTTCAGCTTTGTTTGAACGAATTAAATTTGTAACTCTCAAAAGTTGATGCGTAGTTGAATGCCCATGGCGGAATCCAAACTGTTCATCAGCAAAAATTGAGTTTGTATTGATGTGAAGCATCATTCTATTCAAAATTATTTTTTCAAAAAGCTTACTTATTGAAGAAAGCAAACTGATTGGTCGGTAGCTAGAAGCTTCAGCCGGATTTTTGTCTGGCTTCAAGATAGGTACGACTTTTGCATTTTTCCATTTATCTGGAAAGTATGCCAGATGAAAACATCTGTTAAATAGTTTCACCAAGAAAGACAAAGTACTCTCGGGGAGTTTTTTGATTAGGATATAGAAAATTCCATCATCACCTGGTGCTTTCATATTTTGAAATTTTTTAGTTATAGTTTTTACTTCATCCAAATCAGTTCCCCAGGAATCATCAAAAATATTTTCTTGTGAGAAAATATTCAGATACTCCCTGGAAACTTGATCCTCAATAGGACTTGTAAGACCCAAACTGAAATTATGGGAGCTCTCAAACTGCTTAACAAGTTTTTGAGCTTTTTCCGCATTTGTGAGCAAAATTTTATCACCTTCCTTAAGCGCTGGTATAGGCTTTTGAGGTTTTTTCAATATTTTAGAGAGTTTCCAGAAAGGTTTGGAACTCGGATCTAATTTTGACACATTATTTTCAAAATTTTTGTTCCTCAGGGCAGAGAAGCGTTTTTTAATTTGTTTTTGTAAATCTCGCCATATGACTTTCATAGCGGGATCACGTGTTCTTTGATATTGACGCCTACGTACATTTTTCAGACGAATCAAGAGCTGAAGATCGTCATCAGTCCGCATCGAGCTCTCATGCCGTGCGGTTCTATTTTCTTTTGCTGAAGGAAGTATTTTTGCTACCTAAAGCTATAACAAAATCAAACAGCACTTTTCAGTGCTTAACATTACCTGCACAATTTTTATTTTTTACCCTTATTCCTTTTCGATCCTTGTCTGGACCCTACGCGAGGTAATCCGACTTGGATATCGATTTGGAAAATTCCTCTTTGACCCTTCGGATTCTTGTAGAATCTGCTTGGAAGTTGATTAGGAGAAAACGTATAAATTCTAATCATTTTGGAGAAAATGGCGCCTAAACGCAAAAGAAAGGGACAATCTCTGGATTCCCCTTCTAACAATATTGATTTGAGCAATCAATTCGATATTCTGACTGATGATGAGAATGATCCATCAGTCAGGCAAAAATCTTCGAAGCATTCCCGAATTAATGCAGGGAAAGAAAAGGTTCCACCTATTGTGGTAACAACATCTGATTTTCATGGGCTCCGTAAGGAACTCACGAATTTCATAAAAGATTCGAAATTTTCCTTTCAAATTGGTCGTCGGGGTGAATGCCGTGTATTGGCTGAAACCTTGATCGGATTTAAACTTCTCGTGGAGTATCTTGCTCAAAGAGGCATCAAATTCTTTACACATGACACCAAAACTGAACGTCTGTTCAAGGTGGTCTTAAAAGGTCTAGCCAGTGGTGAATCCCTGGATGAGATCAGACAAGAAATTATTAAATTGCTTGGAGTTACACCAGTTCAAGTGATAAAGATGAAAAAGAAATCCCAACCTGGCGATTCTCGCAATGGGATTTCTAACGATTTTTATTTAGTTCATTTTAAATCAAATGAACTGAATAACCTCAAGGCATTGAAAAAGCCAGCCTTATGCTCCATGTCAGAGTGAAGTGGGAACACTTCAGGAAGACTGGAGGAAATTCTCAACACCTCACCCAGTGCCGTAAATGCCAGGGATGGGGTCACGGGACGAAAAATTGTCACATGGATGCCAAATGCATGCATTGTGGCGATTCCTCTCACGCCAAGGACAACTGTCCTGTGAAGGATCCCAAAAATTTTAAATGTGCGAATTGTGGTGGAAACCACAAATCCAATTTTTGGGAATGCAAGACTCGCAAAGCGATCTTGAATTCTCGTGCTAAGCATCAGGTAGGGACCGCTTCACGTTCCCGACCAGGTAATTATTCCTCGGCTGTTAACAACGGTCATCGAGGAGGAAATCCAACATTCGTACCGGAAGGTACGATCAATGCCCAACCGTCAAATTTTCCACTGCTATCTGCTGTTAACAATGGTCAGCGAAGTACAAATGTACCCGTAAGTACAAACAGAGCACAAGTTTTCAATGCTCAATTCTTACCTGCTGGTAGCAATGTACAGCTAGGTAATGGAGCTTCCTACGCTGCCGTTACAGCCGGTAGAAACCAAAATTCTACCAGAAATGTTGAAGATTTTGACTTAGGTAGCATAACCGCTCCAAAAATGGATTTTTTACAGAAATCATTAATCGATATGATTAATGGAATGTTAAATACAAACTCCATGTTTGATGCAATTCAAACTGGTATAAAATTTGCAAACAATATTGTCATGACCCTGAAATTCAGCAATGGGTATTAAGACACTGAATATTTTAAATTGGAATGCTCGATCTCTTAAAAATAATGAAGACGAGCTGTTTAACTTTTTACGAGTTCATAACGTGCATATTGCCGTTGTAACTGAAACTTTTCTTAAACCAGGTGATAAAATAAAAAGGGATCCTAATTATTTCGTACACCGCAATGATCGTCTTGAAAGTCCAGGTGGTGGCGTTGCCATAATTGTTCATAGGCGTATCAAACATCAAATTCTTTCTTCATTTGATACCAAAGTTTTTGAAACTTTGGGGGTTTCTGTTGAAACAAAATTTGGTCAACTTACACTATTAGCTGCCTATTTACCATTCCAATGCGTAGGTCAGCAAAAGAATCTTCTCAAGGGTGACCTACAGAAGCTTACCCGTAATAGGTCAAAATTCTTCATTATTGGTGATTTTAATGCAAAACACCGATCGTGGAATAATGCTCAAAGTAATTCCAATGGTAATATACTATTTGATAATTGTTCTGCGGGTTATTACACTATCCAATACCCAAACAGCCCAACTTGCTTTTCTTCTGCCAGAAATCCCTCAACTATTGATTTGGTCTTAACTGATTCATGTCAACTTTGTAGCCAATTGGTTACCCATGCTGACTTCGGTTCGGATCACCTTCCAGTAACTTTTGAAATATCTCAAGAAATAATTTCTAATCCCAACAGTTCTACTTTCAATTATCATAGAGCTGATTGGAACCAATATCAAACATTCATGGAATATAACTTAATATTCCTTTGGAAACTAAAAATGATATCGATAATGCTCTTGACTCTCTGACTACTTCCATAGTTGAAGCAAGAGCTGTCTCAGTTCCAAAATGCGAGGTAAAGTTCAATACAATTATAATAGACGACGATCTTCAGCTTTTGATCCGTCTGAAAAATATCCGTAGAAGACAATATCAAAGAACACGCGATCCCGCCATGAAAGTTATCTGGCGAGATTTGCAAAAACAAATTAAAAAACGCTTCTCTGCCCTGAGGAACAAACAATTCGAAAATAATGTGTCAAAATTAGAGCCGAGTTCCAAACCTTTTTGGAAACTCTCCAAAATTTTAAAGAAACCTCAAAAGCCTATTCCAGCGCTCAAAGAAGGTGATAAAATATTGCTAACAAATGTGGAAAAAGCTCAAAAACTTGCTGAGCAGTTTGAGAGTTCCCATAATTTCAGTTTGGGTCTTACTAGTCCTATTGAGAATCAGGTTTCTCTTGATTATCTGAATATTTCCTCAAGGGAAAATATTTTTGATGAATCCTGGGGTACTGATTTGGATGAAGTAAAAACTATAACTAAAAAGTTAAAAAATATGAAGGCTCCAGGTGATGATGGAATTTTCTATATACTCATCAAAAAACTCCCAGTGAGTACCTTGTCTTTCATGGTAAAATTATTTAATAAATGTTTTCATTTGTCATACTTTCCTGGCAAATGGAAAAATGCCAAAGTTGTTCCAATTTTGAAGCCCGAGAAAGATCCAGCTGAAGCTTCTAGCTACAGACCAATAAGTTTACTTCCTTCAATCAGTAAACTTTTTGAAAAGCTAATTTTGAATAGAATGATGCTTCACATCAATACAAACTCAATTTTTGCAGATGAGCAATTTGGATTTCGCCATGGCCATTCAACTACTCATCAACTTTTGAGAGTTACTAATTTAATTCGTTCAAACAAATCTGAAGGCTGCTCAACTGGAGTTGCTCTTCTAGACATAGAAAAAGCATTCGACAGTGTTTGGCATGAAGGTTTGATTACTAAATTGAAAAACTTTAATTTTCCGCTCTATATTATAAAATTAATTCAAAATTATTTAACTGACAGAACTCTGCAGGTAAATTATCAGAATTCCAAATCTGATCGACTACCTGTTAGAGCTGGAGTTCCTCAGGGTAGCATTCTTGGGCCGATACTATATAACATTTTTACTTCCGACCTCCCTGATTTGCCTCAGGGTTGTCAGAAATCCTTGTTTGCTGATGACACAGGCATCTCCGCTAAAGGAAGAAGTCTTCGTGTCATTTGCAGGAGACTGCAGAAAAGTTTGGACATTTTCTCTTCTTATTTACAGAAATGGAAGATTTCTCCCAACGCTTCCAAAACTCAACTAATAATATTCCCACATAAACCTAGAGCTTCTTTTTTGAAACCTAGTAGTAGTCACATCGTTACTATGAGCGGTGTTCCAATTTCCTGGTCAAGCGAAGTGAAATACCTTGGTCTATTACTTGATCAAAAATTAAATTTTAAAAATCACATTGAAGGCATTCAAGCCAAATGTAATAAATATATAAAATGTTTATATCCTCTTATAAACAGAAAATCCAAACTATGTCTGAAGAACAAACTACTAATATTTAAACAAATTTTTAGACCGGCCATGCTTTATGCTGTTCCAATATGGTCTAGTTGTTGTGCTACCAGGAAAAAAATACTTCAAAGGATTCAGAACAAAGTTCTGAAGATGATTTTGAAGCTGCCTTCTTGGTACAGTACTAACGAAGTACATAGAATTTCGAATGTTGAGACTTTAGAACAAATGTCCAACAAAATAATTAATAATTTCAGACAAAAATCGTTGCAATCTTCTATTGCAATGATTAATTCCCTTTATGCTTAGTTAAGATTAATTTTAGTTTGTTTTTAGTTTTAAGATTATTATTGTTATACTGACACGCAGGAATAAAAACCTGTTTAAAATACTGAACTGCTAAGGCATGAACAATGTAAACAAAATTAGATACATATTTTAACAATTAAGGTTGATACGTTACGGTAGTAGCTGGAGCACCTAGATTAACATGAAATGTAAATATGAATAAATTTGGAACAAATAAAGAGTTAAAAAAAAAAAACACGTATCCTCCTGCGTACTTGCTACAAGAAGGGTGCGCCAACGAATAGTGATGACCGACCGTGGTTACGAAACCGAATCGAACACGTGTTATTATGAGCTGCGTGTAATCATATGGTTTGTGAAAATGCAATAAACTTGAATGAAGGGCCAACCTAGTGGCCATAACTCCATCTTGAAATGTTCAGAAGGTTACGTCTTTTTTTCGGTGATGAGATCCTGCCAAACCATTTCATCGATTGACATTTGAATGGCTCATCTATCGTCTCGACGAGCTTTTTGTTAATGCACATTAAATGAGCGCATAAAACCGTGTCCTCTTGAGCATAGTAAATTTCCCAGCCGATCGATGGAAGCCAACTCACATCTAATGAATATTCATCGATGTGGTTATTTACTTTGTTTTGGTAAAATGTTTTCATTTAAAACGATTGCCGATCGTTAACGTCTACACGTCGTGTGTGAGGTTCAAACTAATCGACAATTTGAGCCGTATGCAGTGAATAAAGATGCTGAATTTGAGAGGTTTTTCGACCTTGAACTGATGTTTAAATCTCATTGATATGCAAACTCGTATTCCTCGTTCAAGTTCCTTAAGTGATGAAGTTTTCAACTTCAACGGAAGATGTCAATAAGAGTAAATGTTCAGAATGCATTCTTAAACGCCTCTCTACACCCTCGAACAGTGCAAAACTCGCATACCACATTGTCTTCCAATTAAAACAGTTCCTACGTTGAGACCCAATCACACCGAAACACCGAGCCATTAATTATCACACATCTATCTATCGAAGCCGACACATTGACAGGCCTGGCCGCTCAGAACACAATCCCCTTCCTTTATGGAATGTATGTAGCAGATGTAGCTTAAGCACAGTTCGTGTAGTAAATTTCGTGCCATTTGACTCAAATGGGTTAATTAGAGACAACGCTCCGAGGTCGTCAAGATGAAGGCCATCAATTACCGAAGCATTGCGCAGTGCACAGAAGCCTCGGAGATCCTCAATCTCAAACGGTTTGAATGATAGATCAGACCACCTGCTGAGCATCATCGTCGAGTGTTGCAATGCAATCCACCTACGCCACCAACAATTGGTTGGCCAATTTAAATTCGAACTTGACTCTGCGCGAAATCGATTATCCATACTCCTGCCCCATACCGATTTCCATTTTACTGGGCAAAAGGGCCCGAGATCCATTATGGGTTAATTAGCATCGAAAGAAAACGGCAAAATTTTAATTAGCTCCCCCTCTGAAGACCAGACGACAATGAAGCCGGCTTCGCTGTTATGTTCGTTGTTGACAATGACCTAGAAATGCGATGACTATTTATGATTAGCTTTTTACCCTTCTTCCAATCACTGGATTCGTTGTCAATGAACGATTTGGATTTAGCCAGGTTTCAGTGGTTTTGATTTCACAATGCCGTTGTCGCGTCTTTTATTTTTCTGTTCGAACTTTGATTGACCTTCAGTCGCCTGCAGTGAAGCTACTGAATGGAATATTAATTAATCAGTTTGTGTTTGTTTTTCTCTCTTTACAGGTATGTACTGGACGCGATTACTTACACCCGTGGGTATTGGACCGATTTCTGTTTTTTTGAATGATGGTATGTTTGTATTTTTTGTACAATAAATTTGGTGACTCACATTGTTTGTTTGGTTTGTTGATCCATTCATCATCGTCGTCATCGTTGATGAAGCAGCCTGGAACAACTTCAAAAAAAAAACAAACACACTGTGTTGACGGTGCAGTCAACGTCAATCATGGCATTTGTGGATTTCGATTACATCATAGCATCATTGTTTTAATTTTACGAGCGTTGATTGATTCGGGAATATATCCGGGATGTTTCAATAATTTCAAGATGATGTTTTTCTGAAATTCTTCTTCGTCAATCAATCAATCATTCGTTGAAGATGTTATGTGATTGATGTTAATTGTGCTAGTTGGTCCTTTCGAAATTCACTGTACGAGAATTTTAAAACAAGTTTTAGCAACTCTGAATCACCGAAGAGTATTGCAATCTCAACTAACTTGGAATCAGTCAATTATGTTATTTTTACGTAGAGATCACGTCTACCTTTTAATCCTTAAGCCACACAAGGAAATCGAAAATGAAGTTTGCAACCAAAAATAAAAGAGAGATTACAAACACTCATATCTCCAAAGCACTAAAAGAAATTCCTTTTGAAGTACAGGAAATAGAATTATTGGAGAGACATCATAACAGTAGAATCATTAAAACAATTCTCTGCCAGATAGTTGATGTGAATTGTGCTTCATATATTGCCGAAATAAAAAACAGTATTCTTCAAACCACCCGTCCTATTGCATCCACCGTTATTGTGAACTTTATAGCCAGGCCAGTTAGGTCCCAGAAATAGTTTTTTTCTTGGTATTTGAAGACTATATTTGGCTCAATAAGCTTATTACCGGCTCTCAACTCGTTATTCTAACTGCACTGCTTCAGTGGGGTATTTATAGACAATTTTATTGAATATCAGTACAATTTTGACATGAGTATCATTTTGCGGCAAGTACAATCAATAGGCTATCCCCAAGGACTTCCAAACTTTTTCCATCCAACAAACTCTTAGACCATACTAAGAACTGAATCCAGCCACCTCTACCAAGTTTTGCTTTGTAGTCGTGGCTTCGACGATTAAGCTTATGGAATAGCAAAATTGGTATTGGTTTCTAAGCCACACCCTTAATCCTTTCCAGCTAATTAACCAGCAAAGTCACGTCAGAGATGTAGCTTTATACACTCGAAGCGACACCAATGAAAGTTATGGAGAAACGATGTAGAGCATCCAACAACACACCAATCAATCAACTTCTTCCGTTTTTTGCCATTAAACCAGCGGAACTGGTTAATGCTAGGATGTGAAAATCAAATCGCTAAAAAATCGCCTACCAAATCATTTCCAGTGGCATTCTAAGCCAAATCGTAGAACTGCACGCTAAGAGTTTACGATATTTACACGATTCATTCAATTTGAATCATTGTTGATAAACAATAATGAAAAAACCCTAAATTTGATTGAATTGATTTTCTCATCTCCCTCAACGAATTCTAGTATGCGTAAATAAGATTAGATGCCGGTGTCGGGCACCGACATTAATATCCAATCAACTGCAACCAGACAGTTAGTAACAGTCGAAGCACAACAACGAACCCTAATACCGAGGTAGAAGCAGAATACTAAAAACGCCAGTCAAGTCGCTCTGCTATCGCTTGATGCGGGGGTGGGACGTTTGGCCGAATGGACGTTTGGCCGAAAACTGTCTATAAGCATAAATGTATTGCAGAGAAAAGGAAATAAGAATCCAAAAAAGTATTTTCAAACGCATTAGATCTAAAAGGAAATAAGGAATCAAAAAAACATTCTTGAACGTATTAGATAGCATCCCGACATTCTAGACTTATTGCACTTAGGGTTTATCAATATGTGTGGGCATTTGCAGTAATAAGCATTCTTAATCTGAATCTTAATCTTAATCTGAAAAACGATTTGATCAGGATTCTAATATTGTTTGTGATCATCAAGCTCCTGTATGAAGGGCCAAAAACGTTTGGGCGGACCCGTAAGCAGATACACTTACGCAAAACCCGCAAATATAGGGAAAAGAATCTCCTTCCAAAAGCTAGGTCACACAGACAGCACTAGAATCGAGCCCTCGTTTGACAGAATAAACCCAATAGATGGGGTCGAAGAGCCCGCCCTCGTTCCGCGAAATGTTAACAATAGGGAGGAGGCAGTCCCATGCTCCCTATCCAAATCGTTTTACTTGGGTGCCCTGATGGTCCCTCCCTTTCCCCCGTTATGTGTTATTTAATATTTAGTATATTTTGTAAACGAAAAATTAGGATACCATTATAGACAAGAATGCTAATTTATTCAAATTTTAAACTTAAATGGTACATCCAATGGATTGTTACTGAAAAATAGATAAAAATTAGTTATGTATTAATATCCTTCTAGTCCTGGAAAACCGGAAAACAGAATAGATCATTCCAAATATCTGAGATAAAATTTCAATTAAAGGTATTATTTTAAAAGACATGTTGTAATATTTTTCTTTATTCTGTTCTAGTAACATATCAGAGATAGCAATTGGAGTGATCGAAGAGTCCGGTTTGATGATTTCTGA
The DNA here is from genome assembly GCA_024533555.2 of Aedes koreicus. Lineage (NCBI taxonomy): Eukaryota > Metazoa > Arthropoda > Insecta > Diptera > Culicidae > Aedes > Aedes koreicus. The sequence goes on from JAHHFK020004474.1 coordinate 68,603, forward strand.
AATAATGGCTACGTTACCATAATACCACTAAACAGTATATTAAAATATAATCCTACAATGCCAGTCTTTTATAAAAATAGTAGTTGAAGTTTAGAGGTGCAATTTTAAATTAAATGTTATGCTGAAATGCTGAAAAACAAATTGAGCCTTTGATGCCTGTCATGTTGCTCCAGGCTCTTACATGGTTTTGGAATGCAAAGATGATTCTAAAGCGTTATTATACACAGCATTTCAAGCCACTAAAAAACTAAATTTTTATGTTTAAAAATGCAAAAAATGGTATTCGGCCATTTTCCCATATACATGAGAAGTATGAATATGTTTTGATAAAATCGTAGACTCCTGATTTAAGGTAATATGTATTTTGCTAAGCAGCTAGACAGAATGGGTCATTACTTTTTATAATTTTGAAGAAATATGCAGTTCCTCCGAAAGATACCTCTTTTTGATTCTTTGCACATGGGTCTTCTATGACGCTTCATATTCCTGTATTCGAGAGCAAACTTCTGAATCAAGCGCTTGTCCGGTTTATTACTCTTTGTTAGATTGTTCCAACTTTCAAACATGAGCAGTTCTTTGGAGTTTCACTGATCAAACAAATGTAATTCTCATGAAGTCATGCATTTCAATTTAAGAAATTTTGAACCGGCTGGTTAATTATGTGAAAAACTAATATTTGATTATTTTGAGCTTTAATAAAATTTTATTTTTCTTATTTCAGTTTTAAGACGTTGTTTAGAATCAAATGATTAAAAGATATTTGGCTAAACGGCTTCGAACCCTAAAATTAATTGGCATGGCATTTCACAGCAGAATCTGATTTAAAATTTCGACTTTTCTCAAATGAGTTATTCGTCCTTTTGAACAAACGTCCATTCGGCCAAACGTCTTTATGCCAAATGTCCATTCGGCCGAACATCCGTATGCCAAACGGGGTATCATCGCTTGATGCAGCTAGTTGAAGTGTGAAAACTACAGCTGCAGCAAACTATTAGAGGGATATTAAACAAGCACCGTTTGTTTATGAAATCTTCAATACCATTGACTTGATGTTCATAACCTCACAGATGCGATTGATATGATATGTAGCATAATGTAGACAGTTTAAAAGTTACCCAAGCAACACACTAGTATTATAACGGTTGAAAATACTTGTATATGACTAGATTTGGTTATATAGAAGTTTACTCAACATAAAATCATAAAAATTTGTTACTCGGGTACTTGTATTAATCCGCGTTATCTAATGCACATAAAGCCTTTCCACGTTGATTTTCGGACTCTTAGACAATCTCAGCAAAAAAAAAAACTAGACGTAATTCAACAAAAAACGATTGTTTATTTCAGTGTAATAGAGTTAAATATACAATAAAAACTGTTAATCCTTCTTTCTGAAAAACTCTCGAACTTTCCGAAGATTCCGAACAGTATTCTCAGATACGCTAGCGGATGCGGTTCTCCATCTTCCCTTAAAATTGTTGATCCCATTTGCTTCTTAGTATCCAAAGAGTTTCCGCTTAACTGGAGGTATTTTTGTATCGGGTGAAGATCTGCACAGTTAGCCAGGTTAACTATTTTTGGCACGTATTTGACCACTTGTGCCTTAAATCATTTCAAGACGGATTTTGCATAGTGACAAGAGGCCAAATCAGGCCAAAATAGAACTAAAGAGTTTTGGCTTTTTAGATCGGTAGCAACCACTTTTGATGACATTCTTTCTCGTACACATCCTTGTTGATAGTGCCGATAGAGACGAAACTTTTGGATATTGAACCACAACTACATATGGCATTCCAAATACTACTTGGGGAAATTAAACACCTTCTATGTCTGAAAATACTCAGCAATGGCGTTTATTTGCATTGCGGTATAAAAAGCCAGACCCGGAGGCTGTTGAAAGTCTTCGAGCACAAATTTTTATTCGCCATTATGGTACAAGAATTTTTTGCAAAAACCATTACTTTTTGTAGTGAAATTTTGCTTCTCATCACGGTTGGGCATCTTTTTCGCTTTTATCGCCTTCATTCTATGCCTCCGCTTTACTTTTCGCACATATGCTTTTTATATTCCAACTTTGTGAGCCACATTTCACACAGAAAGGTTGGAAGCATACTTTTCGGTTTGTTTCACTCCCAACCTTCCGATCCACAGTCAAGCGCTGATCAAACAATTTGCAAACACTAAACACGGTATTTTTTTGTAATTTTAGTTTCATGGCAAGATCTTGTACAGAAATCTTGCTGCCCTTCGTATAAAACGGGTTTAAGCACTTCCATAAATGCACCAAGAATGTAAACATGTAAACATGTACCACAAAATAAAGGTGACAGTTTCAGCTGTCATATAATTGAAACCGGTCCTTGCTTAGCTCAGTCGGTAAAGGCGCAGCTACAAAGCAACACCATGCTGAAGGTGGCTAAGTTCGATTCCCGGTCTGGTATAGGAATTTTTCGTTAAAGAAAATTTCTCAACTCCCTGGGCATAGAGTATGATTGTACTTGCCACAAAATCATATTGATGCAAAAATGGTACTTGACATCTAAAGCTCGCAATTAATAACTGTGGAAGTGCATTAAGAACACTAAGTTAAGAGCAAGCAATAAGCTTGAAATGCTGAAAGAAGAAGAAAATAATTGAAATGGTGAAATGATTTCTTTGGCTTTCAGTCTTTTTAAAATTTGGAAACAGATACTTTTTCTATTTTCCGACGTTTCAGCGTATTGTATTTCGCCTTTTTTTAGGGATCATAGATTTTAGTTTGTACAAAGTGGCCCACTCTATAGACGGTTGTGACAACAAGTTAATAAAACCTTTATAAGACCATAAAGATTTTGAAAATGTTCTAGTGAAAGATATTATGACCACTTGAGAACCTTCATAAAACCTATTGGCTGCCATGAAAACCAGAATACGGCCAAATGGCCACAGCTGTTAAACTTCACTGTGATATCGTGGTTGGTTTTTGTTGTTCTGCTTTATTCGATGCTCTGCTCTTCTGATTTATTTAGCAGTAAATAATATCTAGTAAACAAGTTCTAGTGTCGCGGGAAATTTTTTTGATAGCAAAATATCCAAAACTAATTGAGTTTTTTACAGCGTATCATGCACCAAATCAAATGCGCATTGAATTTTATGGTGAATATTGGCACGATAAGAGCCAAAAATTAATGCGCCTCGGAAATAATGCGAGTTTACAACAACAAAACAAAATGAAAACAAATATAGTCGATAAATTAATGATGAATTTCCTGAAAATTGATGGAATTCAATTAGGTTATCAAAAAGAATGCCGGAATTGGTCTCCGATCTACAGTTCATTTACATTACATTTAAAATTTGGTGCATATATTTTTTCACAGCTCAATTATTTCTTATATTTCAATATGGCGATTGGAAAAAATAACAGTTTTGCCAAAAAGCCACTTTATCTTCGCAATGACTACTATGAAACTATTTGCTCATTTGATGACTTTTCTCAATTCCAATTTGCCGTTAAATGCATTTACTGGAGGCAAAATAGTTTTAAAAGGTTTTTCAACTGACCATGTTAAGATAATATGAAGGAGTACTAAAACGGCATTTTAAAACAGCATTTTACGAGTTCATAAAGTCAAAATAAAAACCTTCAATAGGAGTAAAAGGAATTTGAGAAAACAAGGTTTTGAGATCGTTGTACACAAGCTGTTCTCATAAACCTGACTAAAATGTGAAACCTATTGGCATCTCTTCGAGCCATAATAAAACCAAATTGATTTCTAGTGGCTTTCACAAAACTTTAATAAAAACTTAATAAAGCTGGATGGTTTTGGCAATGTTATTTGGGTTATAGCCTCTTTCACATCTCCTATGGTCGGTGGGTCCACAGCTTGTCCATCACCCATGTTCCCCCTGTTTTTCACTACGTTCCCATTTTCATCGTTCAACAACTGCTTGAAGTGCTCCTTCCACCTGGCAGCCACCGCTGTTTTGTCGTTCAGTAGATTCCTCTCTCGGTCATTGCATCCCCAACCACTCGTCTAGTTGCTGGAGGTACTGTACAGCTTCTCAAATCGCGTTGGATATTGATTCGTATTGTTCTGTTATTTTTGAAACTCATGACGCTGGATAACCACGCCCGAATCTTAACAACAACGAGATGATGACCCGAGTCGATATTAGGGCCTCAAAAGGTCCTGACATCAATGCACACTGGGCCAGAATGAAAAATTAGCAGGAATAAATTATTTTCACTATGAAGATGCAACTTTAGAACAAAACTGTCTTTGGCAAAGTTGCAGTTTATAATTAGGGCCTTAGTTTGACGTCAGTTTCAGTAAGGGTGGTCTTTGAATATATTGAAATAAAAATTCTATCTTTCACATATCTTGACATAAAGCAATACAATGCTCTACAAAGTTGTTCCTTATTGAATTTAAAGCAACTTTGCTGCAAAAATCATAGTCGTAGGTCTTTTGTGTCAAAAGTTATGATCATTTTTACGCTTAAGAGTAGGGTGACCCTGAAAAAAATAATATTTTTCGCCTAACTTTTTAATTTCAAGTTTTATGAAAACGATGTATACAACAAATTTTTAGAACTTGCTTAAATACACACTTTGATGAAAAAAGAACGTAATTTCATAAATTCCTTCAAAGGATATCGCAATTTTAGTCTAAAAATTACGATTTTTTCAAATCAAATTATTTTTTAAAGGGCGAAAAACGGGGATACAAATACGATTGCATATGAATGGTAAAGATAATAGGTCTCTTTTGTATATAAATACTCAGGTGAATTTAGAAGAATTTTGGGTTAAATGGTACTATGAATGTATATCCTTTTTAAAATAAAATTCGACCTATAAATCACCATATATAAATAAAAAACTAATATTTGCAATGCATTAAATTTCATAATAAACATATATGCGAAAAATGTATCAAAATTATAAATTGTACTACTGAACCACTTAGCAACATTAAACAAAAAAAAGTATTTTTTTCTACGCCATGCACGTTTAAGGGTTAGAAAAATCTTCGAGGTTGGAATGATGTTCTCAAAAACATCAGGTATAAAGCGCATCAACGTGTATGCGTTTGTGTTTGCGTGTGCTTGGAACCAACATAATGGTAAATTCAAACGGATGTCAGTTGAACTTAACTGCTTAATTCCCGTAACAATAACTCAAAATTTAAGTTTCTTTTAACCACCGTAGGTAGTCAAATCAAACTAATATGATGTTTGTGCCCAATTCAACGTGAAGTTCCTGTTAAATAAAACTAGAATATATTTGCGTTTCCCAATCATTTTTCTCAGTGCACCCTTAGTAAAGCGATATTTTTTCTTTGCTTCAGTGGTTTTTCATTGTGCTGAAGGTTTCAGAGACTAGTGAGCCACGACTATCGAAGTACATTGACTTTACTCTAGAGCTGTCAAATTGTTACCGGATTTTCTGCGGATGACCAGTCATTTCCTAGTGTTTTATTGTATTGAATTTAAATCTTTATTAATGAATTTCGCCACGGCTTGATTTTTGTGTGTAATAGTTTTGAAGTTCTACCACCGCAATTTGGAAAGAGGTTATTTGAATCGAAGCTTTGTTTGTTTTTTGTTTAGCGAGAATCTGTTTTAGATGTGAAAAATGGTGATGTAGTTCAGCTTTTCTTTTCTGGGAAAAGTAGCTCGGAGATCTTTCACCACATAGTTAACAAGTATACGGTTGGTCAAATAAGCAAAGATTCAATGTTAACACAGATATATAAGCTACGGTTCGAAGTTAAAAAGCGTTGGAGCAGCAGTAACTATATGAAAGAGCGATTTCTCTCGAAAAATAATTTATGGTTATCTCTGTCCTCATTCAAAATCAAGTCATCATTGACTCCTTAAAACAGGGTAGGACGTCCTTCGAAATCGTTTTTGGATTCCGGAAGAAAAGCAAAGAAAGTTAAAATACGCAATCTGACAAAGGAATATTCTCCTCCTGGGCTTGGCTGCTGGTTCTAGCCTTTATTCTGGAGGTTTTCGAAAGGCAGGGAAATTAGTTGAGAATATTGCATCAGATCCAACTGCCATAAAGAATATGGATACAACGTCTAACGATCCTGATCCTGGAGATAGTTTGTTCACACCAGATGAAGCACTTGCTTTACTATGCCAGAACGGATTTTCCAAGGCACAATACACAAACATTCGCATGATGTCATTACATAAAGGCATTGAAATGTATCCAGCGTATAATCATGTGAGAGATGCCAAATCGAATTGTTATCCCAATGGTAATATTCCTTTCATTTGGATAATAGTGTAGTAATACATAATTGATTGTTTACAGGCATCCATATCCAACAGTCTGTTGCTCAGGTATCAATACAGAACTTGGTTGATCACACTATTCAGCGGCTGTGGGAAAGCTTGGGCCTAAACTCAAAGATTTATTATTCGTCAAATGATGACATTCACTTGATGGTGAAATGGGGATGCGATGGAAGTTCGAATCATGCTCGTTATAAGCAACCATTTGTTCATAAGGATGATACTGAGGAAGGTGCTATTGGAGAATACAGTGACTCCCATATCTTCGCATTGTCGATGGTCCCTCTTCGATTGACCATCCACAAAACAAATTCAGGGGTCAAGGAAATCATTTGGAATAACAATCTACCTACATCAATTTCCCTGTGTCGACCAATTAAACTGATTTTTCAGAAAGAAGCGGCTGATTTGACCAGAAGTGAAGTTGAAAAAGTAGAACAGCAAATTAATGCTTTGAAACCTACGGAATGCAAATCAGGAGACAACAAAGTGTTCGTTAAAGTTGATATGATTTTTTGTATGATCGATACTAAAGTTATCAACGACGTTACAATGACGAATTCTCAAGCGTGTTACATTTGCGGAAAATCAGGTTGGTCTTTAATTTTTATTAGCATTTCTTTATTTTTATATCATTTTACACAAACCTAGGAATGAAGCTTAACGCGCACAGCGATGAAAATAAGCCAAAAATTTTATCAAAACAAAAATAAGCAAAATAAGCAAATTCATCGATTTAAATTGAAAGCAATACATGTATTAGTTTTTTATTTATATATGGTGATTTATTCGTCGTTGCCATCAACCTTTAAGAAAAAAACTAGAATTTTATTTTAAAGAGGACATACATTCATAGTACCATTTATCCCAAAATTCTTCTAAATTCACCTGAGTATTTATATACAAAAGAGACCTCTTATCTTTACCATTCATATGCAATCGTATTTGTATCCCCGTTTTTCCCCCTTTAAAAAATAATTGATCGTGAAAAATCGTAATTTTTAGACTAAAATTGCGATATCCTTTGAAGGAATTTATGAAATTACGTTCTTTTTTCATCAAAGTGTGTATTTAAGCAAGTTCTAAAAATTTGTTGTATACATCATTTTCATAAAACTTGAAATTAAAAAGTTAGGCGAAAAATATTATTTTTTTCAGGGTCACCCTACTCTTAAGCGTAAAAATGATCATAACTTTTGACACAAAAGACTTACGACTATGATTTTTGCAGCAAAGTTGCTTTAAATTCAATAAGGAACAACTTTGTAGAGCATTGTATTGTTTTATGTCAAGAAATGTGAAAGATAGAATTTTTATTTCAATATATTTAAGGACCACCCTAACTGAAACTTACGTCAAACTAAAGTCCTAATTATAAACTGCAACTTTGCCAAAGACAGTTTTGTTCTAAAGTTGCATCTTCATAGTGAAAATAATTTATTCCTGCTAATTTTTCATTCTGGCCCAGTGTGCGAGAATGGAAAAAATCACAGTTTTGACAAAAACCAGTTTATCTTAGCAATTACTACTATAAAACCAATTTTCCGTTTAATGCATTTACTGGAGGCAAAATGGTTCTAAAATGCTTGTTCAACTGACCATAATAAGATAATATGAATGAGTCCTTAAAGGGCATTTCAAAACATCATTTTACGAATTCATTAAGTCGAAATAAAACCAGCGATAGGAGTTAAAGGAATTTGAGAAAACAAGGTTTTAAGATCGTTGAAAGCAAGCTTTGTAGGTTCTTATAAACTTGAATAAAATATAAATCCTTTTGGCTTCTCTTGATGCAATTATAAAACCAAATTGATTTCAAGTGGCTTTCATAAAACTTTAATGAAACTTAATAAAGCTGGTTGGTCTCGGCAATGTTACTTGGGTAGCGTCTTCGATGACTATCTTGACATCCTGTTTTGGGCACTCTCCGTAGGCCTTATCTAGGCTCTCATTGCGCTTGTCCTTCATGTCATCTGACTTGTCATTCGTTGGCGCATATATGCTGATCAGACTGTAGTTGAAAAGTTTGCCCTTAATTTTTAACGCACAGATTCGGTCGCTTATCAGTTTCCACCGAATAACTCGCTTCGTCACTTGTTCTTTACGTGATGACCACGGTCATAGCCATCACTACCATCCTCGCTTTATTAGAGCTTTGAACCTGTGAAAACCTTTAGGGGGAGGGTCAAAAATGGCTACAACAACTTAATCGGTTCATAACAAGTGTTCATCTGGGGATTTTTTAAATTTGGGTATTTTTTTCATTAGCGATTCCAGAAAACTGTGCAAAGTTTAGAAATGATTGGTATCCACCCAGATTTACTCGTTGTTTTTGAAATTTGCATGGAAACTAGGACATAAAAACCTAAATTCGTTCTTAAAAAACAGAACTATGCAACCAATGAAAACCATGAAAACGTATAGAAAAGGTAGTGCCAAAGAACTCTGCTGAAAAATTATAGCTCTAAAATGTCTCCAAAAAAAACAAAGCAGCTCAAACATTGATGATTTGGATTGAACGCTAGGAATCTTGTTTTTTGCCAACACTTCCAGTGTACTAATGGAGATTGGAGATTCCAAAGTGAAATCACTTCGAAGTTGCTTATCTGGTCGATTTAATTGTTCTGTAGAATGATTTAAAATCAATTTCTTAGACTTCAATGCTATTTCAGTTGAAAATTTCTAAGCCAGTGTTGGTAGGAAAATTAATCTCCAACATGTAATTCAATCCATCATTTTTGTGCACCCAAGCTCATAAAAACATGCATTTATCACAAATGAATGTATCTATTGCTATTTTTTCCATCTATAGACGACTTCAAAAGTTCTCAGAGATTATTAGCACATATTCAAAATAATAAAAAAGTTTTTCTTTATTCTAAACATTTTATTTTATTTCAAGTTAAATCAGTATTTGTGATTTGTGATGACTTTTAGTCATATCATTACCTTTAATCATAACCGAACCTTTACACTTTTCCTCGAACATGACTCATTAGACAAGACAAACATTATCTTTCGAAAACTGAACTGAATACAGTGGAAGTTAAGTTGGAATTTTCGGGGGAAATCATAATCTGAAAAGTATGAGTGGTGTGATTTCTAGAATCAGCCGAAACAAAGCCTTGTTAGATCTAAATATTTATTGGTAGTTCAGTCGTCTAGCTTCTATTAAAATAAGAAAATACCTTCGAAAAATGCCAGCTTGAACTTCCGTATATTCTGATGTCGATTCTCGAGTCGAAGCCATGAAAACCTTGAAAACAAAATTTTATTACGGGGTTCTTCAAAGTTACCAAACTAAATTCAAGTGGAGCTTGAAAAAACTTCATAGTCTAGACGAAATAGGGATTGTTCAGACAATCTTAGAGTAATTCATGTACAAATTTTGCACATCTTTTTCAACGAGAATGAAAAGATTCACAACAACAAATTTCCGAAAAACCAATTCTCAAATCACTTGAAAAGTCATTCATCGATAGCCAGAGTGGGTCTAATTCGCATATGTATAAACGTGCATTCAGCGAACCGACATGTGCACTGATTTCTTGTAGAGATTACCCAAGACAATATAGTGAACGCCGTCTGGCAAGCAATGCAAATCGATTATCATATCTAAAGCCGTATCCCCCGCTAAACACGTGGTAGAATTCCTACCGTTGTTTTTACGAGGAATCGAGCGTCGATCCGACCGATGATTACTTAGTGACGCATAAACAGCCGCTCAGCCAGCTCCGGGTTTGCTGATGCATCGATGAGATAAAGGTTGTTTACTGGAATTGCATTGGTAGATCACCGTTTGATTAGACGCAGACAGTTGGACCTTTCGAGCGAATAATAGAGTTCATCGACGTCGCCCCGCCTTACGGTGGTAGATTCTAATTAGAGCCGGACGTATGGCTAACCGGAACGATGACCACATATGCTAATGGTCGAATTTCTTGGTAACACTGCTTCTCGTCTTTATATTATTATTGAGAAAGAATTTTCCAATCGTTGAAAGTTCAATTTTCCCTGACGGAGATCTCAACGTCGCAAGCGACGAACCCACAACCTAATTACCCTACATTCTCTCGAGCGTGCCAAACACAAACAACCCGCGACGAAAGCTTTTGTTTCACCGCCACTCAAACCAACCGGGATTGCTCAATTACTGCAAACTTCTTGCAAGCGAGGTGGAAAAAATGTCGCAAATTGATGTCTTTTTCAAGCGCCTCGCCACGACGATTGACAGCCGCCCGACACTTCCACAACCTGTGGTTTTGTCACTCACCCAGGCTAGCGAAAACAAAAGTATATGTGTCAGTCATTCAGTCACAGGGCATTTATTTTATAGTTGCTGTTTCTCCTATAGGTGGGTGGTTGGCGCAGTGTAATTTATTTGACGCACTACGGGGCGAGTTGATCGCGCATCTTTCGAGGATTTGCCCGTGGAAATCATCAAGAGGATGAGGAAAGATTTACGGTGCATTTGCAGCAACGATGCTGATCGGGGCCAATGAGGGAGAATCGGTTTCAACACCCTGTGCTATTTAATAGTGATGGATGACGATGAGCATGAGAACCGGTTGAATCTTGATTGTAATGTCATCTAATGGACAGTTTTTTTTTTTTTTTTTTTTTGCGGCAAATGACTTGATGAATAGTTTGAGTTTTAGGAACGTCACAGCGTGATGAGCTTCAATCAATCGTGGATTACCTTGCTATGGATAGTATCTAAACAATGAATTTATTGGAATTAGCCCATCACTAAATATTCCATGAAGTGTTGTTAAGAATCAGTGCGGAGATGTTTCGTTATCATTTGAAAACTGCACGTGACAATGACAATGAGTATTTTTCACACCGTCACTGAAGAAATTGATCCTCAATTCGATTGGTTTATTCGTCCTCAATAGTGATTCAACCGGCATATGTAAATTGTGATATGTCGTGAATTCCGCGTTGCATTTTCACTATCCAAACAGACATAGATGATTGTTCACTGCTATGGCTCCTAAGCATTGCTTCGCGTGGTTCACTTGAGATTCACATGTTGTTCAGTTTCCTCTGAAGATGAATTGCCGCTCGTAGAACAGACCCAAGGTATTTAGTAACCATTATTCTATAGGGCTGAGATGACACAGAGTTGGTCATGAGATCTTTTAAAAAAAGTTTTATGTAGCTAAAGATTCCCTAAAAATCACATGAGTTAGTTATTAGTTGCTCGGAATTGTTCCGCCTGATGACATATGTTTGTTGAAAATACGTACATACTGCTCCTGTATGTTTTCTGATTACTGAAGACTCGATTAACCCTCTGTGATGAAAAAAAAAGCAAAATTATCTTGTAATGCATATTAAATTACAGGTACACACTAATCGTTTTTATAAACACTGCACTTTGAGAGCACGCACTTACGTGAATTGAACAGTAATACCGCTTACACATAGTCTTCGGAATCAGCAAAAAAAATCAGCGGCATAAATTCTGGTTGTTACTCATATCTACAAAATCTCCTATGTTGAAGGGATACGTCACGGTGTTTTCTATGGTAGTCACAAAAGCATATTTTTTTGGAATATAAATCACAGTGTCTAATAGAGTACCAAACAAAATAACCCCTACCTTCCCTTCCCCGCATCATGGCATCAGTGAGTCCATGGTCCAAGTTTTGGGACCGTGTTATAAGTCAATCAAAATAATGGCAAAGCCATATCATTTGAACTTTGAATTGCTCCACACCAATCGTGTTTTCCAGATTTGGCTCCCAGTGGCTACGGGCTGTTCGCAGACTTCGAAAAAATGCTCGCCAGTAAGAATTTTTTCTCGCATGAAGAGGTTACCGCTACAGCTGAGGCCTATTTTTAAGACAAAAGATAAAGCGTTAAAGCGGCGCTGGAATGATTATGTTGCTCTAAATGGAAACTATATTGATTGATAAAGCCAATGTGCCGTGTTTTCTTTGTTAGGCCCGGGACTTTTAAGCCCACCATAAGCTCGACATTTTGCATTTGAAAAATCGGAATCCTGATAAAATTTTCCTATACTTTCAAAACGAAGTGAAGTTCGATCATTTGTATAATCACGTCATTTGCACTTACCTAAGCATGTTTCACCAACTTTTGACCGTTTCATCCAATCATCCTTTACGCTTTGTTTCGTAAGCTTTGAAAACCGCTAGCTATCATCTTTTATGTAAACATCTCTCTAAACTTTTCCGGTCGCTTCAGGAAGTGAAACTAGAGTATTATTATGATCAAAATAATATTTCAAGTTCTCTTGGGCACAAATACTCCGAGAGGTTTGTTTTGATGTACTTTGTTTGGATGGAAGTGAAACAACTGGATTGAAGAAAAATCACGGCATGCTTCGTCAATCGGTTGAAATCTAGAAAACGTGTAATTTGACGTATCAGAGCGGCGGAGTTTTCGTTCTTCTCATTGGCACACTAGGCTGTGCCGATTTTCAACAAGAAATTGAATTTACCAACGTAGATAGTAAATATAATAGTTTGAAATGTTACAAAAACTATCTATATTTTTCAAAAAAAAACTCTTACCTTGACGGCTGTCGACTTGAAGATTCGTAAACGATTTTGATTCTTTTAGTATGAGAAAAGTAGAATATTCAATTTTTAATGATCAGAGCTACTTAAAAGTTGAGCTTAAAAATCTGGACACCTTGGAAGACGTGGCACTCTTAATGGAGCATTTGAAACGTGCTTAATTTGACTTAAAAGTAAGAAAGTTATACGTAAGCATTGCATCATTTTGCAGAATGATTTTTCACAGTTTTCAAAGTGGCTATTTGAAAGTGGATGGTGGAACTTGGCTACAGTGATTTCATCCATAAAAATGGAGACGAACGTAGCTGACGAAATTAATATAATTTGAACGTGCAATATTCTTGTGATTCTCCCCTTATAGATGTATGGTACCTAGGGAAAATTTATAAGCAAGGGCAAGGGCTACCACGTGGTGGTCTAATTAATTCCGGATTGACTCAGTAGGTTGCGCTAGCTAGTATGCAAAATGTGTGGGGGCGACCCCGACATAGTGGATAACATCCATACCTCTCATGCCAAAGTCATAAGTTCAAATCTCACCCCCGCACAAGTTACGAAAATACCTAAAGAGGTGTTTGAGTGACTACGGAGATGAACCAACCCGAGGCTAAAAATCTCGATAACCAAGAAAAAAAATGTTTGTATTCATTGATTCCGACAATGAATAACTCGAGATCCTGGCCATGTGGAAATTTACTGTCTTCAGTAAAAAATTTCAGTCGCCAAGGCCTTCCGGTTGGTTGATAGTAGTGCGCAGTTGCCTCACTACGCGGTGCTATTTTACTTATGAATATCTTATGCAAGCTATATCTCGAGATCCTGGCCATCTTGGAAAATGCCACCTTCGACAAAGTTGTTCAGGTGGCCATCTGAAGGCCGTAAGTGGATGTCTGACGCCATTTTGGAGTCCAAGATGGTGGCTTTCGGTGCAAGAAAAACTGGGAATTACTGTCAAAAACACTGCAAAACGGATATTTTTGGATCAGGAATGCCGTATGAAGGCGTAAAATCTATGTCGGACTCCATTTTGGAATCCAATATAGCGGCTTTTGGTTCGGAAAAAGTGAGAAGTACTGTCAAATACCCTGCAATATCGATATTTTTGGATTGAAAACGGCGAAAAATGACCGGATATTGGTGTCTGATGCCATTTTGGAATCCAAAATGGCGGCTTCTGATCTCGGAAAACTTGGAAATACTGTCAAATAACCTGCAATATGACCATTTTTGGGACGCAAACAGCGTCTTGATGCCGGAAATCGATGTCCGACTCCATTATGAATTCCAAAATTATGGCTTCAGCTCAGTGAAGATTGGGAAATATTTGACAGTAGTACTTTGCAATATGGATACTTTTGGATCAACAACGATTTATAAAGACTGTAAATCGATATTTGACAACATTTTGGAATCCGTAATGGGGGCTTATGTTTCAGAAAAACTGAGAAATACTGTCAAACACGCTTTAATTTGGATACCTTTGGATCGGAAACGGCGTGTGAAGGCTGATAATCGATGTGTGACGCCATTTTGTAATCCAAGATGGTGGGGTCTGTTTCACAAAACAAAGAAATACTGTCAAATACCCTGCAATAGGGATATATATGTATCGGGAAAGGCGTATATAAGGTGAAAATCAATGTCTAATGTCGTTTTGAAATCCAAGATGGCTACTTCTGATTTCGAAAACAGTGGGAAATACTGCAAAAAAAACCTACAATATAGTTAGTTTTTGGATCGTGAACCACGTATAAAGACTGGACATCGATGTCTGACGCGATTTTGGAATCCAAGATGGTGGTTTCTGTTTCGTAATGGCGTAAATGGCGCTAGGGTATATACAAACTGTACGTACATTTTTCAAGACGCTCATAATCTTGAGGCGCATATTGTAGGTATTTCGAGATTTTGAGCAAATAGATAAAAATGTTTTCGGAAAAGTTGCCAAGAAGTACAAGTGCTTTATTTGATTGATGAATTTGAACATTGATTGTACATTTAAACAACTTTTGAATCAAAATTCAAAATTGTTCTATATGATCAAAATCTCGAGATACCTACATTATGACGGGTAGAGAGATGTAATGTTAGCCTAGCTGCTTTATTAGGCCTTTTAACCAAACATGTCATGAACAAACATGTTGCATATCTACAGCATGACACATCGAAAATATGACTTTTATAATTACGTTTTCGGTGCTACTTGGGAAACTTCCTATTGACAGTATGCGAATTGCCCTTTTATTTAACTTTCGAGTCAATCGAATTCTATATAGCCGAGGTGTACACATTCTTCTCCGCAAAACGCCAGTTTGCCCTCAACTGCTTCTTGCTTACAACAGCTTGTTGAGTCTTGTTCAGATTCCACTTGACGATTGCCCAATATTTTTCGAAGCTCTGGCCTTTTTGGGAGGGTTCTTGCCCTTAGGCACCACCTACTTGTTGTTGGCGTCATACCACCAAAAGCCAAAACAGCTCGGAACAATCGTGTTGCTTCAGCAAAGGCATAAAACGTTTTTTCAGACAATAGTTTACGTATGTTTTCTGCGTGTTGAAGCAGACTGAGACTGAAAGGGTCGTAAATGCGAAACAACAGCTACAACAACAACAACAACAACAACAACGTAAGATTTTTTAATAGACGGTCCCGGTTGTAATGAAACTGACGCTTTTAAATCCGCACGAAGCAGGCTGGCCAAACCAGATATATCCTAGCATACTTTGACAGTTTCATATGCTTGAAAATGTCTGCCATCTTTTCTCTCCCTGTTGCCGTTTACAAATCCTACCCTGGAAACCTGGCTTGACGTAGGCGATTTCTTCGTCCATTACCATACAATCGAACATAATCAGCATCGCCTTGTAAAACCTTCGGGCTCCTGTTTTGGCCATCTTGTTTTCTTTATCGTTGTGATCTGGAGTCACTACCTTCTTAAAAGTCGAAAGTCTCCTCAGGCTCCTTTTGTAGTTTTCCAAGCTTATTTTCCCATTATTACATGGACATGTTGGGGTTTTGCTTGAAAACGCTAGCCACTCTTTTTCTCATTCATTCATTTCTTGCCGATCCAGGCTTTCTGGCTGTCGCAAGTGTTCCCGAGTACTTTATTCCATTAGTGACGTGTGTTGCTCCTCTACCTTGGACTCAATTTTGATAACTAATGAGCAAATGTCAAAATCAAAAAAGAGGTATAATTTTGCATGCCCACACCTACAAAATGCGGGCTGTTCAGGTTTATACATGCACGGTTTACAGAAATGCGTCAAGTTTAAGTCGAGCAAATTTTGATCGTATACATACATTATACAGTTCTACAGTTCTTCTAGCAAAATCACAACCCAACAAACAATTTGAGTTGCTTCACCTTAACAAACAAATTAAAACACAGTAGAACGATTGTAATTGAAAATGTAGGAAAATTCTAACCCGGCATATCTGTCAAAAGATAAACTTTTTCTAATAAAATTCAACGGGATTTGTTGGCGTGATAATTTAAACTATCACTAAGGACTGTTCATGAAAGAACGTGGACACCTGTTGATCAATAGTTTAGGGTTAAAACTTGACGAAAAATTGTGAATTTTCGCACAGTGTGTAAAAACATTGTTTACTTTGGCAACACACCTAGAAAATCGGAAAAAGTGAGAAATTTCGAACGATGGATATGATCAGCTTATCAACTAGCAGATTAATTCTTCATAAATTTTCCGAAAAGTTGTCGTTTCGAGAATTGGCAAAAAGCGTGAAGTGTACTAAATCTGCAGTGTTCAAGATTGTTAAGAAGTTTGGAGAAACGTGTCCTCTTGAAGATTTAACCAAATCTGGACGTAACAAGGGGGAATCCGACAAGAAAAAAGAGCTGGCAGCGGTACGCCTTTTGAAATCGCATAAGCCGTGTTCCGTTTGTGAAATTGCCAAAACAAAAGTGAACATTAGCGTCAAAACTGGGCAGAATATCAAAAAGCGTAACAATATCAGAACCTACAAGAAGCAGAAAGCACCCAAAAGGACGGATTCACAGAAAGCTTCTTCGAAAATACGGTCAACTTGTATGATGTTCTCCTCCAAAAACCGAACCGGTGCATTTTGATGGACGACGAGACCTACGTCAAATTGGACACCAGTAAACTTTCGGGGCCGCAATTTTTCTACGTTGAGCAGGGGACAGATATGCCTGATGATGTGCGATACATCCGAACAGAAATATTTGGGAAACAGGTTTTGGTGTGGCAACTCGAGCAAAGGTTTATACCAAAGTGATAACAACTTCTAATATCTAATTATCACTGTTTGATCACTAAATTTGTTATCATTCAGGCTGAATAAACAGCCAAAATAACAAAAGAGATAACAAAATAAAAATAAATGCGAACAAATTCTTTAAGATAATTTCAAATTATGTTATCAACCTGATATCAAACTCATACACCAGTAACTGAAGTAGTGCTTCTGGTGAAATGCTCAATTTCATATCAATGACATGCTGATAATATTCAGCATTTGTCAACATGCTGGTAGTATTCAGTAACGTTCGTCAAAAATCGTCTTAAAAAATTGATAACAGATGATTACAAAATTAGTCGATGTTGATAACTAAATTTGTTATACGATAACAGGTGAGTTCAAAATGATATCTGAGATAACAAAACTAGTTACTTGTTTGTTATAAGTTTGTTATTTTACTTTGCTAGGGAAGCCATTTGCTCCTATGGCTTGAAGAGTTCTTCATATTCACTTCATATCCACTTCACAACGGGCACAATCAACGGTGAAAATTACAGAAAAGAATGAATCAAATAACGACTTCTACCCATCTACCGAAAGCATAGGGATCCTCCATTGCTTATTTCAGATGGAAGATAAGCAAGCTCTGTTGACTAGTTCAAGATAATTTGGTCTGCAGCACAACGAAAAGTTACGGAGAACGTTGTGCTTAATCTAATGGGAGGTATCAAGAGAAAAGTCCAAACGTTCTTCGTAAATAAGAAGTAAATATTTAAACTCCATAATGCCCGAATATGTATGTTGATTTTCATTTATATGAGGCAAAATTATGAACTTGTTCGAAGATAAATATTAGTTTGAATTTTCCTAGTTTTCCAATTTGAGTTGATTGAACGCTAAATAAGCTATATTTTAGCTAAAGAATCAAGTTTTTGATTAAACAAGCTGCAATGCAGCATACGATGTTTATTGGGTACCATGGCAAAATATTTCTCAAGATGTTTGAAAACATAGACTGCTTAAGATGTGGATTTTGCTACTTTAATTTCACTATCAGTAACTATCATTTCTCCCGGGTTCAATATTAAAAATCCTGCTAAGCCTTGATAGGCAACTGTGCTCACAAAAATTATATTGAGGATGAATTTAAACGAATAAAATACTTACTTTTAGTTCAAATTTGTGCTTTGGACTGATTCTTCAATTCTTCAAATAATTTAAACCGTAATAAAGGGGTTATTCTATAAAAGAAAACCTCTTCAAAACTCTAACGTACTCAACCAACAACACCAGTTGCTTCTTGAGCTTTGTGTTCAACAAATCTTACTTTAATCAAAATTTCAGTTATTTTAGTGTATGTCCAAAGCATTACACCTTTTGAGAGAAAATCAAAATTTTAAACTATGTTTCAATCAACTTTGTTTGGATATTGTTCAATCTGCTCATATAATCATCTGAACTTAATCTTTCATTGTACAACGAGATGATGCCAGGCTGGGTTGCTTCATTGTTATTAAGGGTGAAAACAAATCTCCCCTCAGGCCAGTGGCAGTGGTAATCGGAGAAGTCACTGACTACTGAATTGTCTTCTATTAGCAAGGAGATCCCAATCACACGTGGCAACTATCACGTTTCCATGTCGAGTGTATTTTGTGTCTCGCTACTACTGGTGCTGTTAGGCTCACCGCAGGGGAGAACAGTCAGTGAGTTGTTAGTTTTATATGCCTCCTAAGGCGGATACTTCGCTGAGTCAATTTATGGCTTTTATTACACGTTTATGGAGATTTTATTTCGCCTCCTCAGTAAGCATCGCTCTCCCAAGGCAACACAATTTGATCATGTTGATTTGCTACTAATAAAGGGTGAGCCAATAATTATTGAGACACTTTCAAGCTTTCGAAACTGTGTTCGTACTTGACGGTAAGTTAAAAAAATGCTCTTTAGAGTATACTGTTTACATCCGCTCAATTGGGCAGTTGTCAGTGATATTCCGGTTGAGATTGAAAAAAATCAGCAAACTATTTGCGATAGTTTATTGTTCACCCACATGCAAAATCCTCGGTTGTCGCATCGTGCCTAGGGAAAACTAATGAATGTACATCATTCGTCCATCTTAAGGGCCCTTAAAATGTTCCAGAAATGGATGACAGTGGATCACAAGCCAGGAACTGGACAAAAACCGGGAGTAACGCGTATAAAAATTAATTGCTAATTTCAAACGGAATCCGAATGGATGTGGAGAGCGTCAATCGCAAATGCGAGCATTTTGCTCAAACTCATCCTATAAATTAATAACGTATGTTCGCTGATATTGATACATATACTGAACTACTGTAAAAAAAAGATTTCATCTCGATAACTATAGCCGATTCACCAATCAATCTCAAGTGTCGAAATAAATATCCACTCACCCTTTGGTATAGGCATGGTATGATTTTTACGTTCTACGATGACTAACCAAACCAAGAACCAGGATCGCTGACGTCATTAAGCCTAAAAGATAATAGTTTCCAAAATGTCCTTCACGGATTGCGCATTCCCCATGCGTGTTCATGTTCGATTCCGTCACCGTGGGATTATGGCACCGCATTGTGCACTGAAGTGCATATTTGCACTTCTAGCGAACCGCCTTTTTGTACCGTAACACAACCGACAGCATCGAATCTCAAAGATGAGATAGAAGCATGCGTTTTGTCTCATGTATTGTTAGCATCACAGGTGCCTTTTGCCAGCTAACGAAGCAACTGACAAATGGCTGGATGTCACTGAATGCTGTGGCGGTGGTGGCGGCGCTAATGTCAATTCGCCCTCGGAGCTGTCGACGGAGCCAGTATGATTTATCGCCAAAGTTTTGCCTGATGAGCAATGCGCTAAGCCTTCGCGCCAAGGTGCGAGATGCCGATTCAGTGTGATGAGAGATGCGTTACTGAAGGCAACACTATTATTCTAGACTTGAAACTGTTTTAAGAAATTTGATTTTTAATTCAATCAATGTCGATTATCTCCCACAGCATTTTCGTTTTTCGGCTTCCGAAGCACCAATCAATCGATCGAGTTCAAGATCGAACCACTCTGTTGTCAACGGGTGCTTTGATGGTTTTTCTTAACTTTACCTCCTTGCCTGTCATTACCGCACCGAAGCACTAATGGAGCAGTGCAGGTAAATTGCCAGCTGGCACGAAATCGCAGTTTATGTGTGTGTATCAAAACCGTGTCAAATTTCGAACTCTGTTTAGCCAGGTCAAGTCCATAAGCCCGCTTGAAGTCTTCGCTTCCTAAAGGCTAATTAATGTTTTGCTAGTTTGTTGCTGCACGAAACGTGTGTTTTCACACCTTTTGGCTAGATCAGCCCTGCCGACGGTATGTAGTTGACTGGCCGATGCTGGGAAGGAGTGGGAAGGCGATAATCCACGTCCAAAAGAGGTGACATCGCATCAAGACTATAATTTATTGTAATTCTATCTTAGACCCCGGTACCGGTGTGGGTTTAGGTGGATGTCAACAGAAGGAGGCAGGGTATTACCTGTTCAGAGGATCGGTACCCTAATTGGAGACGACGCATGTTGTTTGTGCTCAGAATCAAAACGACAATGACGATGGTTTAGTGTCAATGTACTCGGTCTTGTGCCTACGTCAATTGCACACCCAGCAGGTTCATCAGAGGAAGCTTCTAAGGGGCAATCTCTTTGCTCGAACACAACACCGTGACATTGCGATAATGAAAAACAATGAAAGATTCCTCGCTTTACCCCGGATGTGGCCCTTGTTTATTTTTTTGGGTGTTACATTTGCCAACAACACCCAGGGTGATCGACTTTTTGGGATAGATCGGCTGTTTTCAGCCGTTTTCAGGTTATCTTAATAAAGGTCTGTATTTTCAATTATCTGCACAGCAAAAACCGGTAGTAAAACACGCATGAAGCATTTGATTTCTACTGTTACTATTTATTGCATAAGTTTGGGACATGGTTAACAAATTCACATGATCAAAAAATCTATATGCTGTATACAAATAAAAATCTCAAACTTTGTGCTTTACTTCAGCCATAAGCTTTTGAAAAGACTTCTAGTGACCTTGCTGGCAGCTCTGGTTCAGATTTCTTCTAAATGTATGGTATTTTTAACCTCCTGTTTCTTTCCGGAAGGCGCTTGTTTCATCAGAGCCCAATATATTACAAATGGGCGTAACCCAAAACTATAGGGAGGATTGGCGGGTTTTGGTACGATATTAACTGTATTATCTTCATCATGGTTTTATCATAGTAACTGTGTCACCGACCGACCCATCCGGATAGCTCTGGAATTAGTTTATAGCTTCACCGACCTTTGGTGGAGTTGTTTCATTCTCGTTGCCACTAAGGTAAACTAAATTAATTCAAACTAGGGAACATATTTGTTTTTTTTATGTAGTCAAAGGAACATATCTTAGTCCTCATTACATTTTATGTCTTGTGAAAAGTGACAATACTCGGATTGTGCCACCGAGGATGAGCTTGGAATAAGGAAAACATGGTAGTCTTCATTTATGTGAATTCTGATTTTCTTTTTGAAGCTCTAAGTTTGAATACTTCTTGTGCCACCTCAGTCGAAGCACTTTACGTCCCATTAACATCATCCTCACTATTACGCCAGACCGCGTTACGTGACACTGTGCGGTATGCTTTGACCACTCTCAGGCACATTAGCCTGTGCGTACTCTCGAGCTTACCTAGGTAGCTCTAAATGCTTAAGGCGGTGGCCCACACCGGCCCGCCATACCCGCCATAGATCAGGAGCTTTCGCATGCTCCCTTGGACCACCAAGCTATTTGACATCATGTGGGATAGTGCCGATACCTTCATAATCGACGTGGCTGATAGAGGAAAGTTTGTTGTCAATTATAACCCCAAAGTACCTCAGCAACATCTTTGAGATGATGGTGCAGTTACCAGCCCTAATCTTCGCCTGTTGCTACGATTTTTTGTAACCTCCGTTTTATGATGGACTAGCTCCAGTTTTCTGGAGTCTATTCATACCTCCACTATGTCAATGGAGTGTGAGGCCGTTAACTCCAGCTCTTCTATGGAGTACCGAAACTTCCAGTAAGTATGCATGCTGGTGGTTTAAGTTTGGCAACGCTTTTTGAATCCGGATACAGATCTTTGAAGTTAGCAAACAGTTCGTTTAATGATCCCAAAAGCAAACGTTTTAGTCTAGTTTCTCGCCCATCATTAGTTCTCACACTGATTTTGTCGCGAATACCGGGCATCGTTGTACTTCAATCGAAAAAATTTTGTTTTGCTTTTGGGGGGGGTTTTTTTGGGGTTCGGTTTCCCCCCTTTTTTTTTTGGGGGTTTTTAAATTTTTTTGGGGTGTGGGAACCTTGGGGTTTTTTTCAGCAAACCATTTACCTACATTTCATATACATTTTGGCGTTATAATTTAGAAAAGTAATGTCATGCTTCCCACAATCTGTTTCATTGATAATTTTCTGCCAACTCCAAGTGGGTGTAAGCAATGTTAAAATCTGGAACTGTACTGGTTCTGATGAAGCATTGTAGTTATCAATTGTATCTTTGACAACTGGTACCTCAGCGTCTTGATAGTATACTGGACAGTTCACCTCCAACATTTGTTTCAGTGGATTCACAGCTTGTTTGAATAATTGACATCGGGAACCCTCTCGTCGAAGCTCTCCAACACAGATGTTTTGGACTCCAAGTCGCGATAGAATATCCTTCATGCTTTCAAAGTTTCTTTCCTCAGAAATGCTTTCAACCGATGGTGATTCTCCCAAGTTTATCTCACCTTCCGGTTCAGAAACCACCATAACCTCAGAAAAGCCATTCTGCTGGAGCCGGGTCACTTTCAAACGGCAGGATGCACATATCCAATCTAAAAGACTGGGAACGGTAGCGGATCCAATTGATTCAAAATAATCAACGAGATTTTGTGTCACTTTCGTATGTTTCGGAGCTTTTCTCCAGTTTATGTGATTGCTTTTCGAAAAAGGATTATCACGAACCATCTTTTTGGGACCCTTATTTGTTCTGTTTTTTATTTTTTTTTTAAAAACAATTAAAAAAAAAAAAAACGAAAAAAATGGTGGTGAGTTTTACAGCAAAAAATTATAAAAAATTGTTTGGAACGAACTTATAAAAACCAATGGGAAAAAAAAAAAATAAAACACACACCCCCCCTCTTTTTTTTTTTTTTTTTTTTTTTTTTTCTCAGCTTTGTTATGGTCGTAAAATTATTACAATACAAAATTAAAATCGATAGTTGCGGTATATGAAAACAAGCGATATATGGAAACAAGCTTTCAAATAAAAGACCTAAAGGTTAAGATTTTTGAAAACTAAATGAAGTGATATCCTCTATAATTTTTGTGTGGCTTGTGCTAACGTAAGAACTTATTACACTCGAGAGACGCGACGCGAGGCAGGACACAACACTTATTGTTCTTTCAAAACGTAAAAAGGGGTTTAAATTTACCTTTTTAGTCGACCGGTTTCGGGCTAGAAGTTGCCCATCTACAGGACGATGTCCGACTGGTTACGAAGTACAATACTACAACAAATATTCGTATTGTGTTACAATACATGTCGAGCGATGTGAAACAATATTCTACTGGGATTCCAGTTTCGTCAGATGAAACAGAGAAGAAATTATTAGAGCGTCGTCTTCATTCATCAAAGGGTGGCTGGATATGATATCCGCAAATAAATAAGCTCAAAATTAAAATCACTGAATAATCATGCCCAAAAACTGGATCAAACGATGTAGGCAGCTCGAAAGATTTGAATTCCCAGGATTCAGGAAGAATCCACTTCCCAACGAGAATAAGTTTCCCAACAAAGTCAGTTTTCCTACATAGTTATTTATTTCTGACATATTAGTGACATTATTCATGTTTGAAGATATAGTTTTATTACTTTTTCACTATTTGTTGGAGTGTTAAACGAGTGTCTGTGAATGTGTTTGAATGAACTAGTACCACAGAGAACGGACATCCAGGCTCGAACTTTTTTTTTTCTCAATTTACAGTGTAAAATTTTAAAAGCAAACCGATGAACATCAGCGCTGACTAGTTTAGGTTTCACCAAACTAAAACTGACATACTGTCAACGGCTATCAAATCTCGAGGCGTGCAGGTGGCGCCATCGACATACGGTTCACCAAAAGCTGTAATTTTAAAATATCAGTTACAGAAATTTACACACGGAGGAAACTCCAGCTCGAATGTCTGTTCTCTGTGCTAGTACTGTAGTATGTGAGTATATAGGTAGGTTATTAGCTTTTCTCAGTTTTGCAATTGGGCATGGTTTTTTTTTTTGCATTTCTTGCTGAAATTTACGAGTAGTGGCGCTATAACCATAGTTAACACAAGGATAGTAGTTAGTGCTCAAGCCAGAGGTCTTCTTTCTAGAAAGAAGTATCGATTAAATATTCTAAAATAGATACTCCCAAAGACCAGACGAGATGTCCAAGTTTTTTCCTACTTCTGGATTTAGAAACAACGTGTTTGAATTTTAGATTTCAGCAGTTTGCTGCACAGTTGTCCGTTTTGTTGGATTTAGCACATCAATAATCTGAGACAGGTACCTGTACCTGAAAGTTTATCACCGCTGATTTCCTAACAACTGCTCAACTTGATAAAAAAAATTGCACTGGAAAAGTTAGGAAAAATAACAAAACTGATTGTGTAATTACATAAAAAAGCAATGGTACAAATCAAACTTCAAACAAAGGTGGGACAACCTATTTGTATAAGTTTCATTCATTTGTCGGTAGCACATTTCAGAAGTTGAATTTCAAAATATTGTGTTTTATGGAATTCTTTCTTGTTTTTTATTGTTTTTGCAATTAGCTAATTGCATGCTCTCAACTTAGTGTCCTAAATGCACTTTCACCCTATGCCCAGGGAGCCAAGAAATTTTCCTTAACGAAAAATTCCTAGACTAGACCAGTAAACGACCGGTGATTAAGCTAAGGGAGGACCCAATGGATTATGGAATTGCAGTGCTCAATTATTCCTACAACTTTGCCTAGCATTAAAATGTTCGAAATCTCACATGTGTGTCATGCGAGCGCTAGTTATAGCGAGATATACTAAATGATGACCCGTAACGCTGGTAGATCATCTTTTCGTGGTGCGTTACGGGATATCAGATCTACCACCGAACCCTAGTCTAAATTAATTCAAACTAGGGAACATAAGGCTTGCTTCATTTAGAATTGGAACAAACTTTTGCTCATATTGTGGCGCTCCTGGTCGACGGATTTGGAAGTTCTTAGCGCCCATATGTCGGGAATTTTGTCAGCTTCACGTATGTATTTTTGACATTCCGCAAATCGACTGTACTTTGTAAACAATCAACATGGAAGCCGAAAGAAGGGAAAAAATTGTGCACAGTTATTTGGAAAATCCATTGTGGTCTGCATCTAGGCTAGCTAAACAGCTGAAATTGCCCAGAAATACCGTATGGCGCGTTATCAAACGGTATAAGGAAACATTGACGACGATTCGGAAGCCTCAAGCCAATCGTCGGACTGGAACTATCGACCGGAAACTGCGTGGTAAGATTTTGAAGACGTTTAAGAGGAATCCCAATCTGTCGGACCGTGATTTGGCCAGAAAATTCGGTGCTGCCCATAGTACCGTGAGGAGAACTCGACTCCGGGAAGAAATCAAGTCGTATCGAGCTAGCAAACAGCCAAATCGGACCATAAAACAGAATAGTGTGGCCAAAATCCGTGCTCGGAAGCTATACGACCAGGTGCTGACCAAGTTCGACGGGTGTCTTCTGATGGACGATGAAACCTATGTCAAGGCTGACTTCGGGCAAATCTCAGGTCTAAATTTTTACTTGGCAACGGCTCGAGGGGATGTTCCAGCCAAATTTAAATTTGTTTTTGCCGACAAATTTGCACGAAAATTCATGATTTGGCAGGGCATTTACAGCTGTGGCAAAAAAACGAAAGTTTTCGTTACAAATAAGACAATGACGTCGGAACTATACCAAAAAGAGTGTCTCCAAAAACGAATTTTGCCGTTCATTCGATCCCACGATCATCCCGTAATGTTCGGCCAGATTTGGCAAGCTGTCATTACAGCAAAGTCGTTCAAGAATGGTATGCAGAGAAAGGGAAATAATGCGAAAATTTGTTCTATTTCTTTCAAATCCCATTTTCAACTAATTCAAGCAATAATATCAACATTTTCGAGTGCAGTTATCTTTATAAAGTCCTTTTAAACAAATTTATTCAATGTGTCCTCCATTTTTATTAATAACATCCTCGAGCCGACGCCGGAAGCCAGAGCATGCCTTTCGGACGTAGTCCTCCGACATTGACTGCCATGTGCGTGTTATGGTTGACTTCAGGGTTTTCACACTAGGGTGTGATGTTTTGCAGGCTCGTGCTTCAACATATGCCCAAATAGAATAATCCAACGGATTATGATCTGGACTGCTAGGGGGCCACAAATCCTTCGGCCAAAACTTCATGTTATCGTCCAACCATTGTTGGGTTCGATTGGACGTGTGACACGGCGCTCCATCCTGCTGTAGGACAACGTTTTGGTCCTCTAAGAAGTTGGCCTTCACCCAGGGAAGCACTTGGTCCTTTAAAATACCGATATACACTTCGGTATTGATTTTAACTCCAGGCGGCATTTCAAACCGTTTGACGCCACCAAGCCAAACATCATGACACCAGCCAGATGTTTGGTTTGAAATTTGAATTTCACTTTTTCCGGGACGTTCTCCATTTTCTGCGGGGAAATTAACCGCCGGGGGGGCAAAGCATCCCGACCAGAAGGAAATAACAAAATTATTTCAAGTGTTGTTATTCAGTTATGCCTTTTTTATAACAGAGGTTGTTAGAATTTAGATCGCGGATGTAGTTAAAATAACAGAAATTGTTACAAAAAATTCCTCAAGAGGTAACAAAATATTAGCAAACTATGATAACATAAACAAATCAAAATTTGTAACAGTTTTGTTACGATTTAGCAAAATTATATCAGCTATTGTTATAATTAATCTATTTCTTCACGCAGATTGTGCCTCCCAGGGTATTATATCTTAATTTGTTATATGTATGTTACACAATTATTCAGATGAAAAACATTTTTAACAAATTTATATCATAATCAGTTAGTCGTAACAAGGTTTGTTATAATTTTGATATTTTTATGTTATGCCCTTCTGGTCGGGATCGATGCTGAAAAGCTTTTCGTCGGAGAACAGGATTATCATTTTTTCCTTTTTCAACAAGGAAAGCAATCTCTTGGAACGAGTCACTCGTAGTTCCTTGACCCGGTCCGTAATCAAGTGGAGTTTCACTCTGGCTCTGGAAGATGCATGCAGGTCTTCTTTGGTGATTCTCCGCATGGATTTCTCCGAAATATTGGCTTCCTTTGCATGTTTTCTTATGGAACGCACCGGGTTTTTGCACGGACCGATTTGATCACGTTCGGCGTGCGTGCAAATCACGGACGTCCGTTTCCTGGCTTCCGCTGCTTAGGACCATCCTGCATGGACTTTTTTATGCGGTAAACTGTTGCCAAATGGCACCATACCACTTTGGCAATCTCTTTCGGCTTCTTCTGTGCGAGCAACAAACTGGTGATCACTTCTTTCGCGAACATTTTGACAAATTTGCAATCAAACAAAAAGAATGTTTGGATGCAGCACTAAACATGAAAATAAACATAAACAAATACACTTTCGACAGAAATTAGTCACTAGCTACATGAATTAACCCAATACTCAAGTTTGAACATTTTCGCATTATTTTCTGCCGCACCCTGTACATCAGTTGCTGGTAGAACAATGGGCATGTAGTAAGAACGCCGAGCGATAGTCCTGTTAAAATGATTCTCAAGGGACACGAGAAGAAGAAGCCTGCAATAAGCATGACTGTGTGGCTGGCAAAGTTCACTAATGGGCCGAATATAAAATAGACAATTTATGTGTACAGCAGAGACCATACCGACCTTAGCCTGTTTGGTAAAGTAAGGTAAGTAACTTTTGAAAAGGCAAAAATCTTTTTGAAAAATAAATCTTGTGAGCCATCAAAAAATATTCAACCGGTTCTTATTTCTGTACGAGGGATGAGTACCGTGTAGAAATAAATCGTGCAAAAATATCGTGTAACATCGAGAGACCATGCAAAAAAATCGTGTTATTTTGATAAACCACGTAAATAGAGTTGTAGTAAATAATAACCGTTGTGCATAAAAAAGAACCTGGCGTAGTAAACCAAAATAATTACTTCACCGTTCCAACTAGCTTAGTATCGAGACAACCTCAATAGATAAAGCAAACTACCTGCATGAATATTATTAGTGCGACAATTCGCTTGATTTTAGCAACCGCTGAACTTCGAAATCAAGTTTCACCCTTCTAGGGATGAAGTACATTAAACTCATAGTTGTAAATAAAATATTCATTCTCGTCATGGTTGTGATGTTTTTGGGTGTCAAATTCGAAATTTGTTTTTGAAGATGGTTTTTGGTTTTGACAATAAGTGTGATAAAAAATTAGACGTTGTTGACTATCAATATATAGAATTTACACTAAGATATTTTCACCATGATGGAAATAAGTAACCAGGATTTCATTTGATTTAAAAAGAAAAAGAGTCAAACCAAATCTAAAGCAAGTGTTGATCAAAACTATAAGTTAACTTAGATTCGAATTCCCTACATTTCTAATCATTTTTTTTCCTGTCACTTTCCTAACACTCTTCGAACCCATTTTCCTTCATTCAATCGCCAAAATGGGCGGTCGGGTCAGCTCCGATGATTGCCACCAGTTTATTGAAATTCAAAATAATCCCGCCTCATCAAAAGTTCGATTGTTCCATATCTCACGTGATTAGGTAAAAACAAAAAAAAAACAACCCAAGATGGTTCCCCATTTCGACGATCCGTGTCAAAAACCATGTTGTGCCAATAAGAATCTCCGATTGTATCATCATCGATCGTTTGCTGGGAGATTCCTTTGTTTCGTCATACGAACCGCTCAAATCCGGAAACCACCCGGATCTTCTTCACTGCAACGGTGCTAACGAGAAAACGCCAAGTCATCCTTCTGCCCGGGGGTAACGATTCACTAATCGAATTCTACCAGTCACGGTCGGTGTGATGTTTGCAATTGGTTCAGAATCAAAATACCAAAAAATTAAAAGCTCAGACACCACGGCATAACATTTCCAGCGAATTTGCACCCGCTTGGATTTAATGGTTCCGAAGAAGTGCTGCAAACAATGAAGGTACGGTCTTCGTCTACCTCCGAGAAACTTTATCTCAGCACGGAAATTGAATATTCAATGTGATTGAATTATCATTCGTTGGAATGAATTAATCGAATTGAGTTTCTTGTGTCGTATTTAGCTTTTTTTATTGCATGCGTAAGGTATCATCTAAATCTCCTACCGCCGCCAGCGGGTTAGCTTTTAAGGAAAATCGTTCACGATCGCCTCACCTCTAATAATGATGTTGCTAAGGTATGCATTGAGTCTGCAAACCGAGCTCGGATCGAGCCTAATCGGCCAAATTAAGAAATGATGCTAATCAATCAAAGCGTCATCATCCAGCTGCGCGTGCTGATCGGCAGTGGCGCCGCGAGCTTTGAACGCAAATTTACGGTAGCTCTTTCATGAAGTGGCACAAGTTTGTTTAAAGGCTACAACGTCGGTGGCACTGGACTAGGATAGGTCTTTGGAAATTGGCCCATTAGCTACGGTCGATTAGGCCTGAAGCGGGCTCGGGCAAGGGCTCGTCGGTATTATAAATGTTTCCGTCTGAATGCGAACGTTGATTGGAGATGCGTAACTTTTTCGGGTAAGGGTTGTGCGTAATGACTTGAGGGAGCGTGGGATCATTTTGGCGTTTGATGTGTAAACGATTAAAATTCGGTGACGTAATCCAATGTTGTTCGGACACAAAGTTAGCAAAAGCACTTGAAGGTAGCCCATCTAATTTATTTCAATCTCGGCTCATTTCAAACATGCCGCCAATACCTCCCGTGTCTGACACACAACTGTCAAACAGTTGGCGTTAACACCCACTCATCAGAAAGCCGTCTCCCAAGCACGATCCAATCGGCACACGATCGCATGATAACCATCTTCATAACTTAAGCACTCGAGCAAGCCTCTCGCAATCCTATTCCCACTCGTGGCTGTCTGAGGGTTGCCCTAGACAAGACGCCCCCCTCCCACATGGTGTGATGTGCAAATTGTATACAATTTATAACATTTATATCATCCATAAATCTCCCAACGAGGCTCGTCGGCTTCTTTTTATTACATTAAATGCGAATCGTGCTTGGGGTAGGCAAATACAGGGCTGAATCTCAACGGCTTCCTACCGTTGGTTTCAGGCTCTACCCGCACTCACTTTCGCTAGCATTGTACCTCGCTTCTCCCATTGGAATTTCAACTCTCGAGCTCTAAACAGAAGCATTGATCCTCCTCGGGATGAAATGCAAATTCTCCGTTGTGAACCCGCCATGGTTGGCATCTTTGTGTTGAGTGTACGTTTGAATACTAATCAGTATCATGAGAGACCTGCCTCCTGCCCCCCGAACCCGTCAAGAATGAGTAGAAAAGAATGTTTGTTTAATTAAATCATCGTTTCCTTGTCCCGGTTGATTTATGATTCTGACGCCGCATCGGTAGGTTTGTTGCTTTTGGTGTGGAAAGCAAAGTGACTTGAACGCTATGGAAGTGACGAGCCCTGCGCAAGCAAATAAGATTCCGAAAGCAAGTCATAGAAACAAGCTTTGCTATCCGCTATTTTTTCACTAATTGTCAACTAGTTTGTACATTTCATTTTATTTAAATTGCTTTTTTTAAGAACTGATATAACTGAACTGAAGCTCAAAACATCCTGAAGAATGAAACGATGAGCAATGAATTCAAAAATTCATCAAAAATTAAATTTTGATCACTGGCAGTGTTGCCATTGGTTTCAAAATTGGTCGAAATTACGTCGACATAAATTTCTTATAAACATTAATAGAAATTGAAAAAAAATGTTTGAAGGAATGGGGTACTTTTCTTTTATTTTTTTTTATTTTTTTTCATCACACACTTTTTGTCTTAATGATAATATTCACTGAGATTACAGTCTAAAATCTAACATTACATCAATTATTGAATTCAATGTTTTCATCAGAGTTTGTCCTCTGAGTTTCGGTCCAAAAAAGTCGTAGTCCCTGCGACGAAATGCTAGCCGAGAAAAATATAAGCTGCGGAGACGATAACCCGGTAGATTGATGACAACTATCGCCTATAGGTTCGGGAGCTTATTTATCGACATTCGACAGTTTTCCGATAAATAAAGCTTTAACAGCCTTTCTCCTTTTCTTCAACGTGTGCAAGTCTATCTTTTTAAGTAGACAGAATTACAGGATCGTAAGGTTCTGGAGAGTCGGATACGTCAGATAACAACTGCAGCAGAGAAATTCGGAGACGCATTATTACTGAAAGTCGTGCCTACTTTGGTCTCCACAAGACCTTAAGGTCTGGTAAACTTCACCCCCGTACAAAGTGTACCATGTACAAAACGCTGATAAGACCGGTAGTTCTCTACGGGCATGAGACGTGGACAATGCTCGAAGAGGACTTGCAAGCACTTGGAACAACGCGTGCTTAGGACCATCTTTGACGGTGTATGTGAAAACGGCGTATGGAAGAGAAGGATGAACTACGAGCTGGCGCAGCTCTATGGTGAACACAATATCCAGAAAGTCGCTAAAGCTGAAAGGGTACAATGGGCAGAACATGTTGTAAGAATGTCGGACAACAACCCGGCGAAAATAGTGTTTGCCTCGAATCCGACCGGTACAGGACGCAGAGGAGCGCAGCGAGCTAGGTTATTAAGCCAAGTGGAGCAAGACCTTGGAAGTGTGGGACATTCGAGGAACTGGAGACAAGCAGCCCTCAACCGAGATTTATGGAGAAATATCGTGACGCAGGTGCATCCTAATAGGACGTTGGACCAACATAGGTACGTAAGTAAGAAACGGTTTGGTGATATGGACCCCACACGACAGAGGCACATTCCAAAATAGATTGAAAATGTACGATGATTTTTTAAGGCATAGAGGATCGTTGAACTCATATTCCATTTTAAAAGTAAATCCAAGTTGGCGCCGTGCATTAGCAATTATGTCTTCATAATGGTAGTTAAAGGGCAATTGGCCATCGAGCGTAATCCCCAAATCACGAACAATTTAGACTCTGGTGAGAGGTCTCCGTTATTACTGTAGTCGAACACAATAAGCTGTTGCCTACGACTGTGATCACGTGACACGTTTGTATACTCAATGTCATCCGGTTTCGTTGGCACCAATCAGCAAATTTATCGAGAAGCCGTTAAAGGGATAAACAATCGTCGATGTTCTTCACGATGACGTAAATTTTAGTATCGTCAGCATAGAGAATGCAACAAATATCACCTATGCTTGCTCCCTTATGGCACGCCAGAAAGATTAGAGAACCAGTCTGGCTCAGAAGAACCAATGTTTACAGCTAGCCTTCTAAAAGCTGACTTAAAGTAAATTGATACGCCCCTCGTGCGCCGCTAGCACGCTTCTAATGTGGATAATCAAACATCTTTGACAGTGGTTTGTTTACACTTTTATAGAGAACAACTGGTGCAAAGTTTTATCAAAGTACTCGATCTCGTTCAGAAATAACGTCAAATGGAACTCGAAAGAGGAAAAAATATTGTACAGGAACACCTGGAAAATCCGGAGTGGTTCGGTTCCAAGCTGGCTAAAGTGCTGAAGAGGCCGAAGACAACAGTTTGTTGAGTGCTCAAAACCTACAAGCAAACCCAGAGTGTGGAAAGGAATCAGCGGAACTACGAAAAAAAACTGGAACCAGGGATCGTCAGCTACGCAGCAAGATGTTGAGGTGCGTTAAAGCCATCTCCGGTCTTTCAATCCGAGATGTGGCTAGAAGGTACAACGCCAACTTTCAAACGGTGCGGAACATCCTTGTCAGGGAAGGATACAAGTCGTAAAAATTCAGTAAACATCCGTACCGGCAAATGAAGCAGAATTCCGTGGCCAAAAAGCGTGCATGGATCTTGTACGACTATGTTTTGACGAAAAACAAAGGCTGGACTTCGATCGATGATGAAACATACGTCATTTTAAGCAGCTTCTCGGTCAAAAGTTCTACATCGCAACTGGACGTGGGAATGTGCCGGGAAGATTCAAGTTCGTATTTGCCGACAAATTTGCGAAGAAGGCCATGATTTGGCAAGCGATTTGCAGTTGTGGCCTCATCCTCGACGATGGCATACCAAGTTAACATCGAAGAATGCCTGAAAAAGCGTGTATTGCCGTCCATCCAGAAGCATAGAGGCAATGTCATCTGTCGGTCCGATTTGGCCAGCTGCCATTACTCCAAGGTGGTTCTGGAGTGGTATGCTGCCAACAAGATCGATTTTGTCCTCAAGCTAATGAATCCTCCGAATTGCCCGGAGTTTCGACCAATCGAAAAATACTGGGCAATTTCAAAGCAGTTACTTCAATGAAGCGGCGGAGTATTCAAAGACATCCAGCAAATGCGGGAAAAATGGAAGAAATGCGCTGATTCCGTGTTCGTTTCCACTTTGCGGGCGCTGAAGGGCTCCATCAAGAGGAAGTTTCGAGATTTCGTTAGAACTGGAGAAATGTAACCATCTAATGCTGTAACTTTAAAGTTTTAATAAAAAAAATACTGTAAAATAACCATTAATGGACTTTTTAAACTGATTGAATCACGATATACAGGTCTTTTTGTCCGTACCCTTTTACTTTAATCTTTAAAAATTTAACTAAGCCTTTATCACACAGGTACTACTACTCTGTTAACTGCGTTGAGACACCAAGTTTGTTGAGTTAGGACAGCCAAAGGGCACGGTCGACACGATCTAATGCTGCCTTTAGATCAGTATACACTGCATCGAATTGTCATCCAATCCCCATTTGACGAATACAAAACTAATTAAACTCTATTAAGTTTGTCGAAATACTGCGGCCCGGGATAAATCCATACTAGTTGTACGATATGTATTATATGTATTATATGTATTATGTATGTATTATATATGTATCTATCCTGCCCTTCTTATGCACTAGAAACATAAATGAAAATATCCATACCGTAGGGAACGACGACTGCCCGAGTAAAGTCTAACGTAATATCAAATTTAGTTTTCATCTTGCTGTAATTTTGTGTTCACTTTTCTTTGAAGAAAGTAGTTTTTGTTTACATTGTATTGAGGTCATCAAGTGGAATATTCATTTTGCTATCAACGGGAAAAAATGTACAGTAAATTGAAATTTCTATTTTTCGATTGCTCTCACTGATAGCAGGATCAGTTTTAAATTTGATGTCACGGGAATACATGTTTGCTATCAATTATGATCGTTTTAACCGTTAAAACGACCAAACGACCAAAACGAGAGCAACCATTATCGGCAACATCACAACATTATTTTCTGTTTTCTATTTGATCTCAGACTTTACTCGGGTGTTGCATTGACAGATCAAACAAACGAAGTAGTGCACAGTGGGAAAGAAAATACACACACCTAGAAATTATGAATTTTACACGAGACGTAATTCATGTTTGTAAAAAGTCGGGGAACGTAAACAAAGATTTCGTTTAAAATTATGTCTCTTGAAACTGACACATACGCAATTCAACAAAAGATGTGTTTGATTGAATTTATTTTCTCATCTCTTTCAACTCATTCTTGTGTGCTAAAGGACGCTTGCATGTGTCGGTCTCAGGGGACAGAAATTTACATTACATTTTGGTAGTGTGTATCAGATAATGAAATCGCACTAAAATACGCTGCTGCTCGCAGTACCGTTCGAAGACTTCGTTTGCGAGCAGGATATCGTTCTTATCGAGCCAGCAAACAACCAAACAGAACGTTGAAGCAAAGTTTCGTCACCAAAACTCGAGTTCGGAAATTGTACCAGCAGGTTTTGACGAAGTACCAAGGATGCCTGCTCATCGACGATGAAACCTACGTCAAAATGGATTTCGGACAGCTTCCTGGCCAAAAATTCTACATGGCGACGGCACGAGAAGATGTTTAAGTTTGCTTTTATGAACAAATTTGCCAAAAAGCTGATGATTTGGCAAGGGATATGCAGCTGCGGAGCAAAGACCAAAGTGTTCGTGACGAATAAGACGATAGACTCGAAGCTATACAAGGAAGATTCCCTAAAAAACCGCGTACTACCTTTCATTAAAGCCCATAAAGGTCCCGTGAAGTTTTGGCCTGATTTGGAGAGTTGCCACTACAGCCGGGAAGTCATCCAGTGGTACCGCGATAATAACGTAGATTTCATCGATAAAAACATAAATCCACCCAACTGCCCGCAGTTCCGGCCCATCGAGAGATTTTGGGCAATAATGAAGCGGAAGCATAAGAAAAGTAGAAAAAAAGCTCGGAACGCGACTCAGATAACCAAAATGTGGAACAAATGTGCCAAAGAAGTTGACTCCGGAGGTGTGCAGCGTTTGATGGGAGGAATAAAGAAGAAAGTGCGAATTTTCATTAAACTTGTTTGTACGTCAATCCGTTACCGAGATACAGATGATTTTATTATTCCGGATTCTAAATGGACATAGCATTATCTATGCTCGAAGGGGACTGCGGTAGTCAAATAAAGGCTAATCTTATGTTAAATTTTCCTAAAAATTGAATAGAGGTGGTTGCATTCACCGCGCGGTTCAGTAAACGAATATATTGCTGATTTTACCCCGCCTCCCCCGTGTTTCCAAATTAGGCCTATTTATCTATATTCTAATCTTTGGGCCAGATTGAATTATCTTAGATTGGTTGTTGAATCTTCAAAGTAATTTTTTTTTAAATCTTTTCGATTAAATGTTAAGCTAAATTCAATGGTATTGTACTTCAATTTTATGTTTTTGAGAAAAATTCTATATTTTAAAGAAAAATTGATAAAATGTAGGCTCGTTTACAGAATACAAAATTACGACTATAAATCTCATTAACTAAAGGTAATCTCAATGTCAACAACACCATTGGGATTATAACATGTCAGTTTGTTGCCCAAGTAAGACATCTTCTTAACCTAATACTTTTAAATTGATTTTTTTAGTCAATTGGTACTAGTAAATCAATCCTGAAAATTAAAACTTTTGTGAAAATCGCCCAATCCTACGCAATTCTGATTATGACTGACATTCCGTTTCCGCTTTAGCACGCACACTAAAAAATTTCATAAGATAACGCTATTTTGACGTAATAACAATCCACCCACCTCCATACGATTCTTTGAAAAGTTTTACAGATTCGGCCTATTTTGACCTCCGTAGTCTCCTCAGAGCATCGTTGAGGATACACCACAAAAGCCAATCTAGCCCAGGGGCCATTCGTATCTTTTATTCCTCTGGTCATAATTCTGATGCATTTGCCACAAATAGTTTGTTGTGAATATTTATCATCTGCAAATCGAGTTGCTTTCGAGCAGAAGTGAGCAGCTTGCGAGTGATGAAGAAGGAGAAAGTGCGAAAGACGAAAAACAAAACACAAAACATTCGACGGGTAAAATAATCCGTGCATATCGAGAGCAGTGCCTACTGCGGCAACATTTTATCGTTGATGAGTGGAATACTATGCTAGGTATGATGCTTCGTTTAGGAAAACAGCTACCCTGTTCACAAGTAACGGAGTTAAAAACTTTGATGGAATTCAGGTAAAGTTCAACTTGTATACTTTCTCCATAATCCGGGTTGCCTCATAAGGTCTGTATACACAACAGTCTGGACGCCTCAAATTTTTAGTAAAACACAAATAAATACAAATTTGTTGGAAGTGTTTGACATCTTTGATTTCTTATTTCTTCCCAGAAAGCTTCCACTTCATCAGAGCCCAATATCTCTCGATTGGACGTAACTCTGGACAATTTGGCGGATTTGCGGTTTTTGGTACAATGTTCACTTGATTTGAAGCAAATTGCGGACTTTGGTTTTTGGTACAATGTTCACTTGATTTGAAGCAAATCAAGTGAACATTGTACCAAAAACCGCAAATCCGCCAAATTGTCCAGAGTTATGTCCAATCGAGAGATATTGGGTTCTGATGAAGTGGAAGCTTTCTGGGAAGAAATAAGAATTCAAAGATGTCAAACACTTCCAACAAATTTCTGTTTACCACTCGATCAAAAGTTTAGCATAATGCCACGATGTCAAATCGGATGAGAACAACTGTTTTTTTTTGTGTGGTTATTCATGAAGAGTAGCAATCGCTTCTGCAGGCACTCTTTCTGGTGAATCTCCTTGATGATCGTTGTTGTAATGAAGAAAGATTTACTATTTCTGTCACACGTGCAATTTGCTTGCCAAACAAAATAGTTTTTGTGAAATGGTTTGCCTTCTTGGTCCTTAGCTATAGCATTTCTGGTTAAGACAGAATAGAAAACCAGCCGTGGGAGCTACTAGAAATCCTCCTGGACGTAAGTTTCATCGTCTATATTTGCAGTACAATCGTCAAATCTGTGATTTTGTTTTCTATATCTGTTTGTCGTTGCAATTAGGAACTTTTTTACTTTATCCGATTTCATCCCCAAACGCTGTTTTCATTTTTGGACAAAACCAAGTGACACTCCTGTTTTACGCGCTGGTGGGCCGACCCTTCGGATTTTCATTCTATATTCTCGTTAACTTTCAGTTCATGACAGGATCAGCACGTCCATTGTTCTCGGTTTCCTATCGACCGCAAACGTTCTGAAAATGAGTTGAGCACACTGTGAACAGTGGATTTGAGTAAATCCATTTTAATATTTTTGCATGTTTCCGAATTGACAAGTCAGGATTTGCCTTACGTCCGTACATAATCCATTCGCGCACGTTCTTTTCATTCGGCGCCATCTTGAGCACTAAACATGAAATGCATAAACCATGATAGTCTTTTTCATCAAACACTCTCAGCTATACCTCAGCAACATTTTTCACTCTTGCGTGTAATATTTCAAATGTTACAGTGATTTGAAGGTGTCCGGATTATTGTGGACCGTTTCTGAATCCTTCGATGAAGCATCACCTTCTAAATACAGGGTTGCTGTCACTCAGCTAAATATCAAAAACAATATCACCTGCAAACTTTGTCAAACGATGCATAGCTCTAACTTTTATATCAATGGTGAGAGTGCATTCCATTTGTCTTCCATTCGTCGTAAGACTCGCAGTAAAGACTCGTAAGACTCACACTCCCATTATAGATACGGAAGTTATCGCAATGCACTGTTTGACGAAGTTACGAGTTCTAAAGTGTGTATTCGATAAAAACGGCACACCGAAAATCGTCTTTTACTAAAATTTGAGCAAATCTTATTCATAGTGTATTGTTTATATCTGTCAAGTTTTATAGCCATTCATACATCCGCGAAAAAAATGTGTGCCTTTACAATCAAAATCCAGAGGCGTCCCACCAATGGATCACTAAAAAGCTTGGAATTGCAAATACAACTATGTCTCGTGTGATAAGAACCTTCTAGGAGCCGCTGAATGACAGAAGGGAGGAAGGGAGTGGTCATAAAGGTAGTCCAATGGACAGTAAAATGGCCAGGAAAGTGGAGCAACAGTTCAAGAACCGTCCAAACATGTCAATTCGAGATGTTGCAAAAAAAAACTTCCAAATGTAGCCGGCCCCAAGTCGGCTAACTAAACTGGTCTACTAGGGCGTTTCTGTAAACTTGGTTTAGCAAACACAAGGCTTTTGGGCCACCTCGTTAGAGGACCACTTGTCGTTTTGGGATGCCCGGCAACTCCTCAGGGCGAGTTCAGTCTAACGCAGTGTCAGTCGGTGCAAAAAGCCTCAAATCGGAATGAATAGCAAAACATCACTGCAAAAACTTTACAAGAAGTTGCTCGCGAAATCGTGTTGCAACTGACGTCAAGGCTGACTTTCGTCTGCGCAAGATTACCGTTCGGCAAGTCTAAGTTCGATGTTCTGGAGGATGTTCGAAAAAGAAATTATCGAAATTCGCAGAGAAGTTGCTGATCTTGCAGGCGATTTGCGATTTGGATGTGGGTAAATAAGCGTTCCCATTATCACTTCCGGAACAATCAACGGTACATTTTACACGGAAGAGTGCCTTAAGAAACCTCTCTTGCCATTTATAAGGAAGTAGAAAGGATCATCTCTGTTTTGGCCTGATCAAGCATCCAGCCACTACGCTCGAAACGTGTTGGAGTGGTACCGAGCCAACAGAGTCAATTTTGTGCCAAAAGATATGAACCCACCAAATTCACCAAAACTTCGCCCGAAATATTCTGGCCAATTATAAAGACAGAACTTCGCCAATATACCAAAACTAATAAGACAGAGCTGAAGTTAAAGAAAATTTAGGTAAAAACAACAAAAACACAGGGAAATTCGGTTGAACAAAATTTGATGGGTGGAGTGAAAAGGAAGATGCGAACATTCGGGATGGGAGATGAAATTGAATAAAACAAATTTTGTTAATCATAACTCATGAGTAGTTTACGCAGTTAACGAAATTCATAAAAGACCTCAGGTTGACATAAATTCGAAATTTTTTGACTTAAAATCTCATAGACTAACGAATTAATGAGCTACTTTGAACACAGATTTGATAGTCCCTGTTCAAACGCTGTTCGTTTTGCGAGATTTAAGATGTTCAATCACAAACGCTCCAAGAGGTTACAATGAATCAAGTCTTTAGAAAAGCTTTGACCCCATACGACCTTCACCTTTTTATTTAAAAGATTTCGAAACTTTAACTTATACACCAAGTGACCTTCATGCCAAAAGGTTCATCACTCCCAGCATCGACTCACCCACTCCAGGAATCACGTTCTCCACACGCCATTTTGATCGGCAAGGTGCCCGCTCTGCCACCGGTTCTGGACGTTTGTAAACATTGAATTGATTTTTTCCCACCAGTGCAATCCGGCGAGGCATCAAAATTCCGATTCGAGTCAACATGCCATTTGCCGCCGGTGGCATCGAGTTCAATTTCAAGATCAAATCAAAACGATGCTAACATTGCACGGTAGCCCACAGCCTGAAGAGGGAGAATCAGTTTCGCGAAATCTATGCCGCCACCGCCGCCGCCGACGCCGCCATCAAAGACGACAACTCAGTGGATCATCTCCGGCAATTACGTGACGAAATGTTACTCAACACGCCTCCAGCATCAGCTCGGTTCGTCGTCGCGGTCGCCGTCATCATCATCATCATCATCATCATCATCATCAGCATCAGCATCAGCCGTCGGGATGAGATGCTCTTCGAGGCTGCCCTGCTGCTACTACTGCTGAACTTGTAGGCGCGGTTCCGGCTTCAGTTAGTAAACATCAGCTGCCGTTTGTCGTAAAGTTGGATGTGTAGGGTATAGTACAATTAGCAGGTTGTATTAATAATCGAGGCAGTTACGGCGTCAGGCGCGTAACCCGTTCGATACGAAACGCTCGTAACAAAACACGAACACGAGGGCGATGAATGGCGTGTACGAATCGTTAAATTGCGCCCGGCAAAGGCCCGGTCGCCGCGTTTATCCACCAGCCGTACATTCCAAAGCATGCAGGTTAGTGGGTCGGTTCTCTTGGGCGTCTGAGCCTCGGTGCCGCCATTCGTTGGACAGACGAAATGATGTGAATTATTGCTCGCTTGTTACGAAGACGACAACGACAACGACGACGACGACGACGACCACGAATTCAAACAGTGGCCAAGCCCCAAAGCGCCGCCGCGCTCTTCGCGGAGAGTTGCTTTTCGCGGACACGTCCAAAGTCTTATAATAAATATTTATTTAATATCGTTTTGGTGTTACGCGCCATCAACAACCAGCCGACCGGGCCAGCGAGAAGGAGATTCAGATTGGTGACATTGATTGCCGGAGCGACTTTGGCATATGGCGAACCGGTAGAAAGTGAAATGATGCGATATTCAGGGCACATGAGTAATAGGGGAGTGTTGCATTTTACGTAATATCTCGAATGGGTACAAAGCCGTAAATTGATCAATGTCAGCTCGATCGTTAGCAGTGGATGAATGGGGCTTGATTCGCTGAATCAGATGTTAGGTGTTATTCAAATTTAATCATCCGAACATGTGTACTTTTTAGTCTCGAGCTTTTTAACTGACATTCTAAGAAATTTACAAAAAAAATACCTAGGAGTTAATTTCTAACAAACACATATACACAAAACTAAGTTATTGTTTTTCTTCTTTCAGGTTTGTTGCTCACCTACATTGATCATATGGTATGAGTTTTTGGACGGTAAGTAAGTCAAAAGCAGGGATGCCAGACGGTGTTGGAAATTGAAAGAATATTGAAGATATTGCATAGTTCGTGACAATATTCAAAGACAAGTTGAAAAAGGACATCTGAAGTTTTTTTCTTGTCATAATCAATAATTGGAGCAAGTGAAAAAGAACTTTACATAATCTTTCAGAGATGAGAATGAAATCGTTGAGTAAATCAAGATGGCCTCCTTCGGTACCACGTGGAGCTCATGCGCTTCATACCATTCCAGAACATCCTTGGTGCAAGGAGTGTATCGAAAAGTAGTTAAAAGACAATTCCCAAATTTTTAAAGCAATGTATTTTCTTACAGTCTACCATGTTAAAATATCAATCTAACTAAGAAATGAATGAGATTGCTGATTTCGACAATATGGTCGTACTTTAGCCTTTTTACCGTCCATCATGTTCCGCACAGTGGTTTTTGTGCACTTACTAGACGCTGTTGACGAGTTTCCTAGAAATCTGACATGTTTCTTTTTTTAGGTTCCGCTTGACGTTTGCCCAGTAGCGTTCGATCGATGACAGTAGAGGACAGTTTGGTGGGTTGATATATTTTTCAACTAAATCAACATTGTTATCAGGAAATCACTGTACAGTTGATCTGCAGTTGATGAGCAGAGGCCAGATCCGGAAAAAAGAGAGGAGGAATCTCTATGCTTCCGATATAGTAGAAGCAAGCTATTCTGCAAACATCCGTTCCGGTAAATTTCTGCATTTATTGTTCCATCTGTTTAGAAAATGGAAGATCGCCAGCCACTTGTGCAAATTGCTTGACAAACGTACACCATCTCGTTGAATTATTAAAACAGTCATATTTGCAAATGGAACACTCTCCCCAATCGATTTGGTGTAGAATTGAGAACCCAGCAGTGTTTTGGAATCCTCTTTCAAGTACGTTTCGTCATCCATCAAAACACTCTGGGAGGGATTGTCCAAAATGAGGTTGTACAGCTTTCGGGCCCTTCCCCACACGTAAAACAGTCCCATTCGACTTTTCATCAGTTAACCCCATATGAATAGTATTCATTTTCAATGTACTTCCAAAAATCATACTAAAACTTGCGGATTTTTATGTCCAGGTATGAGAAAAATACCAAATCATGTGCGTCCCATATTGAAAGTACCCGCATAACACTCCCATTAGCTTTTTCCTAAGAAAATTATGAATATTCTCAGTTATTAAGGCCTCTGCAATTTTGTATTCTGATTTTAACGATTTGTACTATTGTATGCGAGCAAATGAAACAATTGTTGGTAGTTCAAATGTATTAAAAAGAAGGTATTCAACAAAAGTTTCATACTCTTATTCTTGCTTAGCAGACAAGCTTTCCCAGAATATCTTCTGCTCCTCTCGGATGAGAGATGAAATCACACCTAGAAGCACTCATGCAATTCGTGGTCCATTCGCCTTCTACACATTCTGGCTTCTATTTGTACTCCATCGTATGCAGAATCTTCAGTTCAAAGACACCTAAGGGGCGTTGCTGTTTCACGAGCTTAGTGGAGCATAGTCCTTCGCGGCAATGAAGGGTAACCGGCCAAATCAATGTTTTGTCGATGGTTAACTATGTAGTGCGTCAAACTCTGTTTAACCGCAGCCGCTTTTGAAGTTCAAAGTATGTCTTGAGTCATTTAATATCTGGACGCACTGTTTATTTCACTGTAACCACCCTAGTGGAATGTTTTGACAGCAATTTGTTTTGAAATGTTCCGTCTTTCAATACAGAAAATTTTGTCAGGATGCATTTTGTTTCAAAGAAACAAATCGCATATCGAAAATTAATTTAGTTCGCCATCTTCGGAAATCCAACCTGATCAGGATAAAAAATCGCGAAGTCGTTGAAATCGACTAAATCAACCCAGTACAGCGTTACATTGCATTACAATTGCAGAGGTTATCGCTAATTTCAACGCAATCGTTGTTTAATTATTTTGGTATTCCGAAAATCAAGCTGATGGAAGAAAAAGAGGGTTAACATTTCATTAAAGTTAATTGTAAATAGAAATTAAAAGGATTTGGTATATTTCAGGCTTGAGTCATTTAATATCTGGACGCACTGTTTACTGAAGCGCTCCTAGTAGTCGGATCTGGAACAGCAGTTTGTTTTGACAGCAGTTTGTTTTGAAATGTTTCCTCTTTCAGTGTTGAAAAGTT
Organism: Aedes koreicus; assembly: GCA_024533555.2. Taxonomy (NCBI): domain Eukaryota; kingdom Metazoa; phylum Arthropoda; class Insecta; order Diptera; family Culicidae; genus Aedes; species Aedes koreicus. The sequence goes on from JAHHFK020004474.1 coordinate 112,128, forward strand.
CGACACGATTCATTTGGTTTTAAAGAAGTTAAACTTGATGAAAGCCGCGAGCCGAAAATTAATTTTGGAAACGAACTTCAATCGTGGAGTCATTAAAATCGACTGTGTACTACGTTCTCAAACATTTCCATGAGCACACTTTTGATCGTCAGGATCATAGCAAGCGTCGTAGAGGAACTAAGGATCGCAAGTTGCATTTGAAGGTGTTGAGAACGATTAGGGCAAACCCAGGGCTGTCAAATTATGATAGTGCCAATAAATTCAATGACAGCCAAGGCACCATCACACAGTGATCGGAAAAGCCTTTTTTCACGGCGAAATCAATTGCACCTAAGGGTTACGTTTCCGAATCATGGTGTCTTGTACAAAGTTGTATCTAAAAAAGTTTTCCATCTTGCGGTGATCTTTTCGTAGTTCAAAACTTCACCGCTAAGGCGGCGCTTTTACTAACTTTTTAACAAAGTACAATATAAGGGTGATGTCAAAAACAAGTCTGTAGGGAATATAATTTCAAGCAACTTTGCTGAAAATATGATTTTTATAGCTCTTCATTTGACCATGATAGAGCTAATTTTCTAATTTAAATCAGAGTGTCTCTAACAAAATGAGTTTTTTATTCTAAATTTTCCGTTCCTCATTTTGAGAAAAAGTGATCTTCAAACAAAATATAGAAAACGTTACAACTCAAATTTTTGCTTAACAATGTAATTCCACTTATTATTCAAAAGTAAAGGTTAATTTTAACTAAATATATGCGTTTTTTTCTTTTCGAACTTTTGATTGTTTAGGGGATAATTGGCCAGAAAACCATCAAATTCTTGTTTTAATGCATACCAAGGAACATAATGCAATACAAATGAGCCCGGGTACTCCTGGGGCACACGAGCGTGGACTGCTTATAATCAGACATGTTTTTCGTTAAAATCACCCCTAACTTTTGAACAATAAAATATACCCAAACACTTAGTTCGGCAAAAACATGCATCATAACTTGTTTTATACTTTGTCTGAAGATTATTTTTTCCTAGCATTTGATACTAAAAAGTTAGAATGAAAAAACTGATTTTTAAAGGACACCCTAATCTAAACCAGGAAAAATGCTCCAAAATAAAGCAGTGCGCAAGCGCCAGATGCTCCAGTTGTGAATGAGCAGTATGCAGCGTGTTTTTAACCCTTTGGAGTTATTAATTTCGCCGTGAAAAAAGGCTTTTCCGATCACTGTGCTTCAGAGGGGTTAATCTGCGTGAAGGATTTAGATTATTGTGAGCCATTAAACAAACAAAAAAGACACCGAAGCAGATTTTAGTGGCCAAAAGACGTTCCCAGAAGTTGTACAACGAGGTTCTTACAAAGTACGAAGAATGCATCCTCATGGACGACGAAACGTACGTGAAGGTGGATTATGGGCAGCCTCCTGAACAAAAGCTCTTTAAAGTCACTGATGATGTCCCTAGCAAGTTTAAATTCGTTTTTGCCGATGAATTCACAAGAAAGCTTGTTGTCTGGCAAGGTATTTGCAGCTGCGGCCCAGGTTTTCAAAATGTACAGGCAGGAGTGCCTGAAAAAACCTAGTCTTCGGTACATTAAAGCTCACAAGGCCGGAGAAGTACTACAGTGGTATCGAGACAACGCGGTAGATTTCTTCAAAAAGGACATCAATCCACCCAACTGCCCTCAATTCCGTCCAATTGAGAAATATTGGGCAATTGTCAAACAGAAATTGAAGAAGAGTGAAAAAGTGACTAGGGATGCAACAGGGATGAAGAGTTGGTGGAACAAAATGTCCCCTCAGGTTAGCCAACAGAGTGTCCAAAATATGATGAGTTTGATTCAAAGAAAAGTTTGAGATTTCATCAAACCCAAATCGGAATAATTTTTTCGCTTGTTTTCTTTTAAAGTGCAATAAATTCCCTTCATTTTAAGTACTTAACATTTTTATTTTATTAACATGGTTCCGAAACAGATCCGTTTTTTTGTGTTCAAAAATTAAATGAATCATGCTTTAGGCCCGGTTTTTAATCATTATTCATCGTTGTCTCTCCTGGTGTCGTTATCGGCGGTCATCAATAAGTCCAGATACCCCAGATACTCATCTTGCACCTCGATTTCATCACCTTAGACCTAAACTCGAGATGGGAGGCTAACATTGTCTTCTCGTGAACCTTTTTCTTTCGTGTATTTTATTTTCGACACATTATTGATGAGTCCAATCCTGCTAGTTTCAGCCTGTAGTTTAATGTACGTTTCCGCCTTAAAGGTATCCACGTGTCCATGCGTATCTACGGAGTTATAACAACAATATTGAACAATTGGTCGAAAATTCAAGTCATCGAACAAGAGAATGGCCCAATGAATGGAGAGAAAAAGTCGCCCCTTATTTACGATCTGTTGGTAACGGATAGTTGGTATTCTCACTCTCGCTATCCGATTTGCTTCAGTCGGGTGCCCTGATGGCCCCTCCCATATCTCGATAGCATGAATTTATATGTAAAATGTACGTCAACAATATATTTCACAGCAGAGTAGATCGTATGTTAACAATACACTCTAAAGAAAAACTAGACCAAACATGGTTGATTTCGGTCAAGAATGAAAAAAGTTACGCAAAGTTCGCAATACTTTTCGACGTGAGTTTTGTGCTCAATTCCACATGTTAGATCCGGAACATGTAATCAACTATCAGTTTATGAAAGTGAAGAAAATCCCAATTTGTGGTCTAATCATTTTCATTCAGAGCTCATATGGTGGCACCCCAAAAGGCCAGGATGTAGGCGGCCGAGATGTTTGCGATCAAAATAAATTCGACCGGGATCATAGCGGGTGGAATAATTAGATAGCTGCTATCATCAAAATGAGGATCAGTATTTTCCAATTGACCCACATTCATAAGCCTTACGTAATTGAGTATGAGCGGGGATCTAAAAAATCTACTTGCTCTGGATCGTTTGATATTTCCACACAATCTTAGGGTCAGTTTCGAGTGTCGTTTCAAAAAAGATGCACCCGAAAGATTATTTTTGAAACGCGGCTTGGTTCTTCCCATTCAATCCAAATAAATCTTTACCATCTGTCGAAATTCCACAAGAGTAAACGGCATTTCCCATTCAGCACAATCTATGCTCCTCTTGCTTGGAAAGTATTCCGTATGTGGTATCTGATAGGGGTGTCTTTTTCAAATTCTGACTGGTCGTTGATGGGCTTAGAACATATTACCGGGCGAACTCTCTCGGGGAAGTTGTTTTCTTTTTAGCTTCTTCAATTGCCATTTGCAGCACGTTCTGAGAAAAGTTGGCAAATTTCCGACTTTCTGGTGGCGTCTTATACTTCCGAGGTATACTTTCGGAAGTTCTGGAAAGAAATAATGACCATTAACCTCACATATACACTTCAGCTTACTGTTGCAAGTTACCCCATCTAAGTACATATTTTGTAAATATTGTGTTATAAGATAGTGTTATCGAAAAAAATAAACGTCAATTCTCGAGTACTTTTTTAAATCTGATCTAATTTTGTAAACAAAGAGGGGAAGTAAGATTCAAACGTTAAATTCTTGAAACCCTTAGCACTTTGTTGGAAACTAGGGCCACCAACACAAAGAATAACATTTCCCTAATATGATGGTGATAGATTTGAAAAAGTACTCGAGAATTATTTTATTTCATTATAACTTACTTTAAAAGATGTATGGATGTTAGACTATTCTTACCTGTACTGATTTCGAACGAGGCAAATGATTTCCAGGCGCAAGAATCACTTTGAAATTAGCAGCGTGTTTGAAGATTTTTTTAAAATACCCTCAATAACAAAAAACTAAAATATGACATATGTTACATATGACAGTTGATTGGCTTCCTTTGATCTAGTGTCAACAGCCCTTTGACATCCCTATATCAAACACTTGTGAATGACAGTAGGCAGCATATCCCGGGCCCAAATTGATTTGGGCCCGCTGACAGCTGTCAAATAGCTGTTGAACGAACCGGTCGGTTTGTTTTGTTTTGGTCGTTTTGGTCATACGCGAAATACAAAATCCTCTGCAACTACGGGATCGACTGGTGAAACGTTAAAATTTATGCGATTAATACGAATTTTTTGGCGCTCCAGCACACAGATGTTGATGTCTCGCGACACAATGGAAATCTTTTTTCAAAAGCTTAAAAACGATTTGATTCAATACAAGCACAACCAATCAACAACAAACAGCACGCATTGTTTACATTATTCTAACAGCTGAGCTTGCTGAGATGTTGGCTACGCGAAAAAGATGTCCTTGCCATAGGCCTGATTGTCAACAAGGCTCAGTGATTGACATAACATGTTTAGTGACATGTTAGGTTGCAAAATGCAATAAAATTGACAGATGTCGCCGTGTTGCAAGTTACCCCGTTTACCGGTACAAAGCCAAAACAAGGATCACAATTTTACAATATTTGACAAAACGGTGGACGAGATTTTGGTGGAAGCAAAACTGTCTTTACAAAGGTTTTGAAGTGGCCTTAAAACTAAAAATTACTTGAGAAATAAATATCTGCTCGGTAAAGTTAACGCGATCCACTGCTTTAAAAGGTTGTATAGGACAGAGCTTTGATCACTAGACGTCACTAAGTAAAACAAACGTTCCAGGAACTTTTACGAGACCCACGAAAACAAATCAATCCACCTTCAACGTACGTTATGATCCGCCACTCGGTTTCATAAGTCGGAAAAATATAACATAATCACTCCTCGCTCATCCCCAGTGCCCTCTCACAATCTTAAAAAATCCCCGCAAATATTGTAATCAATTGAATAATCTTGATAAATATCCACATAATTTCGAGAGGATATAAGGAACATAGGATCACTCAGGATTACCTCATCGGAACCGCGTATCTGGTCCAAGGGTGGGTGGTGGAAGACCCCCTGTTCGGCGAAAGTGGTGATGCTGTAATACCGAGCAGTCTTTTAGTGTCACGTCGTCCGGCTAAAGCTGAGGTAACGTTCGACTCGACTCGAGTCGACTCGGCACTCAGTCGGGCAGACAGTCAATTGGGACTCCCGTTCGTCTTTCTCACTAGGTGTGTGGTAGTTGGCTGAACATCCCATCTCATGCGCAAATCACTGTTTATGGCACTTGTTTATTTTACCGGCTATTGAATGTGGTCTTACAATTTTGCGGTGCGAAAGCTTCCGATTCGATTGCCAAACAGCAGCAGCGCAACTCGCGTCGCTCCAAGTCGCTGCGACATCCGCCTGAGGGGAGATTAAGCATAATATCCGTGGCGGGCTCAGGAGTAGCAAAGCAAGGAGCTCCCAAACAGGTTTGATTTCGACAGGCGGCACCCATATATTTTTGCTTTTTTATTACTATTTTGGGTGCGATTTTAAACAGTATATTTAGATTGCCAGATCGAATCGGTGGTATGGAAATGTGGAGGATAGCTACGACGGGCGGATCTGAAAAAAATCGTGATAACATGCAATCGGTTGGCGCCAGGAATTGTTGGTTTGAGATTGAGCTACTTTCGGGACGGGCCAGTCTGGTTCGTTGTAATGGGACTTCGTGAGCTTGGTGTTTGCTTGGGTGAATGGCTAGGTAATGAAGGGAAAGTACAATCGAAATACTGCTCGATTTGGTTGTGTAAGTCATATTAATTTGGGAACGTCTAAAAATACACCTTTAGACAATCCTCAAGTTTTTTTTCTAATGTCAATAACTTAATTTCATACACGCATATAACCGAAAAAGCGCAATAAATGTGACATTTTTGGACATCTTTTAGGTCATACCAAATGTTTTGTAGAACATCCATAAGACAAATATTATGTTCTATGGATGCTTCCAAAAATATTCTTGTAACATAATGATATATTTTGTCCAAGTAAGCATGGTACAAAAATGAACAAAGTTAAAAAAATGTAAACAAGATTTTTCAATGGCGAAACGATAACGTAGCTAATGGTATTTTACGCGTAAAGGTAATTTTTTATAACTTTTTCAAATAGGAAATTAAAAGTGCTTTACGCATGGAAGTTTTTGAAATATTGTATATGCGGCTCAAGGTTAGCAGTGCAACTTTCCGTTTTACCTTCCCTAATTTCATGCGCCATTCATTGTATTGAAAAACCTAGAAGGTACCCCGAATAAATTATTAAATTTTTGTGAGATTTCTTTATTGAACGCACAAAAATCAAAATGGCGATTTTCAAAGTCTACAGTCCTACAGTACAAGTCTACAGTACTGTACCTTTACTTATATTTCAAACTAGTATTCATTTTTCACTAGTGAGTTAACGATGCAGCTAGTATACTAAATAAAAAAAAATTTGAATTTATTTAATGCCGCCTGCAACGTTATTCATAGCCCATGTTACGGCAGATTTTGATCCCGTCTATAAATGGGAAACTGTCGAAACTGCCAGCACTAACTCTAACTTAAGTGCATGACTTGAACCTTATAAAAATACACTGTGGTATTTGTTAGCTGTCAACACTAAAAAATACCACAAAACATGCTTTTCTTAAACGAAGTGCGAACTTTGGGGTTATTCATATAATAAAGAACGTGAATAACGACGGTTTTACAAGCCCCGCACTCCCTTGTAAAAGAATATAACAATCGTCTCACGCACCCCCATCCCTAACCGTAACAAAAAAGTTCTGATAACATTAATGTCGGTATGAAGGAAAATACAAATACAAATACAACATTGTTTTTTTATTATATTGTGCCTAACTTCATCTTAAAAAACTCCCCCACAAATAAAGCGTATCAATTTATGACAAATACTAAACAATCTCCCAGACTGTTGCTTTACCTAATATTTGAACCAATCTCTATGCCCAACTTGGTTTCTATTTGAATCAGTGAGTGGCGCCATAATCTTACATTTAAGTAGTGTTTTTTTTTATTCCAGTATTTTAAATAAACGGTATGTTCATATTTTCAGCCTTCACTGTATTGGATCCACAATCTGTTCTGAAAAAATTCACTGTTGCATTAGGAGTTAAAAACATATTTGAAGTTCATCTTGAGTGCAACCTATCAACATATTTACAAACAACTAGCATGCATGCTATTTCCAAACAACCCAAAACGTTTGACTCAAATCAGTCAAATGTTTGGCTACTCAATAGTGAGTAAAGACAGTTCGTAGTGATAAGATGACAAACAGTCAACATCGGTATTTTCAAGAAGTAAAATTTAAGTTGATCAAACAAAAATAGAACAAAAATGTGTTTGCTGTTCTGGCACCACGGTTAAACCGAATATGTGTGGAAAAACATCGCCAAATTTTTTTTAAGATCAGAAATGTTTGGTATTTCATTATCACGACTTCTTTACAACAAAGTTCTTATATTCTTGTCAAAGCAGATGTTTCTGGTTCACTCTGGCTCTGGAAGATGCATGCAGGTATGAATTCTCCGGATGGATTTCTCCGAAATATTGGCTTCCTTTGCAAGTTTTCTTCAATGGAACGCACCGGGTGCGAGCATTTTTGCACGGCCCGATTTTGATCACGTTTGGCGTGCGTGCAAAGCGCGGACATCCGCTAATCTCGGCTATCTTCTGCTTAGGACCATCCTGCAGGGACAACTTGATGTTATCGGTCAACCATTGTTGGGTCCAAATGGCACGGCCTACCATCCTGCTGTAGGACAACCTCTTGTCGGAACTTCTTACATGGACGCAAGAGCCAAAAAACCGGTGATACACTTCGGTTTCATTTTGACTCCAGCATCAATGAAAACATTTTGACGAAAATACACTTTCGACAAGCCAACATCAGTCACTAGCCGACACGAAGGTTGCAACCCAATGACTCGAGTTTGAACATTTTCGCATTATTTTCTGCCGCACCCTGTAAAGGCAAACGCATTTATAGTCCGGTGAAAATTGTTGGTGTTTGCGCTTAATTTAGCCCTCAAAATGGTAGTTTCTACTGCTGTTTTTTTTGCATGTATTGTTTCTTGGGTGGCTACACACAGAAAAGTTTAGTGCAATTAAACTTACAAAACTTATTTTTGCATTTAAATCGACAACCAACTGTCGAATCAATTTTGGAAAATTTTATCGTTGAAATAAACAATTACATTTATTCACTACTAATTCAATCATGTTTTTATTGCGGACAGTGCGCCAATTTCAATTATGATGTTTTTGAAATAAACAATAATTTCACACGACATATTATTAAATAAACAATACCATTTATACTACAAAAATATTTTGTGTTGTTTGAACATAGTATTTTAAAAAATAAATTTCTTAAATATAAATTGAATAGTACATAGTTTGCAAAAATAAGCAATAAATCCTGGTGAGTGTCAGCACTTGTAACGAGAAAATGGGGAAGAAAGATTAGTAATTTCCATTTAATTCCAACTACCTTTATTGCTTATCCTGACAGAATCGAACTAAAATCGAGTATTAGTACACTTCACTGAAGAAGTCTGCACTTTTTAGACGAAATACGCGTATCTGTCAGGATAAGCAATGAAGGTAGTTGGAATTAAATGGAAATTACTAATCTTTTTTCTCATTTTCTCGTTTTCAAAGCTATACTTTTTTTAAACTTTGAGAACTGCAATAAAACATAAAAACAATCATCCATCGGAAGACCCCTCGATTGTTTATGTTTTGATATTTTGACATGTTTTGAAGCAAACGGCTCGAACAGGTGCGTTTGCACACAAGATCGCATTTGATTCAGTTGAAAAAAAAAATGGAGAACGTAGTGATTTCGAAAGCAGCTTCCTTGTGTAATCGAAAATTGGTAATTCGTGATGTGCAAAACAATGAATCGCACCGGGCTGTCACTAGGAAGTACATTATCAGCAAGACAGTGGTTGGGAAAATTCATCTGAAAATAAAAACGTTCGGATCAGTGGTGTATCACCCTGGAAGAGACAGGAAGAACGAAACGGATGCAAGAACGGACACCAAGGTAACTGCCCGCGAGATCCCGGAAAATCTTCAGCTATCAGTTTCCGAACTATTCGTCGCCGTCTCGTAGCACAGGGGTTGATTAGTAAAGTTGCCCGGAAGCGCCCAGTTATTAGTAAGGCAAAGGGTTCTCAAAACGGACGAATCAAAATTCGAGCAGCTTAACCGAAAGCGGCGGGTTTGTGTGTGGTGCAGATCCGAGTGTGGAGCTTCAGAAGCGCCACATCCAAGGCACGGTCTAGCATGGAGGAGGAAACATGATTGTCTGGGGGCGTTTTTCGTGAACCTCGTAAAAATCGCAGGGCTAGTGACGGCAGATACCTGCATCAATATAAAGCGGGAAAATGTGGAGGTTTTGCTGATTCAGACGGTTCCTGAAGAGGAGTGCATATTTCAGCAGGACAACAACCCGATGTATACTGCCAAAGAAGACCAAATCTTTCTTCCGGTCTTGTCGGATCAAACCGATGGAATGGCCTCCTCAAAGCCCTGACCTCAACCCGATCGAGAATTTGTGGATAAATTCTCGATGCCAGGGTTGATAGAAATCGCAGCAAGTCGCGCTTTTGATTTTTTTTTTTACTCCACGAAAACAAACATTTTGTTCAGTGATTGGAAGTGAACCGAAAGGGACTGTGCGAAGAGCGGTTCCAGCAAGGTTGGTGTTTCATAGTGTATGTTAATGTTTGTTTTGGTTGAGTGGCACTACGCCACCAGGCTACCGTTTGAGAAGCTGTGTTGGAACGGAACTGCATTGGCAACCAAGTCTAATACGACACTGGTGTTTCACCTGAGGAGACCGAACATGGTGGCGACCATCTGGAACCCAAAGCTATATGATGGAAGGCAATTTTCGATCGACAATTCGGGTGAGCTCTTTGCATTATGCCATCCTGTTGAACAAATTCAATTTGTTGCAGCTAAGAAACAGCTTAATTGTTCTCGTTTTGGTCAGGTTTTATGCAATATCGGAGGCTGTAAACGCTCAATGATTAGGGAATCGTGTTCGTGGATGTTTTCAATAGTTGATGTTATTCTATTTAATATCATGTTCACAAAGAACCACAGCCAACGGTATGTTTTTATTTACTTGAAACGATTTAAGTCCATCCACATCAGGCTTTTTTTTATAGTATGTTTAGTTTTTATGGTTTCAAAGGATGCATTGTCGTTTAGTAAATAAATAATTTAATTATCCATTATCGTTCTAATAAATAGTACTTATGATTTTCGCTATAAATCCAAAATATGCCTCTCCACCAGTTATATATTTTTCGAGCTGAATACATCTCTTAGAGTTAAGGGGCTTAGTTTAAACACTACACGGGAAATAATCCACACATATTTATTGCCAAAAAAAATTTTTATTCGAAAAAATCCATGGAAAATACCACAGAATACTGACGTGTTCACACATAAATAAAACCCTCTGAGAAACACAAATGAGGTTTATGTGACAAATGAAAAGTATGTGTGGCCACACTTAGTGGTTATGAGTACACATAGAAAATATGTGTGGTTATAAACAGCTATCATTTGATCGATTTTCACATTGCGAAAATTCAGGTGTCATGTGGCATAGATTTTATCAATGCTTTTTTATCAGTGTACTATGTACAAGGTAAGTGAGAATTCTGTCAGTGAATGGTATAAAGTATATGGTCATAACAATGAGAAGCTTGTATGAATTTAAATTTTCAATGTATTTCTTGTTTTGTATATCTTTAATATTTGTCTTGATTTAGTTCAGTTCAAATCTTTCTCCCTTTTCCGTAATTGGCAGCCGCATGCGTTGTTGGAAAGCGTCACAGCTGGCACGCATGATATCTTGAGGCATGTCATTCCATATTTTCATCAAACATTTCTTAAAAGTTTCCACGGTTAGTCCTTTGGTATTTCCCAGTTTGCCCAGCATGTAGCTCCATGCATAGAAGTCGAGAGGATTCAAATCAGATGAAGAGGCAGGCCATTCTTTCGACGAAATAATATCCTGAAAATTCTCCCCTCACCAAGCCTGTGTAGCTTTCGCCTGGTGGGACGGTGCAGAGTCTTGTTGGAAGGAGTATGGTGCATTTTTGTAGTGTTTCTTGACTAAGGGAAGCAAATGGTCCTTCAAAACACTATCGATTTAATATTTACAGTTGACTTTAACATCAGATTCAATGCACATCAATGGAACCTTTAAAGTTTTGGAGAAACATCCCCAAACCATCACCCTTGAAACATTCTGGAACCTTTGAACATCTAATTTATCACAAGGAATATCAGAAAGATGTACTGCATACATCCGATCATTTTGCTGTTTGTGGTGATCCTGTAGGAGGAACAGTTTTCGTCCGAAAACAGAATTTCAAAATCACCGTGGCGCTTGACCAGCTTCCAACATCTCTAGACTCTTGCAATCTTCTGCTTTTCAGTCAAACCATGCACCCGTTGTTTTTTGTATTGATTCAATCCAAAGGTCGTCTTTTTTTAATTGTTTTTGGGGGGTGTCAATAATATTGTGTGGGTGTTCTTTGCGTTTTGGGTTTTGTTTTGGTTTCTTTTTTTTGTGTGGGGGTGGGGCGCAGGGTGGGCGGGGGGAGTTGTTTACGTTTTTTTTGTGTGGTGGGGGGGTGGAGAAAAATATTTTGTTTTTTTTTTTAGTTGAATTTTTTTAATATATATAAAATTAAAAAAAAAAAAAAAAAAACTCTCCATTCGCGTCCATGGTTAGCACGAGTTGCAAACAAATGAAAATTCAAAACAAAATTGCAAGCAATGCTGAAATTCGAATACACTCAAAACGAAAAATATGCAAACGTGTCTGTGAATAACCCATCCAAAGCTACACCACAGCCATTCAAGCTTGAAACTCAGCGTGTGTAAAATTCCGCAACCGCCAATTTAAAAGGAATCGCCAAATGACAATAAGCAACTAGCAAAATGCAAATCTGTCTGTTTTGTTGCCGCTATGCGGCATCTAATTGCACGTCAAAACATCGTTTCAATATCGGGTGGTGTGTGGCGAACGTCTGCGTGATATTTTGACATGCTATCAGATGCCGCAACTTCGCCACACCAGTGGGCACCTCGACTAAGTGAACTACGTGTCGTTTGTGAAGAAGCGATTGCTAACGCTAGCGTTTTGTAGAGATTTGAAAATGTACACAAAGTTATCGATTAATTTTGTTCTTGTTTAAACGTCTGTCTGTGGCTACACTGAGAAAAAAGATTGGTAAACGCAAACAAATTCTAGTTTCATTTAACTGGAATATCACGTTGAACTGGGGACAAACCATATATTTGGTTGGTTTTGCTTCCTTCGGGGGTTAAACCAAATTAAAATTTGGGTTTTTGGTGTGGGGAATAAAGAAGTTAAGTTAAATGCAATCGGTTTGAATTTATTATTATGTTTGGTTGGGGTTAGGAAAAAAAAAAGTTTGGTGTTGGGTTTTGCCGCTGGTTGTTTCAAACAAATTTTAGTATGATTTAAACTGAATTGCTGTTTGAAACAAACGAACGAAAACGGTTGAAGCAACAAACATTTCCGTTCACCGACATTTCTTTTGTAATAATTTCAATACTATTTATTTGAATAAAAGGCTAACAAACATTAGAAAAGCGCACATTAACATTTATAGACCTCTCTCAGTTTAAAAGAAATTTACATATGTTACTACGAGCCTCTATACTATTTTCAGGTTTTCATTAAATTCATTAAATTAAATTTTCACCTGCGTTAAAAACATACGCGAAAAAAGCATGCAGCGGGACTTGACAGAAAATGGAATAACCAAAAAAAAAAAATAGTTTGTATCAAACTAAAGTTTTAGTTGTTTTTTCTCCAAACAATAAATAAGTTTGATTTAACCGCCGCTTTGTTTGAATCAATCTAAAATTTTAATTTGTTTCCCTGAGTACAGGCAACCTGTGTTTTGGTAATAATAAACCTCTTAAGGTGGAAACAACAAATATGTTAGTTTAGAACAACCATAATTTGTGTTGTTTTGTGGTAATATGTTTAGGTAGAAACAACCATCCTGCCTGTTTGTTTCAAAACCGAATCGTTGGCTTAAAACAACAAAACGGATTTTTAAAACAACATTTTTTTTAGTTTGAATTTCAACCAACAAGTTTGTTGTTTCAAACGGGACTGTTTTTTCTCCGTGTACACATGTTAAAAAAAAACACTGACAGTAATTACCACTCACTCTTATAACTCCAATATATTCTCATACAAATCGAGACTACATTAATTCCTTATGTGCAATTCAGATTTCATCATTACATTACAACATGTGTTTTGGAATAACGCCACGTTTAACCCTTTAAAAACCGAGAATGTTCCAGTTTCAACCATCTATCGTATCCTCAAGAACAGCTCGTAGAAGTGGAAGTGGGAGACCGGCTAAAATAATGGACAAGAAAGGACTTAGATTGCTCCATAGTACTTTTAACAACAAGGATTTGATAAGACAATCTGATGCAGCAAAAAAATTCAAAGCTACGCAACCTTACATCTGCAAGACGTTGAAGAAGATCGGAATGTTCCTGTCGCTATCTGGCACATGTTTTAAAGTTGAAGCCCACAATCTGTCGTTCTGCACGTTTTGGACTGCTGCAGGGCAAATAAGTTTTCATTGGAAAAGACGAACTCCTCCCCCAGCGTGCCGCGTTAGAACAAAACTCGCTCTTTCGAGCCTTTTCTTCTCCGAAAGGTACGAAAGCTCCATGAACCATTTTCGTTTTTTGAATGCCTCGAGTCAAAGATCTTGTTTCAGAATGATGTGTATGGCGGATTTCGAAACGTTAAGATCTGCATCCATTTTCGAGAAGCGCTGAGATTTTCGTCGGATCCCTTCCCTGATGATGATTTTTTTTAGTTCGCGCATCACTCACCCAACAAGGTAGGTCAGATCCCTTCCGGTCATTCAATGAGAAAGTGTCACGGTACCTTCTGATGGGTCCATAAACGAAATCGCACCTAGGTTTTTCATATCTCTGGAAATGGCGCCCGGGTGCTCATCTCTCAAAAACTGTTTAATCACCGCATCACAAAATAGTTCCATAGTCCACGGAAGATGGATACTGAAAATAAACAACCTAACTTGGGACATTCGCAATATCTGTGGCGTAGTTAGGCGACCACATCGAAAAGAAAAAGTGAATGAGAATATATGGTGTACTTCAACTAGTGATTTAAATAACCTATGGTAAATTTGAATTAAATTTATCATGAATTTGACAATTTGTTACTACTTACCACACCCCGATCATCATCTGTCGGATTCATAATCAAGCAAAAATGCATACTAAAGGAATTCGATTACTCGAAGGATAGAAACAGAACCGGAACACAAATGTCGTAGAGTAATGTTGTCAATGTTTCAAAACAGTTTGCTGTGATCATATTTTCCGACCAAATGGTAAGATCACGAAGATATTCAACCCCTATAGGGTCAATGGTGTGGTAGAAGCAATAATTGATATCCTATGCAGGCTTCGATCACTTGTTTGGGTTAAATTCAATTGGATATCTAATTAATTATTCATTAAAAGGTCATTTTAGGAAGATTAAATAAACATTAGTTTTCTATAATGTAAAGTATCGAAAAAGGCCAAACGAGCAACTGGAGTCTGATCCTGTGCATGAATTAAGAGACAATCGATCTTTAAAAAACGTGTTTTATGGTGTGTTAGAACACCTAAATAAGGTTGAATCGTATTCCAAGTCACCCAGCAGTTTGAACTTTCAAGATTCCTGCAAACCAATAGAATCCATAGATACTACTATGGATCTACGTACAAGGCATCTTATTGACATCTCACTTCACAATTATACCGCTGTCATCGATCATGATTCAATACAGTCTGTCACTCCGGACGTGAGCTGTTTTCTCAGTAGTAGCGTGCTTGATGCATTCTTCGGAAAGCTGATTCCCATGCTCGATTCTGACACGTTAAGAATAATCCAATCAACTTTCGAAGCCACGGCCACAGCACTAAAATCTTTCGAAGATGATCACCTAAAAGACCCAGCGCGTGCTGCACGGCCAGTGGAGACTTTTTGACCTTTACCATCTCAATCACTCTCATCGTGCGGATGGACTTGTACGCTTCCAGGTAGTATATGGAAAACCGGATTCCGCTTAGTTTTCAAACAACACATTCGCATCACACAGGCACAGGTCGACAAACAGAAAAATTAACGATTCAGCCTTATCGGTTCGAGAGAATCACGTTCTCCACGACGGCACCAATGGCGACGATGTTTAAAGGTAATTCAACAGTGGTGACAAATCAAGTCTCATCTTCGGTCAGCTTCCAGTGACCCGCATCCATCTGTGACTAGCGAACTTGTGAACATACGTGTCTTGCGCATCCACACACACACATACACCGAGGTTGATTATTAATTATTCAAATTAGTAACACCTAACAATTGACGCGTGACTGATTCATTTGCGACTTCCAGAGACGGATAAAGCCACAAAATTCCCTATTCTTTGCAAAACTTTTCTACAGAGAAACCTGTTCTGGTTTGACACAAACAAACCAAAATAAGCGATATTGATACATCCCAACCGGATTCCACTGATTCTTCATCTCCTTCAAAATTCTTTATGATTACTAAACCTCTCCCTCTCCCTTTGTCTGTGTTCATTCCACAGCATATGTCTAGTCACGCTGGTCAGCCTGCAAAGTACAACACATGGAGCGGATCTCAAGGACCGGGCCCGTGCTGCCCTCCTACTTGAGAAAACAGCGTCCAACAATGGTGCGAGCAACCAGTGCAAGACATCCGTAGCGCTACCATGTCCGCCGAGCAAGTTCCGGTCGGCATCGGGTGAGTGCAACAACTTCAACCACCGCTATTGGGGTGCCCGGGGCGATCCATTCCTGCGGTTGCTAGAACCAGACTATGCCGACGGTGAGTTATACAACTACAACCTTTAAGAGATTTTCGTACTAATTCTGACAATCAACATCTCCTTACAGGCCAAATCAAACCACGTACTTCGGTAGGTTCGCACGCCCTGCCCGCTCCGGACGTGATCATCGACCAGCTTCAACGATCGATCCCCATTGGAGCGGTCCATCCCCATGTCACCGCGATGCTACCAGCCTGGGGTCAACTGTTGGCCTACGATCTGGTTCAGATCCTATCACCGCATTCAAGTTTCCGCTGCTGTCGAAATAGTTCTTCCACGGGCACAACCGACGAAATTATCCAGTGCTACGTCCGTACTGGAGAAGGCTGCAAAGAATACAAACGATCGATACCATCCAAAGAACCAGATTCCTGCAAGTTTGACTACCGTAATCAGATGAATGCCGCGTCCGGATTCCTGGATGGTTCTGGATTGTATGGTACTACGGAGAAAGAAATCCTTGCCCTTAGGACATTCACAAACGGAAAGGTCGACATTAAGGCCTGTCTGAGATGCAACGAACCAGGAGCAATCGGAGCCCTGCATACGATTCTGCTGAAGGAACACAACCGAATTGCTGATGAAATGTCCAGACTGAACAAGGAATGGAGTGATACAACACTGTTCTACGAGTCGCGTCGGGCGATCATCGCACAAATTCAACACATCACCTATAATGAATTCCTGCCAATCGTACTAGGTAGCCAGATTGCAAGCAGCCCAGATCTAAGGTAAACCACCCTGACAGTGCTTAAAATCGACCCACAATTTCATAAACTTATCATACTCTACAGACTCGAACACGGTAAACATTACAATGGCTATTCGTCGTCCAACCGTGCGGGAGTTTTCAACGAAGTTGCCGTCGGAGCAATCCCCGCCTTCCTTACCATGCTCCCACCGGACATGTTCAACGAATCCGCTTCGGCAGAAATCTTGATCTCCAGCCCGTCTATGCTGCAAACCTTCATTCCCGATCACGCATCCTTCAATGACGTTTGGACTCCAATCTCTTTGGCCCTGCAACGCGGACGTGACCACGGAGTGCCATCCTACCACAAGGCACTGAATTTGTGCGAGAAGCGCTTCGGAATACCCTACGGATCCAAACTGACGTTCGACGATATGGAATACTTTGGCCTTTCACCCGACAAAAGGAAGGCCCTGGAGAACATCTACCAGTAAGTGTGGCGAACGATTTCCTTCCATTCATATTTCAATACGTAAAAATACTCACTTTTAGGGACGCCGAAGACATCGATCTGCTGATTGGAGGTTTATCCGAAACTGCCACACTCGGAACCGTATTCGGCCCGACCTTAACGTGCCTGCTAGCCATCCAGTTCGCAAACCTACGAAACAGCGATCGCTTCTGGTACGAAAATGATCTGCCACCGTCGTCGTTGAATCTGCCACAATTGCAAGCTATTCGCCGTGTGACACTGTCCGGACTGCTCTGCGAAGCGAAGGGAGTATCCAAGGCTCAACCGAAGGCCTTCATCCGTGAGGATCCTTACTTGAATGCACGTTTGAGTTGCGAGCAGCTTGCCGGCATGGACGTTACTCCGTGGCGTGCAGAGGTAGAAGAAGAGGTCGACGAAGATGTAGAAGAGCAAACCCAACCGCCACCGGAATTGGCCGAGCTTGACATTGATGTAATCGAACAAGCAATTGCGAAGGCAAAGGATAAGCTGAACGAGAGGAAGCGCTTCGAGTACGAATCTTGGGTCAGCCGTAAGTAGTTGAGGCTTAGCATATCAATCAAATTTGTTATTATAAACTTCGTATTACGATTTCAGAGGGTGGAATCGATGCCAAATCCCCAGCTGGTACTGCCGCTTCTTTCAGTAAGGCTAACAAGAATGCGTTGATCATTGCCAATACTTCGCTGCTGTACGAGTTGGCTTCTAACGAAATTTTGAGCACATTGCATTCGTAAGTTTTCATTTTAGACTCCCACCGAAACCAATCTAACCGCATTTATGCATTCTAGGCTTCGTCGTCGCAAGCGTCAAGTTTTCGACAACAACTTGGGAGCCGCCTTCGGTGGAGATGACTTTGGCAACGCACTACAGACAATCGACGTTAACCAGTTCATAACGGGATCCATCTCTCCAATCAACCTCGAACCTCAGTGCGAAAATCTGGATGCTCCTTGCGATACAACTACTCCATTCCGAACCCTAACTGGTCATTGCAACAATCTCCGCAGTCCCAATCTTGGCCAATCGTTAACCACATTTGCCCGTCTGTTGCCGGCGGTTTACGACGACGGAATTTCACAACCACGTAGCATCTCTGTCGCCGGAAATCCTCTCCCTAATCCACGCACTGTTTCATCCCTGATTCATCCGGATATTTCAAACCTTCACACACGCTACTCGCTCATGGTTATGCAGTATGCTCAAATCCTTGATCACGATCTTACGATGACGCCGATCCACAAAGGTTTCCACGAATCCATTCCGAGCTGCCGTTCGTGTGATTCGCCACGTACCGTTCATCCTGAATGCAATCCATTCCCGGTGCCACCGCGCGATCATTACTACCCGGAGTTGAACGTCACTAGCGGAGAACGTCTGTGCTTCCCATTCATGCGATCGTTGCCGGGTCAACAAGCACTGGGACCTCGTGAGCAAATTAATCAGAACACTGCATTTTTGGATGCTTCAATGATCTACGGAGAGAACGGTTGTGTTGGCAAAGGACTCCGTGGATTTTCTGGTCGTCTGAACTCTACGATTCATCCCATCCGAGGAAAGGAGCTTTTGCCACAGACTCCGATTCACCCAGAGTGTAAATCCCCTAGTGGCTACTGCTTCGCTGCTGGAGACGCCCGAGCATCCGAACAACCAGGCCTCACCACTATTCATACGCTTTTCATGCGTGAACACAATCGCATCGTCGAGGGACTCCGTGGAGTCAACCCACACTGGAACGGTGATCAGCTGTACGAACATGCGCGCCGGATTGTCATTGCCCAAAATCAGCACATCACCTACAATGAGTTCCTTCCGCGTATTCTCAGCTGGAACGCAGTCAATCTGTATGGTCTAAAACTACTTCCGCAAGGATACTATAAGGATTACAACCCAACGTGTAACCCAGCGATCGTGACTGAATTCGCAGCGGCAGCATTCCGCATTGGACACTCACTGCTACGTCCTCACATTCCTCGCCTAAGCGCACAGTATCAGCCGATCGACCCACCAATTCTATTGAGAGACGGTTTCTTCAAGATGGACATTTTCGTTCAACAGCCAGGCCTTATCGATGAGATCTCCCGTGGTCTGGTAGCAACTCCTATGGAAACTCTCGATCAGTTTATTACCGGTGAAGTTACTAACCATTTGTTCGAAGATCGCCGAATCCCATTCTCCGGAATCGATCTGATTGCATTGAACGTTCAACGAGCACGTGATCACGGAATCCCATCCTATAACAACTACCGTGCTCTGTGCAATCTGAAACGAGCACAAAACTGGGATGACTTGACCCGCGAAATTCCTCCAGAGGTGATCTCTCGACTGAAGCGCATCTACGACAGCGTAGACGATATCGATCTGTTCCCAGGTGGCATGTCAGAACGTCCTCTACAAGGTGGACTTGTTGGTCCAACCTTCGCCTGTATCATCGCCATCCAGTTCCGGCAAGTGCGCAAGTGTGATCGTTTCTGGTACGTGTACTCATTTATCATAGATTTCTTGAGTAATAGAGTGAATTAAACTTATGTTTGTTACAGGTATGAAAATGACGACCCTGCGGTCAAGTTCACAGAGGCTCAATTGGCTGAGTTGCGCAAGACCACGCTGTCGAAGATCATTTGCGAGAATCTGGACATCCAGGGTGATATGCAGCGTGCTGCTTTCGATCTACCAAGTAATTTCCTGTAAGTTTTTCAAACAATCAACCTTCTGTTCAACGGCCATTGCTAATCCGATGTTCAAACATTTCAGCAATCCACGTGTTCCATGCAGTTCAATGCAACAAATCGATCTCAGTGCTTGGCGGGAGAATGTTGTTGCAGGTTGTCACATCGGCGGCAAGCATGTCGACATTGGCGATTCTGCCTTCCCATCGCCATGCACCAGTTGTATCTGTACAAACGAAGGCGTAAGTGTTTCAACCTAACCTCACATCAGCCAAACCTTAACCGTTGCCTTTTTTTCAGCCTCAATGTGCCTCACTCCGCATCACCGACTGCGCTCAGCTATCACGGGAGTGGCCTCGAGATGTCATTCTTCGCGATGACGTTTGCAGTGCTCAGTGTGGCCTGGTTCTACAGAACGGCAATCCCCAGGGTCGTCAACTTCCGATCAATCTGCGACCGCCAACTTCGCAGCGAGTTTCCCGCTCACGAGTCGTGCAACGGCAGTCGGCCGTTCCGATTAGCTTCCAGGGCTTCCAATTCCCCGATCTGACGCAGTTCATCGGGTAAACTACCACAGTTACCACAACCCTTCTCCCATCTCAACACTAACTGAAACGTATTACATAATCGTTGTTTGTAAATATTGAGCGGCCATATTACTACCACTTTATTCTTTACTTTTCTCAATTGCTAATGAATCAACAAACTGCCCTATAGTATGATTCTTTTAAAATTAGTTTACACTCCTGTACACGAATGCGTTTCACCTCGAGGGCGTCCGTTTAGACCGTAATCGTAATTTTGTTTTATTGTAAATATTAGGTTAGTGTAAGAAATCAAAAAGCCAACTGTCAGCACTTTTTTTTCGTTTCTTCAATATTTAATTCTTTTTCAATCTTTTTGTTTTAAGTTAAACAAAAAAACCAACTATGTTATCAAGTAAGTCTACAAACTATTTGAGATGTAGCAAATCGTAATCTCACAGAAAAAGGAAACACAAGAAGAAGAGAAAACATCGTGAAACAATCAGTGATACAAATTACAACCAATATCATAGAGGACCAACCCCATTGTAGCACATGAGCTCGTATCCACTTAAACCTAAAGTCATCGTACAAATCAAGCAACCTCAAGATGACGGAACATATGTAGAACGCACTTCGATTAGTGGGTTAGTTTGGTGTTGCCGTTTCTATAGGAAGAAACCAAGAAGCACATAGAAAGCATAATTTGTACATGTAACGTTACCCAGAAAGTCGTGTTTTATGCTAGGAACGAATCAATTTTAAATAAAGTGTATTTATAATTTAAACTAACATGTGTTTTATTCAAAAGTTTAATTGAAGCATCCTTGCTAAAATATTACAACTTCACTAATCATCGTTTCCCGTACAGGTATTCTGTATGCCAAATATCGATAGAATGGTTCATTTCGATTTCCATGAAACTCGAATACGGGTGAGCAATCGCGAATTTTGAAAATATCCCTAGCTCATTTGGAACAATATGGGTACAGCAACTGTCCGCTGACTGGGTGCTTATTTACTGGACTGCTTTTGACGTAGGACTACGTCTTTGTCTTCAGTACAGGAGTAAAGACTGTATTCTATCAAATTTGGACACACAAAATAGGTCACCAAAAATTTTCCTTGAGCCCGATTCTTTTCAAACTTTCTGGAAATAAAGTACTACTAAATGGTTAAGTTTTGACATCATGGTTTATTGAACCTCTTCTCCCAACCCAAATGCCCGCACCTTTGCCTTGACCCCTTTCATCAAATTTTGGGCAATGATAGGACCGACTTGCTTACTTACTTTTAACCACACTTTCTTTATTTCAAGTTCATTTTCTATCAGTTTTGGAGTTTTAACGAGCTCTGCCTTCATGATTGCCCAAAAATTTTTCAATTGGGCGAAGTTCCGGAGTGTTTGGAGGGTTGACGTCTTTTGGTACAAAAACTACATTTATTATCTTTGTACCAGTCTAAGACGGGCCGGGCATAGTGGCAAGATGCCAAATCCGGCCAAAACAGTGTCGGGCCATCGTGAGATCTCAAGAAGGGCAGAAGTCGTTTTTGGAGGCATTCGTCCTTGTAGATTTGTCCGTTGACGGTCCCAGAGGTGATGAAGGGCTGACTCATTTTGCCACATCCGCAGATCGCTTGCCAGACAAGGATTTTTTTGGCGAATTTCGACAGTTTCTTCTTCCGTACACTCTCCGGAACGGCCAACTTAGAGGTGGCGACGTAGTGTTCCTGTCCTGGCATTTGTTTGGTGTCGGCTTTAATGTAGGTCTCATCATCCATCACAATTCAGAACGTTTTGTGAGCCACTCCCTGTACAGTTTTCTTGCGACGAGTTTTGGCTTTCACCGAGTTCTGTTTATCGCTCCGGTTCGGTGCCTTCTGGACCTTGTACACATGTAATCCAGAACGTTTCATTGTTTTCTGCACAAAACAAACTGAATCTTTTCGCCTTTTTCGCAACATCCCTGATCGAAATGTTGGGATAACGCTTAAATTGGTTCAATACCATCCTGGCCTTCTCCGGCTTTGATGTGCCACGTTTTTTGCCACTACCATTTTTCCGTCTTGGTTGTCCTACTGTCCCTGGAACGTTTTGATCGCATGAGATACGGTTGAATGTGCTTTCCCGAGCTATTTTCCGATCCATCGATGAGAAGCGTTTGGGTTTTCGAAGTGAGTGCCCAAAATTTGTTGGCGCACTATTTCTTCATTCGAAGCCATCACTGAAATCACTCCAACCGATTTTTCACGAAACTCATTACACAATTGACACATCACAATGAAATATATTCAGTTAAAATTTCAATAATTTTTACCCACACGCTAAAAAGTTACGAACAATTGCGTGTGTCCAAATTTCATCGAATACAGTCTTTACATGTTGCGAGTACGAATTTGGAGCGTCACGATATACTTAGGTTTTGCGTTAATAACTAATTCTTCGCGCCGTTTTCGATTTTGACCCTACTAGAATTTCTAGCCTTAATAGTTTTTTGTATGGGGTATGCGTTTACCAGTGTCATTAGGGGGGGGTAGGGGTTGTTGTTGTTTGGGGGGGGGGCATTGGGGGGGGGGGGGGGGGGGGGGTGATGAAGCCTACGAGTTGGGGGAAAAAGCTGCCCGTGACAACGAGACTAGAATTATCCCACGTCACCTGCAGATGGCCACCCGCAACGACGAGGAACTGAACCAAGAATACCAAGAAGAAAGCCCAAGTTCAATCGCAAACCATGTTTCTCCCCCGTCAACTAAATCCGTCCGCTTTTTCAAGACGACCAAATCAGTTTGCAAAACTAAAGTGTTTGTTTTCTTGAATTGTTTGAAATTTCCATTACCGCACCCCGGCTGTACATGGCATTACGTTAAGCGCGCCGCGTACCAGAGTAAAGACCCAGCTACAATGGGGAGCACAACGGCACTGTTGGAAACAACACCGCTGGGCACACTGGATGCCCCTGTCGGAGAGCGAAATTCGGAGGCTGTTTTATTTTCGTATCCCGAACAAAATCAAAGAGTTAAAAGTGCTGATAAAAAATCAAAGCAGGCCATCGGAACACTGGTACCCTCTAGAAAAGTCCAGCCCCCTCTACAAGTTAACCCCGTTGCTGGACAGTGATGGAATAATCAGGATGGAATGTCGTAGCGGAGATGCCAAGGAACTGCCTTTCGACGTACGCTTTCCTGTCGCATCCTTCCGAGGAACCACGAAGTTACGAAAAGATAATCCAGCACTTCCACGAACGATATGGGCACGGTTTTCGCGAGACCGTAAAAAATGAACTGCGTCAGCGGTACTTCAT
>JAHHFK020004475.1:600000-902500 GCA_024533555.2 Aedes koreicus
AGGAGTTCGTTTGAGAGCAGGATATCGTTCTTATCAAGCCAGCAAGCTACCAAACAGAACGTTGAAGCAAAGTTTCGTCACCAAAACTCGAGCTCGGAAATTGTACCAGCAGGTTTTGACGAAGTACCATGCCTGCTCATCGACGATGAAACCTACGTCAAAATGGATTTCGGACAGCTTCCTGGCCAAAAATTCTACATGGTGACGGCACGAGGAGAAGTTCCTGCGAAGTTTATGTTTGCTTTTATGGACAAATTTGTCAAAAAACTGATGATTTGGCAAGGGAAATGCAGCTGTGGAGTAAAGACCAAAGTGTTCGTGACGAATAAGATGATGGACTCGAAGCTGTACAAGGAAGAATGCCTCAAAAACCGCGTACTACCTTTCATTAAAGCCCATAAAGGTCCCGTGAATTTTTGGCCAGATTTGGCGAGTTGCCACTACAGCCGGGAAGTCATCCAGTGGTACCGCGATAATAACGTAGATTTCATCGATAAAAACATAAATCCACCCATCTGCCCGCAGTCCCAGCTCATCGAGAGATTTTGGGCCATAATGAAGCGGAAGCTTAAGAAAAGTGGAAAAACGGCTCGGGACGCGACTCAGATGACCAAAATGTGGAACAAATGTGCCAAGGAAGTTGACTCCGGAGGTGTGCAGCGTTTGATGGGAAGAATAAAGAAGAAAGTGTGAATTTTCATTAGAAACGAAGAGAAATGATTTGTATTGATATTTTTTTTCTTAAATTACAGTGAATTACCTTTGTTTTGATGTATTAAACTTATTTGTACGGCAATCCGTTATCGAGATACAGATGATTGTATTATTCCGGATTCGAAATGGACATAGCTTTATGTACGTATATGCTTGAATAAGTTGTGTGAAAAGTTGCTTAATGTCGTTTTCGGCTATTGCCAGTGCGGAACTTGGTTCGCCTTGGGTTCTCCCAAAAGTTTTTTTTTTTTTTTTTCGGGGGGGGGGGGCTTCGCTCGATCCGGGAGCGGCCCGAGGGGGGGGGCGGTTCGCTTTTTTGTTGGTGGGGGGGGAATCTTTGTTATATTAAAAATATAATTTTTTCGTGTTGGGGGCGGGGGGGCAAAAGGAAAGGAAGAAATAAAAAAATGCTGGCGCAAAAAAAAAAAAAGGGGGGGGGGGAATTTAATTATTATATCACATTTAAATTGACATTTCTTTTGCAGGCAATGGATGTTCTCGAGTTTCTTACATCCAGCTCTTCAAAAAATGTTGATACTAATTCGGCGGTGATGTTCAGCTGTTTTGGATATTAAACTTGATATTAAACTATGATATTAATATTAAAGGTGATATAAACTATTAATATTAAAGGTGATATTAAACTATTTTTGAACACAAATTCGAGACGATGAAGGCAACATGCAAAAAAATAATTTGCTGTTCTGATGACCAAAAAAGATAAACAACATTTGACAGTGCACACGATTGCACTAATACCATCATACTGACTCGACTCTGGATCCGTTTTCATTCGGTATTTGCGAGTCAGAGTCAGACCTGACCCAGGTTTAAAAACTAAATCGACATAAATTATTGCTGCAACCCAGATAGGCTTCGTTCTCCTTTACGACTTGAAAATCGAGGAACTGTCATTTTCTCGGTTGTCAGATTTTGTCTTCTTTTTTTTTTAATTTTAATGTATTGTTTTTCTTTTCAACCGGTTCAGCGTTAAGCTTGTATTACACTGTTTGTCCAATAGCCAAATATTTGTCATAGGCAGATAGGCATCTGACAAACATCTATGATATCTGTCAGCTGTCTAGCTGCCTATGCCAAATATTTGGCTATTGGACAAACAGTGTAATACAAGCTTTAGACGCAACCGCACCAATGACATTGAACGAAATGGGTGCAGAAGCAGAATCTTGTTGCTCGGAATCGGAATACCAGGTTCTCGATCTGAACGAAGCGATAAAAAAAAACGCCACGAATGTATTTGTCTTATGTCTTGTGTATTTGTTTGTCTTATTTTTCAACGAATCCATTTGATCCGGTCCGTTCAAAATAAACAGTCCTAGTACAATCCTAGTTCAAAGATGGACTTCAAGTGTTCTTCAACCTATTGCCTAAATTTAAAATGAACCGCTAGCTATTTTGACATTTCAAGTCCATCGGTTGTAGCATCTGAAGTGCAATTGAATTACGATTGTACTAGGACCGGAAGTACGATTGAAGTAGGAAAAGGGACTTGGCTACTTGAATCAAACTTCAATTATACTAGGCTCCGCTATCTGGGAAGGTTTGGTGAAAAGTTGCGAGCAATGCTTCATCATAGTTTGAATAAGCAGTCAAATATTTGTTTTCTTTGGATTGTTTGTTTTTTGTGTATGTAGTAGGAAGCTAGGTGTTAGAACTTCTTTATTACTAATAATTCAAGAAGGTCGACTAACAACTAATAATTCAAGAAGGTCGACTAAGTCGTAGGTTTTTTTTTAAAAAAATGGATCGTATGTCGCGTAAACAAGACAAAAAACATAACCGTGTTGGTTTACTGCTAGCGGATAAAAAGAAAATTATTCAAAATCTTGAAAATAGTGTTTCGATGAGTTAAATCATGAAGAAGTACAAAGTTTGGTCTGCATCAACCATCTTTGCCATGAAATATGCAAAGGACAACATTCTCAAAAAAAAAAAAAAATGGCCAACAAGGAGGAATGTGTAAGAAATGATATGTCGTGAAAATAATTCAACATGTTTTGTAATAATTTATAACAAATCGAAAGCGTTTCAAAAATCATCGGAACCCCCGGGTTGACGAGCTTTTTTTATCTTGTTTTTGCGCAAAAACCAGAACACCAACGAGCGGTAAGCCATAATGCTACAAGCGGCAGCAGGGTAAATGCACCCTTCTTTTTTGGGGAAATGCTCCTTAAACTTTGGAAAAATGCTCCTTAGATGCGTTTGCCCGGTATAATGCAATCGGAGGTATTTACCTTCTGGTTAGCGCTTGCCGGTTGTTTTGACGGGTTAAGTTTCTTCAAGGTTGTATAGCGGAGCTTCGCTCCGCAATCTTACGGGTAGTTTTGACGGGTTTAAATTTCATTTTGACGAGTCTTAATTTCATTTCGACGAATCTTAATTTCATTTTGACGACTCTTAAATTCAGAAACTTAAAACCCGTCAAAACTATACAATCTTGAAGAAATTGAAGACCCTTCAAAACACCCGACAAGCGCTAACCAGAAGGTTAATACCTCCGATTGCATTATACCGGGCAAACGCATCTAAGGAGCATTTTTCGAAAGTTTAAGGAGCATTTCCCCAAAAAGAAGGGTGCATTTACCCTTTGCCATTTAACAATAAGCCTTAAATGTCAGGAAAAAAAAAAAAATGGCATTTTTTTTTTTTTTTTATTTTTTTTTGGAAAAATTTTTTGAATTTTTTTAGAAGAAATTATTTTTCTTTTTTTCTCCGCGTTTTTTTTTTATTTTTGTTAGATGGAATTTTAAATTCTTAAATAGTTTTTTGTTTTTTTTTTTTTTTTTTTTCTTTAAAAAAAAAATTATTTTATAAATTATTTTTTTTTGTTGGTTTGTTTTTTTTTTTTTTTTTTTGTAAAATGTTTTTGATTTTTAAGCGCGGTTGTTTTTAAAAACATAAAGATGGGGGGGAAGGATTTCAGAATTACTTTAAAAAGTTTCCGGACTTTCTCCTAAGCTGCCTTTAGGCATGTCTTTAGATAGAGACTTAAGATTCCTTTTAAAATTAATTTGATCAACACTGGAAATATACTTTGATATATTTATGAAATATATGACTGATTCTCCTTAAAATCAGTATTTTACAACTTTTTTGGGTTTTGCCAACAACAACAAAAAAGCTATATGTATTTCAATTGTTTATACATTACTACTTTTTTTTTAATTTAAATTTGCGTACCACAAGTCAGATTTCAGGAGTAAATGTAATCTGAAATAGAAATCTGTGTCTCAAATAAAAGTTTGTGCTTTTTGTGGTATTTTTTTATTACACTAGATTGATTTAATCAAACCAGGAGATAAATGTGACAAAACCGGCAAAAACCGAGGGAAACCCGGAATAAATTGTGAATTAGAGTGGCCACCACCAGGCATCCGGTATCAGATCGTTGGCACAGGTGGTACGTTCCCGTGCAGGTGAGAGATTTATGCTTCGCCTTTCCACAGCCTTTTTCAACACTTATCTGATGGAAGGGATAGGAATGAAATGGCATAGGAAGGCAAATGGAAATAGAGTTGGGTTAACATAAAATAAGCCTAACAAACTTTCCCATATTGTGTTAGAAACATTTATATGTCCTCAAGGTTAAGTTGTTTAAACTCAAGCTCATTTACCAAACATTCAAAATTGTAGTTGTGATGTGATTGTTTTGCAAGGTGTATTTAGATTTTGTTTGTCGACATGATTCCAAGTTACTACAATAGCTGGAGTTATATAAGCGTGTTACTTACTTCAGCTGGATAAACTTATTTGTCATGCTGAATTTTCGGTTATTTCGCTGCATAATCTATATATTTATATATATATATATATATATATATATATATATATATATATATATATATATATATATATATATATATATATATATATATATATATATATATATATATATATATATATATATATATATATATATATATATATATATATATATATATATATATATATATATATATATATATATATATATATATATATATATATATATATATATATATATATATATATATATATATATATATATATATATATATATATATATATATATATATATATATATACACAGCGATTCCACGGGAAAATAATAGAGTTGAAAAAAAAGTTGTCCGATTTTGCTCAAAATCGCTTGGTATGTTCTTCATCGAAAATAATAAGACCTGTATTTTTTTATTTTTTTATTAGGATGACCATGTTCGATATAGGGTTACCAGAAAAATCGACATTTTTCAAAATTTTTATTTAAAAAAAATCATAACTTCTGAACCACTCGGTCGATTTGCAATGTCTTTCAATGAATAGAAAGCTCAGTATTTTAAGTTTTTATTAAAAATATTGATAAAAATAATTTATTTACTAAAATTTGCTAAAATGGTCAAAGACCACAAAGACTATTTATTTTTATATTTTTTTTATCAAAATGCAAACATTTTTACATAACATATAAAAAAAATCTAAAATGTTCATCGAGCCGTTTTTGAGTTAATTTTTTTTTTAAATTTCAAGTTTTTTTTCCCATACACACATGGAATGAGCATCATTTTCCATCAATTCAAAATAAGTGCGGGAATTATTTCATTGTAGTTATTTTATTTTAAATCAAAAGTAGCTGAACATATATTCAACGAAACTTAATGTAGCGGAAGGCATAGCAATCCACAAACAAAATCCCAAAAACTTGCTTAGCAAGGGTCAAGGAAACGGATATTTGTGGCTGTTTAAATTTATACCTTCATCACAAAAACAACTAAACAACACAACACCAATTTGACTACCTTCAAACGAAGTAATAATGAATAACCTTGTTGGTATCAAACAACATTTTAGGTAACAAACAAACACATAAACACACTGAAGTACCTCCCCTACCTCACACACTGCGGTACCAACAAACCTACTAAAAATACTAGACCTACTGTGATGTTCCCTTCAAGTCGAGCACTCGAAGTCTGTAAGTAGAAGTAGAATTAAAAGGAACTTGCTCGCGTGTACTAGCAAAAATTTGAGAAAAGTGTTTCAATATTTTATTTTTTATTTTTTTAAAGTGATCAAATGAAGTGTTAATTTTAAACGTTTAATACATGAAGCACGAATGCTCAAATTGCCATGTTTGGAGTAATAGTTACAAGAAAGTTACTCCTAAACTATATGGTTATGCAGTGGAAAGGAGAATAAAATTGGATAAAAGCTGTTCCTACATTTGTAATACCTGCTATTGCAGACTTTATCGCTTTATCAAGAAAGAAAACGAGCCAGCAACTCCAAGTGCAGTTAATCTAGAATGTGGAAATCATGAACTCACCGTTTCTGAACCATCGAAACTTGATGATCTCGCCGTTGCCGGACCATCAGCCACCACTAATTTCGCCGTGGCCGGACCATCTAGAGTGAACAATTTCGCCGCACCAGCAAACATCAATAATGGTGGTTTCGAAATAATCGATCCCAATGCCGCTAGATCATCGGAAATTGACGCTGTTCCTAGTGTTGGTAAGTAGAATAATCTCTTCTTTTTGTTTATTCAGACGTCATGATTTGCTACGTTATACAAGTTGTACTCGATTATTCAGAAAATTTTAAAAAATATCAGTTCCGTATAATCTTACCTAATCCGACCTGGTAGCTCAATGTGTAGAGCAGTTGCCTATCATACTTCATATAATCGAATACAATCTGTATTACATTATACAAATAAAAATGTTCCTAACTAATTGTGATATTTTTCCATTTTGTTTTCAGAATCTTTGTTTTCTTTGGAATCAACGAGTGCTGAATCAATTGGTAGCGCTGCTGCCCACAAACCCGGAGACGGACAGGAAATTCTTCAACAGATGAAGGCAAAATTTGATGAAACATCTGACAGAAACGATCGATATAGGATTCTAACTTCTCTCCCCAAATCCTGGACTGCATACAAAATTATGCAAGAATGGTGTTTCGCAACGAACTACTCAACGTGCAAAGGAATTACAGATTGAAAAAGGTTTTATGAGCACACCGGATACCAGAGTAAATATGTTATCTTTGAGCGATGATACTCTAACTGTAGTTAGGGACTTTTATAATAGTGACGAGATAAGCAGAGCATGTCCTGGGAAAAGGGATTTCGTTATTGAAAATATGGCAGAAGAAAAAGTGCATGTTCAGCGCAGGTTATTTTTAAGTAACCTTCGTGAATTTTTTTTGATATTCAAAGAGCAATATCCTACTTTTAAAATTGGATTTTCAACGTTTTCCAGCAGCCGCCCAAAAAATTGTATTCTGGCTGGTTCAAGTGGAACGCATACTGTCTGCGTATGGATTTATCATCAGAATGTTAAATTAATGTTTAAAACCCTTAAGGATAAGAAACTTATTCCTAACCATTTAAAAACGTATCATGACTTGTTTTTTAAAATACTATGTGAAAATCCTACAGAGAAATGTTGGTTGAAAGCCTGTGATCATTGCCTGGGTACGCAGACACTGGAGAATGACCTGATGAATTTTCTTGAAAATATCGATTCCTTAGAATTTAAGCAATGGAAGCAAACAGATCGTTGTCATCTAAATTCAATGCGAATGGATGCAGAAGAGTTTTTGGAAACATTTTTAGAAAAATTAAGCGAATTATCTCCGCATAATTTTATTGCAGAGCAACAAGGTAACTACTTAAAACAACTAAAAATTAATTTGGTACCAACTGACTGCATTATAATTGCTGACTTCTCTGAAAATTACTCTTTTGTTATTCAGGACGCTATACAAGGTTTTCATTGGGCAAACGCTCAATGCACAATCCATCCTTTTGCCATATATTATAAGGATAAAGCACAAAATTTAAAGTTTACAAGCTTTAGAGCAATCGCAGAATCTACTTAACATAACCATGTTGCCGCTCATCTGTTTATAACAAATTGTGTGAATTTCATTAAAAAAAACCTACCGCACCTAAAAATATCCATTTTTTTTCTGATGGATCAGGCAGTCAATACAAAAATAAGATGACTGCTTTCAATTTGTGCCACATGTACAAGGACTTCGGTCTTAATGAAGAGTGGACGCTTTAGGAGGTGTTCTAAAGCGAAACGCTTCAAAAGCAAGTTTACAAGGCCATCATATTACAACTGCATACGAACTTTACTCTTGGGCTGTTTCTAAAGTAGATTCCAAAATATATTACGAGTTTTTCTCGGAAAAAGATTACAATGCAATGGAAAAGAAAATAAAGAACCGTTATACTCGTGTAAAACAAATCTCTGGGACACAATCGTTTCATTACTTTAAGCCACAAAGTGAAAATTACATTATCGTGAAACGGTTTTCGTTTTCAGATGAAGAAAAGTGCGTTAAATTGTAAGAATTTTGCTATGTAATATTTTTTTTGATGAATTATGCAAAATCAAAATCATTAAATAATCAAATTAAATGCTGAGTTTTAATTGAAGGTAATCTGAGAAAACCCTTGCTTGTAGTCTAAAGCTTTGAGATTTGAGCTCCAATTCCTTAACATAGCGGAGCCTGGTCCAATCCCGACCCTGTGGCCAATTCCGACCTCCCAAGATTCTCTCAGACAGCGCTTGTTGCCAAATTTGGAAAATGATGCTCATTCCATGTGTGTATGGGCAAAAAACTTGAAATTTTCAAAAAAACTTAACTCAAAAACGGCTCGTTGAACATTTGAGATTTTTTGATATGTTATGTAAAAATGTTTGCATTTTGATAAAAAAATATAAAAATAAATAGTCGTTGTGGTCCAACATTTCTAAAATCATAAAAAACAAATACTTTGACCATTTTAGCAAATTTTAGTACATTAATTATTTTTATCAATATTTTTAATAAAAACAAAAAATAATGATCTTTCCATTCATTGAAAGACATTGCAAATCATTGCAAAATTAATTGTGGCTCTGCTTGCAGCTTTCTTAGTTTGTAGAAAACTTTGTTAGTTTATAAATTCTTCATTTAACTCAAAGGAAAATCCCGTTGTAGACGATCAATCCGCTTGATGAAGTGAATTGATAAAATCGGATTTTCCCTCCTTTAATGTTTATGCTCTTGTAGACAACTCTTTTCTTTGATTACCTCCTTTCTTCTGGATTGTTTTTTTGATTGTTTAAAAGAAAAAATCAGAAGCGAAAGAAGGTATTGGTATTTGACTACAGGGGATTTTTTTTTATTACCGTACAGATTGGGCGTAAGGGTCTCAGATTGTCCACGCGTAGGGCTCATAGATACATAAACAAAAAACAATATGAAATTTGTTCAAGGTAGCTGCTAGATAAAGAGTTTATTAAAGTAAAAATACAAACCAAATTCACCACCAACTTCATCGGTTTCATCGAAGGAAATAGTTTCCACGGGAGAATACGTAGGATCATTGATTAATTTATAAAAATACAAGCTCTAACGCACAGTTAAAGCTTGTATTTTTATACAGAATATCTATCGAAGGAAATTTATCACGATTGGATGCTTCTTGTAGCAATTACCGCTTCTCTAAAGCAACTGAAATATTTTCACAAATTTTAAAAAGATAAGAACATGGTTTAGAAATCATTTTAATAAACTGCTATTAAATTTGAAATCAGCTTTTTAGGCATGATGAGAGGAAAAGTGAGTAAAAACAAGATGTTGTGTATAAAAATAATCCCAAAAGGAAAGATAGTTTCTCTCCCATGTAAGTAACAAAACAGACTGTGTACAAACAACCGCTAGAACCGTCAACAGCCATTGGTAGTACAAGAGCACGATCAGGCACGCATTCTTTTGCCTGTCGAGGTGGCGGATTTGTTCGTGCCTTGACCTACCCCGTATTGAGGATGTAAGGCAATGGAATGCGTGCTTGGTTCGAGTACTGCTATATCCTAGCCCTTGGTCAATTTTCAATACTTCTATTCAATTTTCACAACCTGCCGTAAACTGACGGAACTATCAAAACTTTCTCTTCATATCTTTCATTCTAGCAAACATTACTGTCCACTCTTGGGGCCTCATGGTGATGAGCGACATTTCCTTCTCCAACAAATATGTGGATATTTATTTTGACCATAGACGCCTCCATGCGTCGAACAAGGAGGAGTATAATCACTTTGAAGGAAACACATTTGAATATCATATATAAGAACAAAAAAAAGCCCATCGCCAAAATTTCACCAATGTAAGCTTGTGAATTAATAAACAAGAAAATATTTTTTTAAATTTGCCATGACTCAGAAAATGGTTTTTCCAGCTTTTCTAAGAAATTTTCCTCCACTGTGGAAAATTTTGTAGGAAACTTGTTTAAGATTATATTTTTTTTCCAGCATTTTGGGAAAATTTCTTTCTAGTTTGGAAATAAAAATTTGTTCTACGATGAATACGACACCTTCCGACGCCCTGAAACACGACGATTGAGTAATGAATTTTTGAAGTTTGTGATGTTCGGGAAAATCGGAAAAATTCAATTTGCGTTTGCCAGGAAAGCTGGCAACGCTGAATTTTAAAATATTGTTTTTTGTTCATATATCCATGAACCCTACGCGTGGACCAAGTTTCGTAACAATCTGAAACCTTTCGGACCAAACCTGTACGATAATAAAAAAAATCCCCTGCATACAATCTGCCTTTCATGGTAATAGAGTCACAAAAAATTGAATGTCGAATGTTTTATCCTCACTTTTCTAGCTTAGGAAAGATCGACCAAAAAAAAAAATTGATTTGGAAGTTTTCCATTACTTAGAATATAGTTTTCTTAATTTTTTTTTTCCGGAATGTGTTTTCAGATTTATATTTTTTCTAACTTTTGAAAAATGTCCATGCTATTTGGGGAAAAAAATATTTGGTGGTCCCTTCTTAATATACGAATTTTTGAAAAAGGTGATGTTCAAGAAATCAAAAACGATAGTAAAAAAAACTCCAGTATTTATAACTCATGACTACTAAAAATTGGGGAAATGTTTGCTTCGGCAATGTTGAACTTTCTAGGCAATCGATTTTTAAGCCTCTAATTCTACATATTCTTCCATCAATGCACTTCATTGAGTATATTAATATGATAACTTAATTATTAAGCTTTAGTTTGATTACCTTTCAAATAGTGAGCCATTACTCTAAGCCATATTCTGTTCAAATGTGACAACATTTTCATGTTGTCGTCCTTATGTAGCCTCAAACATGAGACTTTCAACATACATGTTGGCAAAAAGTAACATGACGTTAAAAGGGATATTAGCAAGATGAACGGTTATAGCAAAAAACTTTTTTTTTTATAGTGCAGTGGATAACGTGAATAAAAAGTTGAAAAATAACCTCCAAACAACCCCCCCTCCCCCCCTCAAAAGCTAGCGTAACTACCGTTCATAGGACTTCTTTGGCTTAGACCTTAAATAGGCCGACCATCCTGCGTACGATATTCTCTGGTCGACGATAACTATAACAGCAAAGGAAGTTTCCTGAGTCGACGAACTTCGACGAACGAAGACGCTTGCCATCTCACCGTCAAGCTAGGCACGCTGACCTGTCTTACATCTGCTCTCTTCGGCTCTTCTATTTCGTTAGAGTTTCGGCCACACGGCAGTCCAGGAGTCGTTGTATCCGACATTGCGATTAAGCAGCGGTACGTACAGATTGCTTTAGCTTACACGACACACAATAATCAGAAATTATGAATACACAACGATATTCAGTCGGCCCTGGGTGTACCGGAGCCTCGACCGGAGCTTGATCTTGTCGCCTGAGTTGCCCGGATGCTGTAAATTTGTTTACCGACTAGGTATTTGCTAGGGCTGATTTCTTAAGGGGGTGTAATAGCCCCGGACTAATACCTTCGAAAAAATAATGACTGCTGTTTGTGGCTTAAAAACTACTACCGACACTACACGACTTCTCTAAGTTGTTCAGTAAGGCAAACACGAAAAAGGACACCTCTGCATCATAGAACCACTTGTTTTCTGTCCCACCTTGAGCCTTTGGTTCATATTTGAGTCAAATTCTACTGAAAAATGGAAAAAATTAAAAATTCACTTTGGAAATATTGATTGATTTGGCTCAGGGTGGCATGAGGAACAAGTGGCTCTATGATTCACATGATAATCAAAACATTTCCAAAATTTTAAGCACCTTGCTGTTCTGTTGTCGAAGATTCTTCTTCTAATTAGTTTAACACGCCTTACGGAGCTTTGTCTGCCACTTAAATTAGTGTTCTTTAAAGCACTTCCACAAATCATAATTGAGGGCTTCATTTGCCATTCCATAGCATGCAATCGTGTAGTGTGACATTCGACTATACTTGGAGTTGAACCATTGACCTCCAGATTAGAAAATCGACGCGTTTACCGACTACGCTATGAGACTGCTGGGTTATAAAAGATAATAAGACTAAAAATGAAGATACATTGCAGCCTAAGAAACTGTATTTGAGAATCTAGCATGCAGTGTTGGTAAATATAATAGGTGATGATATCGTTGTAACTGTATTTGGGGATTTTTTTTTTTTATTGGGGGGGGTGGGGCAAGGGGTTAGGTGGTGAAAACTTTGTGCGTGGGGGGGTGGATGGATTAACAAAAAAAAAAATTTTATTATAAAGGGGGGCTGCTTTTTTGGGGAAACGGTAATTGGTTTCTTTTTTCCAAACAAAAATTAAAAATAAAAAACAAAAAACGGTGCACGGTGTAAAAATTTTTTTTAAAAACAAGAATGAAATTTTTAAAAATGGAAAAAAAAAAAAATTTAAAAAATTTTTCAAAAAATATGCAAGGAAGGAAATAAGGAAAAGCGGAAAATCGTTTTGGTGAATGTAGAAAATTTATTTTTTTTTTTTTTTTGGTTTTAATTTTCATGTTTGTTGTAATTTTTTTATTTTTTTGTTTTTGTGTTGGTGGGGACTATGGGCTGTGTCGTTTTAAAAGAAAAAGTAGATTGGTGCGCTAGGGCTGCTTTTTATTAGTTAATTTTTATTAACTTTTGGCCAAGTAACAATTTTAGTTTTATTCCAGCCGTATAGCACTCCTCCGGCTTTGTTGATAAAACTACATTCAAAACTGTTTTGTCTACCAACACCTCCTCTATGCTTCTTTAAAGCCGAAATTTGTACAAAATGGCCCACTCTATAGACGGTTGTGAAAACAAGTTAATAAAACCTTTATAAGAACATAAAGATTTTGAAAATGTTCTAGTGAAAGATGTTATGACCACTTGAGAACCTTCATAAAACCTATTGGCTGCCATTAAAACCAGAATGTGGCTAAATGGCCACAGCTGTCAAACTTCACTGTGAAATCGAGGTTGGTTTTTGTTGTTCTGCTTTGTTCGATTCTCTGCTCTTCTGATTCATTTAGCAGTCAAAAAAAAAGGTCTAGTGTTGTAGGAAATTTGGTTTGATAGCAAAATATCCAAAACAAATTGTGTTTTCTACAGCGTATTATGCTCCAAATTATATGCGCAATTATTTTTATGGTGAATATTGGCACGGTAAGAGCCAAAAATTAATGCGCCTCGGAAATTATGCGAATTTACAACAACATAAATCAAATTTAAACAAATATATTCGATAAATTAATCATGAATTTCCTGAAAAGTGCTTAGAATTGGATGAGATGATTAAAAGAATGCCGAAAGTAGTCTCTGATTTACAGTTTATTTGCAAACCATTGAAAATTTGATGCATTTATTTTTCCACATTTCAATTATTTCTTATATTTCAATATGGCGATTGGAATAAAATCACAGTTTTGCCATAAAGCCAATTTTTCTTCCCAATGACTATTATAAAACTATTTGGTCTTATGGCGACTTCCTTCAATGCCAATTTGCCGTTTAATGCATTTACTGGAGGCAAAATGGTTTTAAAATGCTTTTTCAACTGACCATCATAAGATAAAATCAATGAGTCCTAAAACGGCATTTCAATACAGCATTTTACGAGTTCATAAAGTCGAAATAAAACCTTTGATAGGAGTAAAAGGAATTTGAGAAACAAGGTTTTAAGATCGTTGTAAACAAGCTGTGTAGGTTCTCATAAACCTGACTAAAATATGAAACCTATTGGCACCTCTTGGTGTCATAATAAAACCAAATTGATTTCTAGTGGCTTTCATAAAACCTTAATAAAACTTAATAAAGCAGGATGGTTTTGGCAATGTTACTTGGGTAGTTAATTAGTTCTTTAAAATGAAGGGTGTTTTGTTTGTGGTGGTTTTGTTGGGGGGGGGGGGGGGGGAGGGGGGGTTTTTGAATGTCAAAAATCTTGCTTTGCTTATGACACAGGCATTTCCGCTAAAGGAAAAAGTTTTCGTGTTATATCCAGGAGGCTACAAAAAAGCTTGGACATTTTTACAGATTATTTTCAAAAATGGAAGATTTCTCCTAATGCTTCCAAAACTCAACTTATAATATTCCCACACAAGCCTAGAGCTGCATTTTTGAAACCAAGTAATATGGTCACTATGAACGGAGTTCCAATTTCTTGGTCAAATCAAGTAAAATATCTTGGACTGATACTTGATCAAAAATTAACTTTTAAAAATCACATTGAGGGCATTCAAGCCAAATGTAATAAATATATAAAATGTTTATATCCTCTTATAAACAGAAAATCCAAACTTTGTTTGAAGAACAAACTTCTAATATTCAAACAAATTTTTAGACCGGCCATGCTTTATGCTGTGCCAATACGGTCTAGTTGTTGTGCTACTAGGAAAAAAGCACTTCAAAGGAATCAGAACAAAGTTCTGAAAATGATTTTGAAGCTGCCACCCTGGTTCTGTACTATTGAATTACATAGAATTTCAAACGTTGAGACTCCAGACTCCAACAAAATAATTCATAATTTTAGACAAAAATCATTGCAGTCTTCAATTGCAATGATGAATTCTCTCTATAGATAAGAACTAGTTTTAAGAAATCAATAATTATTCTTACACGCAGGCAAAAGAAACCCTGTTAAAAATACTGAATAGACAAGGTTAAAACAATATTAACACAATTAGATATAAATGATAACATATAAGGTTGAAATGTTAATTACTTAGCAGGATCACCTAGGTTAATTTATGGATGTAAATTAATGTAAAATTTGGAATAAATAAAGAGTTAAAAAAAACCAGTGTTTTTTAAACTGTTGTTTTACTTTTTCTGATGTCGCCCGATCATAAAATTGTTTAGCGCTATTTATTTCTGCAGTTTTTCTGAAACATGCGTCCTTAGCCATTCGTTTTATGATGCTACCTATACCACATGGACCTTTCCCGTGAGACGTTGGAAAAAAGTGCCATCCTGCTAAAACTTTATTAATCAAAAAAAATGTTGAGACTTGTATCAGCATCTAAATTTAAAAAGCAATTAGTTTTATTCAAAGCATCAAACAAGAATTGCATATTTTCTTGTATCATGCAAACACAAACATTCATTGCTGATGAATTATTAGTATAAACACATTGTTTAGGCCTAAGTTGACATCTCATGAAGTAAATGAAACAGATTCATGTTAATTTTTGCACAATTCTAAATATTGTTTATATAATGTATCCAACGGTGCAATGTATCCAACTGTGGGTAAGAAGAATATGGGTAGAAGAATATAATGCATATGAATCTGAAATTAAGTCTTGTCCCATAAACTTCTTTAATTACGTAAACACTAAATTAAAATCAGACAACTATAGCTCAGAAAAAAATTGTGATCTCTTTGCAATTTTTTTTCAAGCAATTTTTACGACATTTTCAGAAAATGATCGCGACCGTGATTATTTTGCATTTCATCCAAAATATTCAAGGGATATGTGAGTCAATCAAATTAAAGTACAAGACATTTTGCTGGCTTTAAGGACTTTAGATGCCTCAAAAGGACCTGGACCTGATGGAATTCCTCCAGTATTTATGAAAAATCTTGCAACAGAGCTAACTGCTCCATTATTTTGGATCTTCAATATGTCATTGAATCTGGAATCTTTCCTAAAATATGGAAAAGCTCATTTTTAGTGCCTATCTTTAAACCTGCCGTAAATCTGACATACGTAATTATCGTGGTATAGCCATTATCTCTTGCATTCCAAAACTTTTTGAAGCAATTATCAATGAAAAATTATTCCTCCAAATCAAAAATAGAATTACCCACATGCAACATGGTTTCTTTAAGGGACGTTCGACCTCGACAAATCTACGTGAATTTATAGATAGTTCATTGAATGCAATGGATAATGGAAACCACGTAGAAGCATTGATATACCAATGTTTCTGTTTAAACTGTAAAAAATAGGAATTGAGCCAGGACTTCTGAAATGGTTTGAATCATAGTTAACAAACCGCCAACAAATAATAAAATTCAACGGAAAGAAATCAAATTCTATTCAAGTCACTTCAGGTGTCCTCCAAGGCTCTATTTTGTGACCACTGCTTTTTATTCTATATGTAAACGATATTTCCTTCATTCTGAAAACAATAAAAGTGCTTATTTATGCCGACGACATGAAACTATTCTTGGAAATAAGAAATCAGGAGGACATCAACATATTCCAGAAAGAAATACACATATTCCACACATGGTGCTCAAAAGCCTACTGCACCTAAACATAAAAAAGTGCAATTTAATATCATTCAGCAGAAAACGCAACACACCAAATATATAAATCTCATTAGGAAATCAAGTTGTTGGAAAATGTGAATGAGTTAGGGATTTAGGAGTTATGTAAGATTCTAAACTAAATTGAAATGACCATTATAACATAATTATACATAAGGCAAATAATATGCTAGGCTTTATAAAACGCTTTAGCCTCAATTTTGTTGATCCCTACACAATAAAAACATTATATGTTGCTTATGTTAGGTCTATTCTGGAATACTGCAGTATAGTCTGGTCCCCATTTCATAAAACGCATGTTGGCCGAATAGAATCCGGACAAAAACAATTTCTATTCTATGCTCTGGGTCCTCCCTTAGCTCAGTCGGTAAAGGCGCAGCTACAAAGCAACACCATGCTGGAGGTGGCTGGGTTCGATTCCCGGTCTGGTCTAGGAATTTTTCGTCAAGGAAAATTTCTCGACTCCCTGGGCATAGGGTATGATTGTACTTGCCACACAATCATACTAATGCAAAAATGGTACTTGGCATCGAAAGCTCTCAATTAATAACTGTGGAAGTGCATTTAGAACACTAAGTTGAGAGCAAGCAATAAGCGAATTGTGAAAGCAATAAGCTTGAAATGCTATATAAGTAGAATTATATGCTCTTAGGAAATTAGGTTGGACAACATTTTCTCTACCATCTAATGAAGCGCGCTGTATGCTTATCAATATACAAACACTGACGCAGCGTCGTGAATTTGCAATGGTTTCATTTGTTAACGATATGTGGTTTCGCAGCGATTGATTCAACTAAAATTTTATCAAAACTTAACTTCTATATTCCTTCTCGTCATCTTAGACGTAGAAACTTATTCATAACGAATCCTTATCGGACGAACTATGCCAAATATGGGTCATTAAATCAAATTATGACCACATATAATCAACACTGCGAAACTATTGACTTAACTATGTCGAGGCATAACTTGAAGAAATATTTGAAAACCATACAAAACAACACAAACAAATCGCCGGCGTCGGTGGTGTAGTGGTAAGCGTGACTGCTACTTGGCACCCCAGTGGGTCTGGGTTCAATCCCAGTCGACGTCGGTGGTTTTTCTGAGGCGAAAAAATCTAGTCACGTCTTCCTTCGGAAGGGAAGTAAAGCCGTTGGTCCCGGTTCATATTCATGAGTCGTTAGGTAGGGTCCAGGTGGTGGAGTCGTCTTCCTGGCGTCGGTGATTGTCACCATGTGAGGAAATAGGCCGACGTAAAATTAAAAAAAAAAAAAAAAAAACACAAACAAATAAAATTTTATGAAAGCACTGTCTACTTAACCTAAGTTTTTTTTTATATACATAATTTTTCCTTTTTTTTATCTAATCAGAATGTACTATAGCATAAGGAAATTGAAAAAAAGGAAAAAAAATATATGTAAATGTAATAGTCTAAGTTAGTTTGACGAAATAAATAAATAAATAAATTTATAGTAATTGTTTCTTTCAACCCAGGAAATGGCTGATTGATTTCGTCTCTGAGATAACAGCTATTAACGTTTTCTTGAACATCTGAACTATGTGACGGTTGCCCAGTTTTTGACAAAGGATGAATTCCCAAATCGTACTTTTTGGAATCAGTAACCATATGTTGAGTAGCTTCTTCAAAGCAAGATTTTATTTTTACATATGACCAGTTTTTTGGTAGTAGTCTAAGACAACAGTTGTATCGGCTTTTGAAAAAGCTGATTTCAAATGTAATAGCAGTTTTTCGAAATCCTCCTACACGTCAGAAACTTCATTTGGAAACCATGTTCTTATCGTTTTAAAAATTTGTGAAAATATTTCAGTAGCTGTAGAGTAGCAATAATTGCTACTAGACGCATCTAATCGTGATAACTTTCCTTTGATAGATGTTTCTAAAACTGTGCAAGAGCTTCTATTTTTTTTTTAAATTAATCAATGATCCTACGGATTCTCCCGTGGAAGGCGTTTCCTTCAATGAAACCAACGAAGTTGGAGGTGAAGTCTGTTCCTCAATTTTTACTTCTGCAGAAACTGTTACGGGAATGTTCTCCTCACTAGTATTTGTAAACCTTATGTAGTTTGGGATCACCAGTTTTTACACATTGAGGATGTATGGTAGTCCAAAACATCATCTGTTGGTTCAAGGGTGTAATAACAGCTGATCTGACAGCAACGGAGTAGCAACCTCGGACGGTCAATCATGTTCATTATCTTGCTCATGCTCATTAAAACGGATAAAATCTTTGAATATAATAAGACAACTGCAACTTCTCACTCTGAATAGCATGCTTTCTCACATGCTTATCAAATGACTGGTCTAAAAATCGGATATGATTCGTCTCGTCTCACCCAGATTACATCGTAGCATGTGCTCCATTAAAATCTCTTGGATACGGAAACAATATTTTAAAATACTAAATCTGTAAGATATGATCAACAAACATTCTCAATAATACGAAACTACAGTACCGTAAAATGGGATAACATGGGTCAGCGGGGTTCTATTGACTGGTTTGGCCCATATCAGGAATAGTTCAAATAAACATTTTCCGTTGATACATTTTCCAACTATGAATAATGTTTCTTAATCTAGTACTATTTGGCTTCCGAACGCTATAACATTGGTTAAATATTAATCTTTTTGATTGCCGAGAACTGAAAATTGAATTGAGCAGAGCTTTTCCAACTTTCAGCTAGCGAGAAAGAAGCAATAAATGCTTGTCTTATAGTTAACATTACAGGTTAGAGATATTTTTCTTTAGATACGTTAGGTTAGCTAGGTTAGGTTAAAGGGAAAGATTGTAATAAAATTTTTAGTCTTTGCTATTTAAAAAAAATTCTCATGGATGTCCACTGCTACACCTTGTTACAAAATCGAGGCAAGTTCGTGCTTTTTCATTGGAGCAAAGGGGCAATCTCACAAACATTAAAAATGAGTAAAAAAAATTGAAACAAACATTAACATTCGAAAAATAAAATCAAAAGTGGTTGGGAGGGGGCAACGAGCCTCCCGCTCTGCCCCCATCCCCCTTGGCTACGCCTATGCCCACGTCCTCACAACATTTGGGAGGGGAAGGGTGATTAATTCGACAGTTGTTGTTACTAGAAACCAAATTCATGTCTGGATCTCAACACAGCCTCGGGAAGGATAGTTGTGTGACTGAGGCCGGGATATATTTAAAACTTCAAAAGTGATGCGGTTTATGAAAGCGCAGTGGAGTCCTTTTTATTTTAAATCTAGTGGGGATGGTAAGAAGCAAAGTGACAATTGGCAAGGAAGAAGACGGATCTCGTCAATAATATTCACTTTTTGTGGTATACAAACCTTTACTGAATAAATAACTACTGACGGAACTTGAAAACTATTAGTTATCATATCAATAACTGATGGACAGTTAAAAAAACGTTCCATTTTTTTTAATTGCTAATAAATAAATTGGAGTGGCGGCGTTGGAGAAACTGAAACTATCCATAGAAAAATACAATACTCATACCTTAGATTAATCTTGACATAAATCAATTACATTCAGGCAATAGTTGAAACCAAAATAAAAATAACGCATCTTACAATTTCCATAAAAAAAACTATAGAAAAATTATAAATAAAATCCAGTATTACAGTATTACAAGAAATTTGAAAAATATTTTTTAGCAAAAGCATTTATTATTCAAAGATAAGTTGAAAATTTATTTTAGTTGATTTATAAAAGGATATTGCCAGAAAAAAATTAAAAATTTTGCATTCTAGATATAATATATTCGGAGTTTATGGTACGAACACGGACATCTTTTTCATGAATAGGGGTTTAAAGGGTATAATTGACATCTTAAACGGAGGTCCATGTTCAGTACATCAAATAAAAATTGCCGTAGGTGGACAACAATTTAATGACAAGGCCACAGGTTTGAATGAGATTATGTGATGCTTATTTTGCACCTGAATAACCATAATAATTAAAATGCACATTCATTGTCATTCACATTCATCAAAAAGTAACTCAATCAGTGTCAAATATGTGAAAATCTACTGCAATGCAAAAATGGTCGGACATTTTGTCACAAATTTCGTAGAAACCTTACTTAATATTCCAGCAAATTTTCATTTTACAAAGTTTGGCTTTGCTAAAAATAATGGTGCTCATTATTTAGGTCATTGTAATGACCTTACTTCCTTGGTATCGATCCTACTAAAGCCTTTT
The DNA here is from genome assembly GCA_024533555.2 of Aedes koreicus. Classification (NCBI taxonomy): domain Eukaryota; kingdom Metazoa; phylum Arthropoda; class Insecta; order Diptera; family Culicidae; genus Aedes; species Aedes koreicus. The sequence goes on from JAHHFK020004475.1 coordinate 620,483, forward strand.
TTTAATGGTACTTTTCAAACAGCGCAGAAGAGGAATCTTAACGCTTATTAAGATCCCTTTTCTGCTATTTTTTTTTTTAATTCTATTACTGTGTCAGTCTTACTTCATCAGAATAACAACATTATAATGCGTCAAATAAAGCCAGAGAATGAAACAATTAAAGATTCCATGCAGCACTGCAGCAGAAAAGTATTAATGATTTGGCATTTGAAATCTATGTAAATTCTTAAAATGGTGCTTTAAAAAAATCAAAGTGGCGATCCAAATCGGGCACAATTTACTCTTACGGCTTACGGCTGAGCTGAGGGTGCTGTGTTTTATACTGGAGGACGATATTTCAATATTTCCCTCATTTTAAAAGACGTAAAAATTCTTATTTATGCCTACAATTTAAAGATATTTAAGAAAATAAAAAATAAAGAAGATATAAGACTATTAAAAAACAACGTACTCTTATTTTATAATTGGTGCAAAAAAAAGCCTTTTGCAGCTAAACGTCCAAAAATGTAAATCAATATTATTTAGTAGAAAGCGGAATACACTAGACTGTACAATCTCTCTAGGAAATCAGGCAGTTTAAAAGTGCGGAAGAATTAAGGATTTAGGCTTTTAGATAAGAAACTAACATTCATTGACCACTATAACACAATAATCAGTAAAGCAAGTAGCATGCTAGGATTTATGAAACGATTTAGTTACAGCTTTCATGACCCATACACAATAAAAACATTGTACGTTGCATATGTGAGGTCAATACTTGAGTATTATAGCACAGTATGGTCACCTTTTTCAGTCACACACGAACAACGAATAGAATCAGTTCAAAAGCAAATTTATACTGTTTGCACTTCGAAAATTAGGTTGGACAAGATTTCCTTTACCGTCTTATAAAGCTCGTTGTATGCTCATCAGCATCCAAACATTGAAAGAGCGTCGAGAATTTGCAATGGTTTCAGTTGGAAACGATATCGTTTGCGTTTCGCATCGTATTGATTCTGAAGAACTGTTATCAAACCTTATTTTTTACATTCCAGTCCGGAAACTCCGAATTCAAAATGTTTTTACTACAAAGCCCCCATCGTACAATTTATGCTAAACCTGGGCTTTAAACGGGATGGCGGCAAACAAAAAATACCATTTGAAAAACCTTTCTTTTACCAACGAAAAAATATAAATTGAACCAATACTTAAGGCGCCCCCTATGTTCCCCCTTTAAAAAGAAAAAAAAAACCAAAAAATAATAAATTCGTTACAAAAAAAACTTATTCCTGTCCCATCAGGCTCTAATGCAAAACCATAAAAAAAAAAATGAACAATAAAATACGGCAATGTGATTCTTTCTTTTTTTGAATTATAAATATAAAAATGTAACAATTTTACGTTAAAAGGGTATCTATATATATAAAAATGGATTTCTGTCTGTCTGTCTGTCTGTCTGTCTGTCTGTCTGACCCTAATAGGCTCGGAGACTACTGGACCGATTGGCGTGAAAATTTGTATGCAGGGATTTTTGGGGCCGGGGAAGGTTCTTAAGATAGTAAGAGACCCCTCCTTCTTCTGAAAGGGGGGGCTCCCATACAAATGAAACACATAATTCTGCATAACTCGAGAACTGATCAAGCGAAGGAATCCAAATTTTGTATGCGGAAGTTTTTGGAGGCAAGAAATGTTTATATGGTAGTTTGAGACCCCTCCCCCCTCTTAAAAGGGAAGCTCCCATACAAATGAAACAGAAGTTTCTGCATATCTCAAGAACTAATCAAGCAAATGGAACAAAATTTGGCATGTCGGGTTTTCTGGAGGCGAAAAATGTTTCTATGGTGGTTTGAGACCCCTCCCCTCTCCTAAAAGGGGTGCTGTCATACAAATGAAACTGAAATTTCTTCATAACTCTAGAGCTAATAAAGCAAATGGAATCAAATTTGGCTTGCGGGGAATTTAAAGGCAATAAATGTTTCTACGGTGGTTCGAGACCCCTCCTCTCTCTCTGGTAGGGGGGGGGGCTCCCATACAAATGAAACACAAGTTTCTGCATAACTCGAGAACTAATCAAGTAAATGGAACCAAATTTGGCAGGTAGAGGTTTTTGGAGGAGAGAAATGTTTCTAAGGTAACTCAAGACCCCTCCGCCCTCTGTAAGAGGGGGGCTCTCATACTAATGAAACACAAATTTGTGCATAACTCGAGAACTAATCAAGCATATGGAACCAAATTTGGCATGTGCAGGTTTTTGGAGGAGAGAAATGTTTCTATGGAAGTTTGAGACTCCTCCGCCATCTGGGGGAGGGAGGGGAGTTTTCGAACAAATCCAACACAAATTTCTGCATACTCGAGAACTAATCAAGTAAATGGAACCACATTTGGCAGGTGGGGGTTTTTGAAGGCAAGAAATGTTTCTAAGTTGACTCGAGCCCCTCCCTTCTCTGAAAGGAGGGCTCATATACAAATGAAACACAAATTTCTGAATAACTCGAGAACTTATCAAGTTAATGGAACCCAATTTGGCATGTGGAGGTTTTCGAAGGCAAAAAATGATTCTATTGTGGTTTGAGACTCCTCCGCTCACTGAAAGAGGGGTCTCTCATACAAATGAAACACGAATTTCTGCATAACTCGATAAAAATTAAAGCAAATGGAACCAAATTTGGCATGTGGAGGTTTTTGAGAGAAATAAATGTTTCTAATGTGGTTTGAGACCCCTCCGCCTTCTGGAAGGGGAGACTCCCATAAAAATGAAACATAATTTTTAGCATAACTCGAGAGCCAATGAAACCAAATTTGGCAATTGGCATGTTGAGGTTTTTGGAGGCAAGAAATGTTTCTATGGCAGTTCAATACCCCTCCCCATTTTGAGGGGGGGGGGGCTCCCATACAAATAAAAAGCAAATTTCTGCATAACTCGAGAACTAATCAAGTAAATGAAACCACTTTTAGCATATGGGGGTTTTTGGAGGCTAGATTTCTATATACATAAAAATGAATTTCTGTCTGTCTGTCTGTCAGACCCTTATAGACTCGGAAAGTTCTGAACCGACCAACGTGAAAATTTATATGAAGGGGTTTTTGGGGCTGGGAAAGGTTCTTATGATTGTTTGAGACCCCTACTCTCTCAGGAAGGGGCGCTCTCATACAAATGAGACACAAATTTCATCATAACCCGAGAACTAATCAAGCAAATGAATCAAATTTGGCATGTGGGGGGTTTTGAAGGCAATAATGTTTCTATGGTAGTTCAAGACCCCTCCCTTTCTGAAGGGGGGGGGGGGACTTCAAACAAATGAAACTCAAATTTTTATTATAATCGATGAGCCCAATGTGATGGTTCGAGAACTAATCAAGCAAATGGAACCAAATTTGGCATGTGGGGGGTTTTGAAGGCAATGATTGTATGGTGGTTTGAGAAACCACCCCCCTCTAGAAGGGAGGGCTCCCATACAAATGAAACACAAATTTCTACCAAAAATGAGAATTATCCAGGTTACTTAAACACAAAACGTGTATTTCTCGAGTAAGAAGCATGTTTTGATAGAAGTTTGAACCCATGCTTATTCAAAAAAAAAAAAACTCATTTCGAAAAAAAAAACCATAAACGTGCCAGTTATATTAAATTTTTTCCTTCATTTAGTTGCAAGCGTAGCAGCGCACGCACCGGGTTCAGCTAGTTTGTGTGTGTGTGTGTGTGTGTGTGTGTGTGTGTGTGTGCGACTTTGTTTTTTTTTTAATTGAAAACTTTCAAAACAATACCTTGTATTTTAATTCGAAGTTGTAGATATAAGAAAATTATTGTTTAATAAACTCCAATCGTTTGAACGTTAATATTATTCTTCTGCAATCAACTTGTTTCCTAAGTTTTCGTCTTTTAGACTTCGTCTTTTAGTCTTCTACTCTTGACTCTGATTCTTATATCTTAATATTTTTAAATATTTTATAAATAACCTCCGCCCATTTTTTTGTTTAAATTTATCTTTATCTTTCACAATTCTACTCCATTCCTCTTCTTTTAAATTTGGTATCTTGTTTTTATCTTCCTCAATAGAATCGTCCCATGTTTTTGCAGGTCTTCCTCTTTTCTTATTGTTACACCTAATATTTTCTGCTATTTTAAGTGTTAAATTTGAAGCCATCGGATTTTTTCCTGTATGTGTCCCCAATAGCCTATTCTCATTACTCTAACTTTTTTAACTGCAGTTATACCATCGAGTGCCCTTGATACTGTTAATCTTCCTTTTGGTCTCTCCCTACTATATTTTAACATTTCTTTTAGGATTTGCATTTCATATCTTGTTATTGACCTTCTATTTCTTTTACTAACGCTGCTGCTTTAAGGCCGTAAGTCATAGCAGGAGAAATGACTGTTTTATACATTAATTTTGTAAGGCTCCATGGTGGTTTATATCTCTTAATAAATTCTATCATTACTTTGCTAATCTACATCTATTCTTGGTTGTTTCTGGTCTATTTAATGTATCTGATAGATATGTCCCAAGGTATTTTATATTGTTTACTACATCATACTCCTCTTTATCTATCATTACTGATTTTGGAATGCTTCAGTCTGACAATGGTTCTCTTATTATAACTTGGCTTTTTTTTTATTGTTTATCTGTAGTCCTATTTTCTCTACTTCTATCCTTGGTATCCATAAAATAATGTCTACCTCCTTCAGTGTTTGTGCTATGATTGAAATATCATCTGCGAATACAAATATGACCAGTAGATTATCATTATGTTCTTCTCACAAATTTATTCACTTGAAACCTTTTTCCAGTAACATTGGCTACCAGGAATCTTCTACAAAGAGAAGCAGGTTTTGATTTCGATGTGTGAACAGAGTTGCCGTTTTGGACGAAGTTTTTCAGTATGTCATTTGTCTTTTTTAGACATTATCATATTAGAGCTGCAGTCTATCTTTGCCAAACTAAGCGCTAGAGAGTTACATTCCTGGACAAAGTTTCTCAACATGTCATTTGTCATCTATTGCCATTAACATATTAGTTATATATCTTGACGCAGAGATGGCGCTGCAGTCTATATATTCCAAATGAAGCGCTAGAGAGTTGCCGTCTTGGGCAAAGTTTTTCAGTATGCCATTTGTCGTCTTTTAAAATTATCATATTAGTTCCAGATATTGCCGCAGAGATGGCGCTGCAGTCTATCAGTCTATCAGTCTATGCCAAATGAAGCTCTAGAGATTTGTCGTCCTCGACAAAGTTTCTCAGTATGTCATTTGTCTTCTTGTGAGATAATCACATTAGTTCCAGATCTTGCCATAGAGATGGAAGATTGGCAAAAATAGGCTGCAGATCCATATCTGCGGTGCGATCTGGAACTAATGTGATTAATTCAAATGTCTTCATTTTTACATTCACAACAACTTCGCTGAAGACGGCAACTCTCTAAAGCTTCATTTGACAAAGATAGACTGAAGCGCCATCTCTGTGGCAAAATCTGGAACTAATCTGATAATGTCAAATGGCTACATTTTATATTTCGCCGAAGACGCTTACCCTCTAGAGCTTCATTTGGAAAAGATTGACTGCAGCGCCATCTCTGCAGCACGATTGGGAACTAATATGATAATAGCAAAAGACGATTCGTTACGCACTGAGAAACTTTGCTTAAGACGCCTTTTCTCTACAAGAAGTCTGGAATGTTTTATATGCATTTCTGTTAACACAGCCAAACTTCCTTCCCTTTGTAGTGGATTCCCGGGGGACAATGTTACCGGAACCAGTTTTGTTTTTTCTTATTTTTTTTTTCAATGCATTTTTAAGACCAGAACCTTTCAAATGGTGTATAAACATTGACTCTAAGTTAAAATTTCAAAATTCTACGTAGGGTTGAAATCCAGGCCAATATTGACCCTAATGTTTTATGTGTCACTAATTTTGTACAACCATCTTAAACTGATTTAAAAAAAAAACATTACAAAAATCAAGAATTTTGTAAAATATTAAGAGTCAGAAAATTTCAGCCGATTGGTTTAAACATAAAAAAGATAGCGTTCATTGAAGTTGCGCCATGGGTCAGAATTGATCCCAATATCTTAGGAAAGTTAATTATTAAAACGCTTTTCTTTTACTTTAATATTTCTTTTCTGAAGCCAATGATTTCTTTTACCCCGTTTTTTTTTTTTTTCAAATCAGATTGATTTTTTTTTCAAGTAAAACTATTTTTTAATTCGATATTACATAAGTCCAGTCTATGTTCGGGATGTTGTGAAAAAACTAGGGATCTCGTCGAGTAACGTCATGCGTGCCAAAGAAAGACTTGGGCTAAAAACATACCGGAACGAGAAAAAACCCAAAAGGAACAAAAAAAAGGCCGTGTCCGTGAAACCACGGGCCCGCAAACTCTACGATTCGTTATTGTGAAGAAATTTTGGGTGTATAATAATGAACGATGAAACGTATGTGAAACTAGATTACAAAACGCTTCCCGGACCACAATTCTATACTGTAAGCGAAGACAAAGACATCCCCGAAACGGAGAAGGCAATTTTTGCCCAAAAATTCGGTAAGAAGGTTATGGTTTGGCAGGCAATATGCGATACATCTAGTCCGTACATCACAACGGAGACGATGAACACTCAGAAATACGTTAAGGAATGTCTCCAGAAGCGATTATTGCCGATGATCAGGCAGCACGAAGGTCAAGTAGTGTTTTGGCCTGATTTGGCGTCATGTCAAAAATGTATGTTTCGTGCCGAAAGAGATGAATCCGCCAAACTGCCCAGAGGCAAGGCCAATCGAGACTTTTTGGTATTTAACCAAAGCAAAGCTTCGAAAATTCATAAAACCAGCGGACGACATCCAAAAATTTAAAAAAGATTGGCCGAAAGTGGTCAAAATGGTGGGAAGTACCACTGTGCAGAAGCTAATGGGTCATGTTCGAGGAAAAGTTAGGAGTCTTGGCTATGATAAAATATTTTGATTAAACGAGAGTAAAATATCATATAAAACACAAATACAAATATGATTTGCCAAATATAATTATTAAAACTAAAAAAAACATGACTTTTTGGTTATTTTGAAAGTGTGCTTATACTTTCTGGAACAGTCCATAAAAACCTTAAAAACTAAAAGAATCTTTGTTTTCATAATCAATATTGCAGTAATGGAGGTATTTTTCTATTTTTCCTAAAAAGTCTGTTTAATGACCTTTTATTTGCGATTTAAATTGCCAAAATTGGCTAAGTTATTCAACAGTTGTGATTTTTTGAAAAAAAGCATTTTTGAAAACAAAATATTTTTTGGACTACCCTAACGCAGAATCGGCCACCCTAATGAAAAAATAAAAAAATACTGGTCAAATATTTTTCGATGGGGAATTGCTGTATATATAGATTTATAAATTAGTACCGATTTAAACCAACGAGAAAGATGCTTTTGGGGGCACCAACAAAGTGTGGTGGTGGTTTTTGATTGAGAAAAAAGGTACTTTTTTTTAATACGCTTGGGTGTCGATTTAAACCGATTTATGTCAACAATAAGGGCGCTGCCCGGGCCTCTCCCGAAATTTGATGGAGAATATTCATTAACGAGGTTATTAAAAAACATCCGAGGGCCAACTTGGATCGATTAAGCCAACAGAAAACAAAGCTGTTGGGGACACGCACAATTATGGGAAAGACTAGATTATTTTTAATAATCCTTGGGAGCCGATTTGGCCCTATTTAAACTTACAGTAAGGATGCCGTTGTGGCAACTCACAAAGTGTGATGGTGGTTTACTTCATTGGGAAAACAAGATTGAAGGGATCGGCAGTCCATAAAGATGTGACCAAATACGCTGGTTCTACTGAAACTGCGTCTGCCAAGAAATTTTAGAGAATTAATAAAAATTTCCAGACAAAAATATTAATTTTCGATATTAAAACTGTACGTGCTTTTTTCTCAGAGTAAATTTAAGCCTATAGTGGATGTTGCCCATTATTAAGATGTCAAAGCAAAACATATTTGAAATTTTATGTTTATTTTAGAAAATGGCGAATTATAAACGAAATTTAACGAATTTGTTTTCAAAATATCTCAAAAACAGTTGCACTTAGGAAGTTGCCACCTGTGAGCATTTTCATTAAAATCAACTTCCATTCCCGAAATGTGAGAAATGTTTCCAGAACATACTAGAAAATTCGTACGTTAGAGTGATTGGCAAGTCAGACAACCAAGTTTTACTTCACTTTTATTTAAACGCTAACGTAGGGGCTTCTGGGGTAATAAGAACCCCCAGGGAAAACTACCTTTTTGACCATAAAATACATTTTGAACCTTTTTTTGTATGATCTATCAAGCAACATACCTTGATCAACATGTGAAATAGCAATTCTGTATGATAAATCCATGAAAATATACTCAGAATGTACTCGAAATGTGCGAAAAGTCATTATGCGGCGGGGGTGCACATTACCATAGATTATGTTCTAGTTATTTTGAAAATCTATGAAAATCTCATGCTGCATTTATTAAATTTCTCATATCTTACAAAATGACGTATTACAAATGGCCGTACCAAGTTCAAAACTTATTGCAAAGCTCTTCTAAATGTAATCGCTTTTCCCAACGGAATAAGATTTGAAGGATGTGCAAGCCATGATGACACAATCCGAATTTTTTAACTTTCTTCGTGAAAGCGGGTTCCCGGAACGCTGCCGCGAGTGGCCATAATGGCCGAATATTTCCAGAATGACCAGCAATGGTCTTGTTTTGCAAAATCATCGCAAGCCATGTTTTGGTACCGTTTTGATCCTGGTCAGTGTTTCGGGAAGGGGGGTAGGGTTCCCCTGAATATATCCGGAACTACGTAAAATTTTGGAATGTCCAATCTGTTTAAAAAACTAGGACAAATTTGTGATCGTTTGCGAAAAGGTAAGGTTGCTGATTATCACAACGAATGGTGTCTCGCTCTTTCTACTACTCACCACCGTTTTCCTGCTGCCACAGAAAAAAAAAACTACTCTCACCGTACACGAAAACTGTTGAGCAACGTTCGAATAGCAAACAGTGAAGAACGACGATGAACGAATGAGAGGGAATGTAACATAGCGCGAATAGCACAAAACTTCCTCTCACACGAGTCAGTCACAAAGCCACCCATCGACAACAGCACTCCTTTCGTTCGCGAAGGCTTGCTTAACTTCCCTTATTTCGGAAGTGTTCGGTGATGACAAACACATTCGAACCGAATGAGGAGAATATCAGTAACACTGCCAAAAGGTTGTATCTAATTTGGTTAAGATTTCGCAGAATGACAGGCAAATAACAATCCAGATTGTAGTGTTTTTTTTATTTTTTTTTTCCTCTGTTCGGGACATAAACCACTGCGACCAGTAATTTGATCTATTGTAGTATATCCCGTATCCTTTGTTTAGTGCATGTCGAGTTACTGCATCACTATTGAGAAATGATAAAGTATTCGGTGTTGTTACAGTTGCCATTGTTTGTTTTGTTGGCAATGAATCGAGTTTTATTGAAAGTTTCCGCTATTTAAACCCTTTGTGAGCGACAATACTCTTCAAAGACGCGCCCCTTTATCCGTCAAAACCGGATTCATTGCAAACAAAACAAACAATGACTCCGATACTGACCATCGGCGTAGTGGTTAATATCCATACTTCTCACGCCAAAGTCACGAGTTCAAATCTTACCCCCGGACAAGTTACGAAAAACACTCAAAGAGGTGTTTCAGTAACTACGACGGGAGATCTCTCGATAATACAGAAACAAAACAAAAAAAAAATTCAAAAAAGGGGTCAGGCATGTAGGTGTTAAGAGCGTTTCAGTAGAACGATAGTTGTTTGAAAAACTTGGCAAATGTTAACTATCACCTCACTTATTCACTTTTAAAAAATAAAAATAAAAATGTAAATGAAAATAAAAAACCAAAACACTCTATCAACTTATCACTAAAAACGAGAGAAAATTCCTTAAAGTTCTACTAAAGATAGGACTCGGAAAAAATTTGACACTTTGTTTTGTAACTTTTTATCGTGTGGGTAAAAATTAATGAAATTTTGGGTAATACTAGTTTAGTGTGTTATGTATAAAATTTTATCGCGATCTGTCAAGTAGTTTTCAAGATGAATTCGAAACAAGAAGAGCTATGCCAGCAAATCTTGGGCGCGGTGATTGATAATCCTGGTCAGTCGCACAGATGGATCGGCAAAAGGCTTGGAATCCACCATTTCACCGTGTCCCGCGTTATGAAGATGTTCCAGGAGACGAAGACCATCGAGCGGCGCGCTGGAAACGGCTGAAACCCGAAAACGGAATACCCAGAGAAGGCGCGGAAGATAAGGCAATATTTTAAGAATAACCCGAACCTTTCCGAGACGTGGCCAGAAAGGTCAATTCGTCGAAGTGGTTCGTCAAGCAGACCATGAAGCGGGCTTGGCTACGTGTTTTTAAGGTCAGGAAGGCGCCAAACCGGACAGACAAGCAAAACACGGTGGCCAAATTGCGTGCGCGGAAGCTGTACCGTGAGTGGCTGGTCAAGCCAGGCAGTCTCGTCATGGACGACGAGACATATATCAAGGCGGACACCAAACAAACCCCCGGCCTCGAGGTTTTTTGTCGGTACGTCCCGCATGGAGGTTCCGGAAAAGTTCCGGAAGAGAAAGATGGACAAATTCGCGAAGAAGAACCTGTTTTGGTAGGCGATCAGCGAGTGCGGACGGTACAGCAAGCCGTTCGTTACAACCGGCACCATAAACGGGCAGATTTATCGAGAAGAATGCTTGCAGAAGCGCTTGCTGCCCTTCCTCCGCTCTCACCGTGCTCCCACGCTGTTCTGGCCGAATCTCGCTTCGTGCCATTACGCCAAGCCTGTAATGGATTGGTACGAAGCGAAGGGCGTAAATGTGGTCCCGAAGGAGGCGAACCCGCCAAATACACCAGAACTTCGTCCGATCGTAAAGTTTTGGGCGATAATGAAGAAGAAGGAATAACATTCAAAACCGATGAAGCTTTGAAGAAAAACTGGGAGAAATTGTGTAAGGAAGATGGACAAAGTCTCGCCCAAGACTCATGAGCAGTGTTAAGAGAAATGTACGAGCATTCAGCTTGGGGGAGGAAATTCAATAAATAAATTATGCCAGAACATAGCTAATATATATTTATTTAAGTCCTGATAATTTGAGAAATATCCGATTTAAAATGAATTTTTGGTGATCATTTTTGTGTGTCTCATTTTTTCCGAGTCCAGTCTTTAGACTGTTTTTATTTTTGATTTTATGGAAAAATGTACACGTTTTATTTTCGCACTGTATATTTTTTCTGTAAAATTTTATTCATGCTCCAAAACCTCTTGACAGACGCAATTTCAATAGAAGTAGCGGTTCTGGTCACATCTTCCTTCGGCAGGGAAGCCTGAGGCTGAAAACCACATAAATGAAGAAAAAAGAGAAATGTACGCTTCTTTATATAGAGCGAGGTTTGAGTGGCAAGAAATTACTTTAGGACCTGCTTGAACGATAATTACGAACTCAAAGAATTACGCGAGATTCTGGGAACGAGATTTCAGACATCGTACAAAGAATATTTGTTCGAAAAAAAAAAGAAAATTTGATGTTTCTAGGCACCAATGCAGCTCTAAAACCATACTAAACAAAACCCAAAACTAATCCACACGAAAACAACTATAGTACAAAATAAAACCCGATACAGAGTGTCTTCGGACATTGCAAAATAGAAGAACTGAAACTGGTGACGGCGGTGAACCCACAAATTGTTGTGAATTACACCCATGAACCATGACAACAACAAACCGACACGGAACTGAACCAAACAAGTTCGGGCAAATAAGAGAAATAAGAGAGGACTCATTTTGCAAAACTTTACAGTAAAAGTCCGGTGAAACTGCTCCCTGCCAACCGACCAACCAACCAGTCAGCCAACCAAACTTCCAAGGATGGGTTTTAATAAAGAACGTTCGTTCGTGCAAGAATAACCGAAAGGTTGAGGAGAAAAACTGCATCGTCGTCGCACTGAGGAGGACGAAATGGGAAAGTAATTGAATTAAAAAATCTCCAGAAAAGCCAGAGCGACGATAGTTGGTTGAGTTGGAGGAAAGCTTCTGGTCTTTTTTTATTTTTCTGTCATGTGCTTGTGGAAGCGCTGAAGGAGAGGATAAGCAATAAAGTCGAAGGAAGAATCAGATAAACTGAAGGGACGGGGTGAAGGGAACAGCTTTTCATGTTCATTTGGAGCGAAAAATTATAATTTAAGGTCTCGGTTGTCATCGCCGTCTTCGTGTCGTTGTCGTCGGTTCGCTTCTAACTGTGGCAGCTAGCTGGGATGTTTTCACTATCAAGTGTGGAGTTCGATTCGGGTGCTCTCCCGTTTGGAAGGGGGACCGTGGAGTGGGAAAATAATGGAATGTGCTATCCCAGGATCAACCGGCAGTGAGCGACATCTCCCAAACAGTCGGCAGAAGAAGGGTCATTCGAGGAAAATATAATAAACAGAGCAGACAGTGGTGTGGATCCCCATGACAACAGTGGCGATGCTGTGACAACCGAAAGAGATGAAAGGAGAGTACGAGGAGGTGATGGACTTTCTGGTGGTGGTTTCCGGAATGTCAGTGCAAGCAAGCTAGAGCCACCCCGTCAAGTGACAGAAAATTGACAACGACGACGAGGGCAATGGATAGAGAGTTTGGCGAGGGGGTGGGAGTCGTAAACTGAAAAAGGGAGCAGAGAAGGTTCAGCGCATAATTTTATTACCTACTAAAAGTAAAAATTTGATTGCTTTTTATAACAATCGGGGCCCTCTCTATCTTTATCTTTCTATCGCTTTACAATGTTGTTAGTCCAGTACGGTGCTTGTAGGCGGAAAATGGGGTGCTAAAACGTGGAGAAACGGGGCAATTCGAGCGACAAAAGACTGTCAAAGTGCACTGAGTATGGAGCGGTCGTTGGATTTAATGGACATTTCATGAAGCAGGCGGCGAGTTCGGAGGTCATCATAAAATGCTTTACATGATTTGATGTCCCGCGCAGTTGGATTCTAGCTCTACTGCTGGTGTGAGTACCACATCAGTTCGGATTGATTCATACGTACAAATACCAGGAGTAAACAATAAATAAGTTTAGATTATAGAGCTGAAATTAAAACGACAAAATAACACGTGCAAACCGATAACCGCATTGGCGGCGGTTGGACTCGAGCGAGCAAAGTTTCACTCTGGAATGCGACAGTTTTGCTGGCCGTGATTTGAAGCATTCAGCAAACCGTGTTGTTTGATAACACAGCTCTCAATCTGCAAAGTCTCATAAAACCCCACCGGAGAACGTGAGTTGCCAGATGTGCCGTGCAAATATTCCACAGCGCGCGTTTTCTCGATTACTCACACGTCGAACCCGGGTCGTTGTCAAGTCGACCCGCTCTCACCAGGCAATGCTATCGCTGTACCGGTTGCTGCAGTTTGGCACGTGTTTGTACTACAACTCCACTTGAAAGAATGACGCAATTGAACTGTTGAACAGATTTTTTTTCCGGTTTCAATACAATCCTCGGCTCAAAATTTGAGTGTTTCTCCAGAGCAAAAGCCAACATCGTGATCTACTACTTATTGCATCTCTGAAAGCGCTGAAAAGAAGAAGATCCACCGCATCACACTATTTGACACCTCCTTCTGAGGGCTTCCAGCGAGAATTCTAAACTGAAACAAGACAAAAGAAACCATCGAAACAAATAAAAGTGCGCGAGAGAAGCTGGCGGGATCGACCACGGGAACCACAATAAGTCATTTAAATAAACCATAAAGTCACTCGAGAGGATCGTTGTCGTTGTCGTCAGCTTGGGTCTCGTGTTACCACTTTTAGAAAAGGAGACCATCACAGCTCTCAGACTTGTCTCCTCAGCGTTGTTCCTTTGGTGATGTGTTTTTTTTTATTCTTATTATTATTATTGTCTCACTTTCATTCTTCATCCATCCAAGCAGGCCCCAGCGGTTGACGACGGGAGTGACGAAGCAGGCGAGTGTTAGGTTCTTTCGACTTTTTTTGCTCTCTGGTAGATGATGCATCTAGTCAGTCAGTCTCTCGTGTACCACCTTCCTTATGGAGCTGGGTCTTTCACTGGGTGATGAAACCGCTTTTTTTTCTCCGATGGCTTCTTTGAAATGTGATACGACGAAATTGCAACTGGATTCTGCCACCGAAGCGACGAGTGTGTGGCCTTAAACATTCTGACGATTGAGCATCGAATCACAGATTAGCACTTGTTGGTGCAAGGGTCTCGGGGGTAATTGTTAATGTTAATCAGTACTGTGTTTTTCTTGGATTTTGGAATCAACCAAATTTCTATTCCATAACTATGAATATGTTGTAAGGAAGGTGGTCCATTATCAGTCGCGTAAATGTTGATGGATATCGAGGTTTCATTGGTTATGTAGATTCCGAGATACTTAGGGAGTTCTTAACTTTGTTTTTCTTGCCTTCTAAATTTATCCTTGAGTCAACAGTAAAAAAAAAGGCTTCGGGAAAATGAACATTGAAGTTTTGAACTCGATTTTCATACATGGTTTGAAAAAATTCTACTAAATTGGACGCTAAGTCAACCACGGAACAAATAAACAAACATCATCATATTTCACTTTAAAAAATCTCAAGCTGAAAAGGAAAATGTTCATTCCTTATTTGCAGGATCTGAAAATGCTTACTTTCTATGATGGGACAGTATGACTTGCTCCTTACTGTTGGCTTAGAAAGTTCTAAATTGGCTCTTAGGCATTATTTAAACAGCAGACAATTTAACCCAATGAATATTCACCATCATACTTTCTGAAAAGCTCCAGCAGCATCCTTATTGTTGAAATAAATCGGTCCAAATCGACTATCAAGTGTCATTGAAAAATACCCCGTCTTCCCAATGAAAAACCACTATCACACTTTGTGAGTGGTTCAAGTGGCATCCTTATCGTTGGTTTAACCCATTCAGGCCTAATTTTTTCCAAGCGTTATTATACAAGTAATTTGGTGTATTCTGTTTGAATTGGTGCTCAATAACATAGAAATGATTGAACAAAGTAGGTTTTTTTTAAAGATGTGCTAGGTTGTTCAAATTGTCCTGGATTTCAGAACTTAGGATCTACAGTTGTAACAGTAGATTTATCCGATATACAAAGTTACGTTATGTATTCCATCATATTCTAGGAACGTCCTGGAAGACCAACAGACATTATGAGATAATCTTATGAGATCTCATGAGATATTCTATGCCAAAAAAAAACTGTCCTGAAGTTCAGATGGAATTTCCAAGATAATCTGATAATGACTGGAGGTCTTACAGAAGATTCACCTAAGGTTTTTGAGTGCATTTCTTCACCGTTCATAGGTTATAAAGCTACTGTTACGACTATAAATCCTAACTTATGAACTCAAGGGCAGTTTTGGTGACCAAAAACATCCAAACATATCTCATTATATTTATTAACCCTCCAGAAGACTCACCTAATTTGGTAAAATACATATTGTTACTTTGTCTAGTCCAGAAAGCTACCCCAGGATAGTTTGTATAATCCAGAACATCCGAAGATTATCTCACAATGTCTGTTGTTCTTTCAAGATATTCAATGAATATGTTTCAATACACATCGTTGCATTGCATAAATCAGAAAGCTTTTGTTACAACTGTTGGTCTTATGTTCTGATCCCAAGGATAGTTTGGATGACTTAGAACATGTCATATTACTTCATAATATTTGTTGACCTTTAAGAAATTTAATTGAATCTGTTTGAATATTTATTGTAACTTTGTATTGTCTAAAAATAACTGTTACAACTGCAAATCTTAAAGTCTGAATGCCAGGACGGTTTGGATTACCCTGACCATCCCAAGATTATCTTCTTATGTTTTTTTACGTTCGAAAATATTCACTGAATATGCATGAATACGTGACGTAATTTTGCATAGCCCAAAAAAATACTGTTACTATCGTAGATTTCAAGTTCTAAACTCCAGGAAAGTTTGGATTACCTAGAGGATCTCAAAGTTATAAAATAATATCTGTTGACCTAACACAATATTCAATAAATATTGTTAAATACACACTGTCCCTTTGCATACTCCAAAAACGTACTGTTACAATTGTAGACCTTATGTTATGAACTCAAGGACAGTTTGGATGACATAGATCGACCAAATTTTTCCTAATTTTTTTTTTACGTTAGAAAATATTCACTGAATATGGTTGAATACGCAGCGTAACTTTGTACATCCCAAAAAGCTATAGTTATTACTGTAGGTCTAAAGTTCTGAACTCAAGTACATTTTAGATAACCTGGAACACCCCAGAAAGATACAAACATGTTTAACATTCATCAACGAGTATTTAATAATACGTATGAATATGTACCATATTCTAAAACAACGCTTTACACTATTAATAAGGAATTTATTTTTTTCTCTCTGAATTCTTCTTCATATTCAAGATGTTCTAGGTCCTCAGTTAGGCCTTAAACTCGAATATTTTTTACTTTTTCCACATAGAAGATGTCGAACGAATCTGCCAAAGACAATGCACACTTTATTGAGTCTGTGATTTTATACAGCCATTTTCCATTTGAGGTCGTATCCCAAGTAACAAATTTAGTTTTATTCCAGGCCTATAGCACTCCTCTCGGCTTTGTTGACAAAACTACATTCAAAACTGTTTTGTCTACCAACACCTCCCCTATGCTTCTTCAAAGCCGAAATTTGTACAAAGTGGCCCACTCTATAGACGGTTGTGAAAACAAGTTAATAAAACCTTTATAAGACTATAACGATTTTGAAAATTATCTAGTAAAAGATGTTATGACCACTCGAGAACCTTCATAAAACCTATTGGCTGCCACGAAAACCAGCTTACGGCCAAATGGCCACAGCTGTCAAACTTCGCTGTGTTATCGTGGTTGGTTTTTGTTGTTCTGCTTTGTTCGATTCTCTGCTCTTCTGATTCATTTATTTGAAGTAAAACATCCATAACAAATTGAGTTTTTAACAGCGTATCATGCTCCAAATCATATGCGCATTTAATTTTATGGTGAATGTTGGCACGATAAGAGCCAAAAATTAATGCACCTCAGAAATTATGCGAATTTACAACAACAAAAACAAAATTAAAACAAATATATTCGATAAATTATTCATGAATTTCCTGAAAATTGATGGAATTCAATAAAGTTATCTAAAAGAATGCCGAAATTGGTCTTCGATCCACAGTTCATTTATATTACATTTAAAATAAGGTGCATTTATTTTTCCACATTTCAATTATTTCTTATATTTCAATATGGCGATTGGAAAAAATCACAGTTTTGCCAAAAAGCCAATTTATCTTCGCAATGACTACTATAAAAACTATTCAGCCATAGTTTTCGCCATTTTAAAACCATATGACTTCCCTCAATGCCAATTTGCCGTCTAATGCATTTACTACAGGCAAAATGGTTTTAAAATGCTTTTTCAACTGACCATAATAAGATAATTTGAATGAGTCCTAAAACGGCATTTCAAAATTGCATTTTACGAGTTCATAAAGTCGAAATAAAACCTTTGATGGGAGTAAAGGGAATTTGAGAAAATAAGGTTTTAAGATTGTTGTAAGCAAGTTGTGTAGGTTCTCATAAACCTGACTAAAATATGAAACCTATTGGCAACTCTTGGTGGCATAATAAAACCAAATTAATTTCTAGTGGCTTTAATAAAACTTTAATAAAATTTAATAAAGCTGGATGGTTTTGGAAATTTTACATGGGATATGACCCCTTAGGCCTGAAGAATTTGACCGATTAAATACCATCCGTTTTTAATCGGTTATCCACCTGATTAAAATTTGCTGTCAAAATTCGGTTTATAGAGTTACAGAGAAACTTTGTTGTGTAAACTTGTTCAAAAATAACTTGTTTAACTAGGAAAAATATTAAACAGGTATAATTACGGACACAATGATGATCTACATCATCCAAACTGTCCTTGAGTTCAGATCTTGATGTTGTACATGATCGACAAGGAGCTTCAGAGTGTTTTGACCGTACTTCGCACTACAAGGAAAATACATCGTACTTTGATTCTAATTGTAAATAGACTTGTTGATCATGTAGAACATCAAGATCTGAACTCAAGGTTAGTTTGGAGTACCTTAGGTATCCTAGAAATACTATAACATGTCTATTACAATGTTATAATGTCCCGGAGGATATTTCAGCTCATAAGTTCGGTGGAGACATCGTAAATAACCTTGTTGATCATGTAGAACAACAAAATCTGAGCTCAAGGTTATTTAGGAGAACCGTAGGTATTCTATAAATACTGCAATATGTCTATTACAGAGTTATGAAGTCTCATGGAGCTATTTTGACTCATAAGTACGGTAGAGACATCGTAAATAGCCTTGTTGATCATGTAGAACATCGAGATCTGTATTCAAGAATAGTTTGGAGTAATGTAGGTATTCTAGCAATACTATAATATGTCTCTTACAGTGACATGATGTCCCGGGAGGCTATTTCAACTTATAAGTTCGGTGGAAATCGTAAATAGCTGTTCATGTAGAACATCAAGATCAGCACTCAAGAGTAGTTTGCAATACCATAGATAATCTAGAAATACTGTTACAAGTCTATTATATTGTTATGATGTTTCGTGGAGCTCATCCAACTATTAAGTTCGGTGGATATATCGTACATCTCCTTATTGATCTTGAAGAACATCAAGATCTGAACTCAAGGATTGTTTGGAAGGTCTAGAACAACTTAGAAAAATCATTTGCTCGCAAATGTTATCCTTTAGATTGTTTTTATCACTTGTTCATGCATGTCGACCATAGATTGTGTTGATATGCGGTGTAGAAAAAATCCGTACTAAATCGGTTAAATCGGTTCAATGCGTCCATTAAGCGTAGTTTAAGTCGGTACTAATATTTAAATACATATTCATGCATGGTTGGTAAATGACTAGAATGGGTATATCAAATGGACCCCACTGTGTTCCTTAGTATAAAATAAACCCCCCTGTGGTTCTTAGTCTCTTATCCAGTAACTCCTATCCCTTCCTTCCCTTGGCGCCGACTGGGGAACGCGTAACCATAGGAAATATCGGATAACCAACCCCGTTGAAACTTTGGTAGCATACTGACAGACTAAAGAGGGCTGTCTCCATCGGGACAGCCTATCTGAGTGTCTGTATCCCATGTTAGGGGTGGCTCAACGTATTCGGAACTTCAACTTGCTTGCTGTGCCTTATCACCGAACCAACTACGGCTACAACAACCCTCTTGACGCATGTATTAGGTCATTCAATGACATGTCTGACGAGTTCGATTTCAACATGTCCAAAAGTTAAGAGAATAAGTACAGTTTTGTTGTCGATGACGGTGATAATAAATAAACAAATAAATAAATAAATAAAAACAACGTCTGTTCTCCAGGTTAGCGGTGGCTGCATTCGAGTGTCCTTCATGTAGGCGGTTGGATCTTAAATAAACCCTTATACGATGATCCTCCGGCGATACAGGGGGTTGCGAGACCTGGCGAGCGAGCATCGAACAAAACAAATTCAATTGCAACGAATACTCCGCTAGAAAACTCGGACCGGATTAATCACCATAAAGCAACGCAACGAAAACGGACTATCGATTGGAAACTCGGAACGTAGAATTGCAGATCTTTCAACCATCTACCAGAGCTGCGGAGAATCGTACGAGCTTGGCACATCTTTTTATCGTGATGGAGAAGATGAGAAATCGTGTGCCTGATTGGCGTTGAAGATTAAGGGCCGTTTCATCAACATAAGCAACATAAGCATAATTAATATTCACTGCTTCCATCTTGGTAGCAACGAAGACGACAAGGATGCTTTCTACGAGCGGCTGGAACGTGAATACGATCGCTGCCCTAATCATGATATCAAAATCGCCATCGGGGATTTGAACGCACAGGTAGGCCATGAGGAGGAACACAGACCGGTAATTGGTAATTGAAGTTCAGTGCCCATGAACGAATGAACGAGAATGGCCTTAGACTTATAGATTTCGCCACTTCACAGAACATGCCCACAGGTAGCACGCACTTCCAGCACAGCCTCTGACATCGGAACACCTGGAGATCATCATAACAAACTGAATCGCAAATCGAATATGTTTTGAATGATGGCAGACACTTCTTGGACCTATCACTTTGAGAACCTATCGAGGGGCTAACGTTGACTCGGATCACCATTTACTAATGATAGAAATGCGCTAAAAACTATCCGTTATTACAACCTTCACTACCGGTCTGGACCTCGGTAGAATATTGAATGACTTAAACAACCGAGTCGACGATAAGCCTCTTGAGGACTCTTGGAGCCATTCAAAAACAGCCTTACAAAACGCAGCTGAAGGTGTCCTAGGATACGTGGAACGCAGAAAACGAAACGACTGGTTCGACGGTGAGTGTCAAGAGACGTTGAACGAGACGAACGCAGCCACAGAACAAATCTAGGGTTTTTTTTTCATTAGGGCGAATCTACAATTGAGAGACTCTCTCTGGGCTCGCTCTCTTTCATTCATATTCCAATAACCTTTACGTTTTTCATTCTCATATTTGTTGAGTATGCTAGCCAGCACTGTTGTGTTTCGATCTGTACTAAAGAATCCCTCGAAAGTTTTATAATGGCGATGTAATGAATGAAAGAGAGCGAGCCCGAAGAGAATCTCTCAATTGTAGATGCGCCCTAATGAAAAAAAAAACCCTAGAAATGCTGCAACGCCGTATCCGACAGAACGTGGAACGATACAAAGAGAAACGTGAACAGCAGCTTCGTGTATTTCGGGCAAATAAACGCCGCATGCAAGAAGCAGAGAGAGAGCAGATGGAAATGCGTTTCTACTCACAAGAAACACGCAAGTTTTACAAAAAGCTAAAGGCTCAACACAAAGTAGAAGCCAAGTAGTGTAAAAGCAGCGATGGTAACCTTTTGACGGCTGAAAGTGAGGTGAATGTAGGCAGCACTTCGATGAACATCTGAATGGTGCAGATTAACAAGCAGCCAAAACTGAGGACATCCCAGTTGCAGCAAACGAAGAGAGAGTACCAATTCCAACTATGAATGACGTTAAGGGGGTCATCAAACAGCTAAAGAACAATAAAGCAGCTGGAAAAATAATCTCGCGTCGGAACTCAGGACTTAGGACCTGGGAAACCGATAAGATTGATGCACCGAGTGATTGTAAAGATTTAGGATTGCAAACAACTACCAACGGAATGGAAGGATGGAGTGATTTGTCTAATCTATCAGATGGACAACAAATTGGGCTGTGAGAACTACTGAGTGATTAGTGAAGCTTATAAAACTGATCCAGGCTACGAAGAATGGAGTGAAGTGTACTGTTCGAAAATCAGGCGCAAAATCATTCGAATGCAGGAGGGGATTAAGACAAGACGATGGTCTTTCCTGTTTGTTGTTCAACATTGCGTGGTGAACGCGTCCAAAACGAAGTACATGCTGGCAGGTCGCTCCGAGCCAATAGCCGTCGTGGTAGCAGTGTCAGGATCGACGGTGATGAATTCGAGGTTTTCGAGGAATTCATATACCTCGGCTCCCTTGTGACAGCGGACAATGATGTGAGCCGAGAAATTCGGAGACGCATCATCATTGGAAGCCGTGCCTACTATTGACTCCGCAAAAATGTGTGTTCTGGATAACTTCAACCCCGCACAAAGTGCACAATTTACAAATCGTTGATTAGACTAGTTGTTCTCTATGGGCATGAAACGTAGTCGATGCTCGAAGAGGACCAGCGTACGCTAGGGGTATTTGAGCGAAGCGTGTTACGGACAATATATAGAGGTGTATATGAAGATGGTGTATGGCGGAAAAGGATGAACCACGAACTATACGGTGAACCCGCACGGAGCAGGCTATGTCCACCCGTCCATTTAAAGAAGAAAAAAGAAGGTATATTCATGCATCTCCTTAACCCAGTGTCTTCACTAGCATTTTCTGTCTTAACAGTTGTGTCAAAGAATATGGCAAGTGGAGACACATATGCTAGATGTTAAGACAGATCTGTTCAAACAATTTTCTTGACAAAAATGTTAGACTTTTAAGCAGACATTTTCTTAAATCAACATGACAAAATTCAAAATAATGCTACAAAAATTGTCAATTCATTAAAATTGTTTTCAGAGACTACATCATTGTTCTAGGCTCTCAAAAATTCGGGATCGTATACTGCAATTTTTTTTTAATTTGATAAAAATGTCTTAACAAATATGTTTGAGCTGAGCCCAGCATCTTAAAAATGTCAGGTTGTTTGCCATATGTTAAGATAAAGGGTGTCCACAGTTGAATTGCATCACTTTCAATAAGCTTTAACATTTCGCCCTTTGGGTTGATTTCAACGAAATTTTGGATGAAATGACCTCAGCGTGTATTGTTTACACTCCGTGAGTTTCATTGTGAAATGTGTCCTAGTTTCGAAAATGGAGTCGAAGGAACAGCAAGTGCGCTAGAACATTTTGCACACGCACCTCGACAACCTTTCGCACCGAGCCATCGGAAATTTTTTGAAAATTCACCAACTGTCTCGTGTCATAAAACGTTTCGGGAACGTTTAACTGTCGATCGAAAGAAGGTGAGTGGTAGAAAAAGTGTTCCGTACTGTGTGAAGGATCACAAGTAAGTGGTTGCTGCTTTTAAACGCAAACCCAACTGTTCCGTTCGGAATGTCGCAAAAAAGCTGCACTTGACCAAAACTTTCGTGCAGAAAGCCAAGAAACGAGCCGGGCTCCGTCCATTCAAAGTTCAGGAAGCTCCAAACCGCAATGAAAAACAGAATAGGACAGCTAAAACACGTGCGCGTAAGCTGTACACACAAATGTTGACGAAACCACACTGCTGCATCATGGACGATGAAACACACGTAAAAGCGGACTTTAAACAAATTCCCGGCAACCAGTATGTGACTGCGAAAGACAAGTTCGATGTTCCAGAGTTTCTCAGGAAACAGCAAGTGTCAAAGTTCTCCAAGAAACTCATGATTTGGCAGGGGATTTGTTCGTGCGGTAAACAGAGCAAGCTTTTCGTGACAACTTCAACTGTAAATGGTCAAGTCATGAATGAATGCCTGAAAAAACGACTGCTTCCGTTTCTCAAAACACACAACGTTCCTACAATTTTTTGGCCGGACCTAGCCTCTTGTCACTACTCCAAGGATGTTTTGGAGTAGTACAAGACGAATGGTGTCAATTTCGTGCCGAAGGATCTTAATCCCCCAAACTCTCCAGAGTTGCGGCCAATTGAAAAATATTGGGATATAATGAACCTCGAACTTCGTAAGCATCCTAAAGTTGTCACAACAGAACAGGAAATGTTGAAGTCATGGTTGAAAGCGGAAAAAAACGTCAGTTCAAGCGTTGTACAAAATCTTATGCGTGGTATTAAGAAAAGAGTTCGGGCTTTTGAATTTGGTAAAAAAAAATACAGTGAAATAAAAATACCTTAACCAAGATATTGTATTTTATTTCCTGAATATTTCATGACAATCGGTTGAGAGACTTGTTTTTGAGGACGAGTTCAAAGTGATGCAATTTAACTGTGGACACCCTTTAAGATCTGTCAAGACCGAAAATGCTAGTGGAAACACCGGGTAAAACCATCAAATGGAGAATGATCTGAAAACAAATATAAACAAAAGTTCAGCTTATCGTTTACCAAAACGAACTCTGCAGCCAACCCAATCCTTTTATCCCACACCCCAATGATTTCTCGTGTAAGTGCAGAGGTGCTCTTGGCCTCCAACAAAGCGAGTATCACTTCAACACGTTCCTACCCTTTCCTTAGTTGAACTAAACTAGTCTGTCTGTCTGTCTGTCTGTCTGTCTGTCTGTCTGTCTGTCTGTCTGTCTGTCTGTCTGTCTGTCTGTCTGTCTGTCTGTCTGTCTGTCTGTCTGTCTGTCTGTCTGTCTGTCTGTCTGTCTGTCTGTCTGTCTGTCTGTCTGTCTGTCTGTCTGTCTGTCTGTCTGTCTGTCTGTCTGTCTGTCTGTCTGTCTGTCTGTCTGTCTGTCTGTCTGTCTGTCTGTCTGTCTGTCTGTCTGTCTGTCTGTCTGTCTGTCTGTCTGTCTGTCTGTCTGTCTGTCTGTCTGTCTGTCTGTCTGTCTGTCTGTCTGTCTGTCTGTCTGTCTGTCTGTCTGTCTGTCTGTCTGTCTGTCTGTCTGTCTGTCTGTCTGTCTGTCTGTCTGTCTGTCTGTCTGTCTGTCTGTCTGTCTGTCTGTCTGTCTGTCTGTCTGTCTGTCTGTCTGTCTGTCTGTCTGTCTGTCTGTCTGTCTGTCTGTCTGTCTGTCTGTCTGTCTGTCTGTCTGTCTGTCTGTCTGTCTGTCTGTCTGTCTGTCTGTCTGTCTGTCTGTCTGTCTGTCTGTCTGTCTGTCTGTCTGTCTGTCTGTCTGTCTGTCTGTCTGTCTGTCTGTCTGTCTGTCTGTCTGTCTGTCAGTCCCTTATAGACCGTTCGTCGTGAAAATTTGTATGCTGGCGTTTTTGAACCTGGATTGGGAATGGTTTGAGACCCCTTCCCCCCTCTGGAAAGTGGGGCTCCCATACAAATGAAACACAAATTTCTGCATAACTCAAGATCAAGCAAATTGAACCAAATTTGGCAGGTGACGGCAAGAACTGTTTCTAAGTTGACTCGAAACCCCTTCCATACAAATGAAACATAAATTTCTGCGTAACTCGAGAACTATTCAAGCAAATGGAACCAAATTTGGAATATGGACGTTTTTGGAGGAAACAAATATGTTTATGGTGGTTTGAGACACCTTCGCCCTCTGGAAGGAGGGGGGGCTCCTTTACAAATAAAACATTTCTGTCTGTCTGTCTGTCTGTCTGACCCTTATAGACTCGGAAACTACTGAACCGATCGGCGTGAACATTTGTATGCAGGGGTTTTTAGGGCTGGGAATGTTCTTATGATTGTTTGAGACCCCTTCCCCCTCTGGAAAGGGGCTCTCATACAATTTAAACATACATTTCGGCATAACTCGAGAACTAATCAAGCAAATGGAACCAAATGTGGGGGGGGGTGTTGAAGGCAATAATTGTATGGTGGTTGGAGACCCCTCCCCCCTCTGGGAGGAGGGGGGTCCCAAACAAATGAAACACAAATTTTAACCAAACATGAGAATTATCCAGCTTAAGCAAACACAAAATGTGTATTTCTTAGGTAAGAAGCATGTTCTGATAGAAGTTTGAACCCCTTCTTAGTCAAGAAAAAAACTAATTCTGAAAACCAACCAGAAACGTGCCAGTTCTATTAAATTTTCATTCATTTTGTAGGAAGCGTAGCAGCGCTCTCACCCGGTTCAGCTGGTAATACAATAAATTTGGAACAAGATAAAAGCAAGGACTTACCTTTCATCTACGGGCAGGATGAATAATTAAGTGAGGTTTGACAAAGATGAAGCTTATAATTTCACTTTATCTTAAATCCCGATTATTTTGCCTAACTGTTTAAACATTCGGAAGTTTTTATCCTGGCCTGAAAAAAAAAGATAGCCTCAGTGGTTAGTTTCAAAAGGAAGCCTTCCAAAATATCCACATTCATCTCCAGCCGTGCCCATTGCAAGCCTTCAACCATTTGTTTTCCGTAATTAAAATGATTCATGACTCATAAAAGCGTCAACTTATTACCAATCCTCTATTCACACTCCTTCTTCAAAACTTGAACTTTCTACGACGAACCTCTTTCCCCGTCGACGGCTTGCCATCTGTTGCTCATCTCGCACCGATTGGCGTGCCCCCAAACACAAAACGTGGTAGTTCAAGTTTCAACGAGACACTCCAAGAGCCGTAATAGGCGCCGCTCGATGACGTCTCTCTGAGCCAAAAGTCATCATCGACCGAATAGCGGGAGTTAAACTTCACCTCAAGTGTAATATAGGAACATTCGTTTTAATAGGATTTTAATTTAAAACATATTCCAGTATGCTGCTACTCCATCATCAGCGGTCGGGGTCGATTCCCGTTTTGCCACGCTCCTTCCGTGCGCTCGGTGGAAATTACCGTGAAGAAGACGATTATTACCTCTGAACTCCTCTCGCCAAGAGACTATAGGCTGGCTCTAGTATGGGAGAGTGTTGTTTTTATGATCGATTTCTAAATTGGTTATTTTGCACGTGTTGCAAGCTAACTTTTTTGTTCCGCTGTTTTTTTTTTTTCGTTTCGTTTATCCCAAATGTTAGGGAAAAAAGTGTTTAAGAGTTCATCAACAGCGCGGAACCCTTCAATATCTCCTGTGAGTATGAGTTAGTGGTGCGCGCGATGGTGATTTATTTCTTCCGCCAACTCTCGAGAGTGGAATCGAAGCAACCGACAACCACCTGGAGTCCCACATTTCCAACAAAGAGCCCCAGAAAAGCTCTTGCATCATCATCATCTTCCACCATGGCACACTGCGCTGCGGCTGGGGAGGGAGGCAGGAATCAATATGCATATCACTCTGTGCCTTCGAACCAAGCTCCTCGGCCGACGATCATCGAGGAGAAGACACCGTGTAGGACATGGTTCTTTGATCTTTGGCGCGCCCCAGGTCGCTCCGTCTGAGTCAGAAAGGGACCGAAGGAGCAGAAAAACGCACTTTCGGTGAACAGAGCTACTCTTATGGTGTTCGGTTCTCGTTTCTCGATGGGAGTTTATTTTGGACCCGTCGGATATCAACACGTACACACCAAAGGTGCACCTTTCGAACTGCCATGAAGAGCTGGCACGTATTTAGCCGGTGTGTGGAGGAGGATAAGAAGTTCACTTCTTTTTTTCAAATGGTCGCTTTTTTTGTAAAAGACGATTCAGCACGGATGATGCACCGATACCAGCATCAGTCATTCGAAAGGGCCTTCGAAACGTGGGTGGATGACGCCTGAATGGTGGCACTGTAAAAAAAAAATTCGGCTATATTTTGATAATCAACTATAAAACAAATCGTGAATCATCATTTTTTGTGGGAAAATAAAACCGATGTCAACTTTTTCAATTCTGCCAATGTAAATTATCTCGGTGCCGGTCGGGCAACTGCACCCAATGCCCAACAAAAAAAAAGAGATGATTTTCTGCACGTCCATCCTGTCGTCGACATCCGTGGGGGCGCCCACCTTCGACTTGAATCTCGAAGAATCCTACCCAATAATAACGTTTATGTTTGCTGCATGTCGTATTTCTACTTCTCCATCTTTTCATGAATGGTTTCGCGACTTCTTTTGAAGCACTCGGTCTCCGTACTTTGGACTCATTTCTGTCCCATTCCGATTTAACTCAGCTCCGAACCATAAAAATCATAATAATACGGACGGAAATAATGGGGCTTACACACACACACACACACAACCAGCCGGCCGCGGCGATAATATCGACTTGTCTAATGAAAGGATTACATTGTTTGGTCGCTGTTTTTCCACGGACGAATGGTTTTGTTTTCGTCATTGTTTTGAACCCTGGCGATGCTGGAGGTGGGTTACTGTGTTTGTGAAGAGTTGAAGATTATTTATATTAAAGCCGTGCCACCTTCCAGTAAGGATCAATGACCCGATGAAGATGATGATGATCGTGACGATACGATCTTTCCGAGCTACCTACTTTGGAGTTTGTTTCGAAGCACTTGAGTGTTTAGCCGCACGAGTACCTATCAACACTCGAGGCGTGGAAAATTTTGGATAGGCATTCATGGTGCAGGGTCGTAGCTCATTCCGTAAGGCGTCGTGGCTACAAAGGGATTGATCTAGACGGTTTTCTTGATTCTTTGGAGATTGGTTTTGCCACTCGATAACACTTAACCATTGCTAAGAGGAAATCGAACCCTCACTGATAATGATGTCGATTTGAGGAGTTTCTCTAAATTTCTACGGAAGTTCACGGAAACAAATCCGCTCCCAAAGGTGGTCAAAACGACTCATGATATCATGAGCCTAGTGTGTTTTCACTTTATGAAAATACACCATGATTTGGGTTCATGATATCATGATTAATGCTTCCGTAACGCACCCGTCGCACCCAGTCATGAGTCTGCTCCTCAAATCATGATTTAAGTTCTGTAGATCATGACCTTGGCTCATGATAGTGGATGCGCAAAATTTATGATTCCGGGCTTTTTTTTCTAGAACCATGAAACCAAATCATGATTTTCTCATTACGAATCATGAAATCGGGTGCGCAAAATTATAATATAATGTTGTACATCAGACTAACTTTTGGATATCTATTAGAGATAAATTCATTTGATTTTATTCAAATTAAATTTTAATTAATTGTTTCAATCATCCACACATTGTACCAAGTCCCGTGTACTTTTTGGAAGTTCCAATATAGACGCCGGGATTTCCAATAAAGACGCCGGGATGTGGCAGTGCCACACTGCCAAAATTCTCTTTAAGCGATTGAAGTCGCTGCTCTTTTCTGCCCTCTATGTCACCTGCCGTCTATATAGAAGAGAAAACAAAGTATGTTAGTTAAAACCCGAGGCGATGTTTCGTCACAATAATAAAGAAATATTCAAAGTCAATTCACTGAAATGGAAATTACCAATCAGAATATAAAAAATAGCATTTATTATAGGAAACTACGTTTTTTTTTGTAATATGAACAAGCTTTTTGCATTGATTGTACATAGATTTTATTTTAATTAGAAATTGATACCAAAACCTTTAAATTGAATACTACACATTAGTTTCGAAGGCAGATCGCCTTTCGGCCGTCAAACAAATTATGAAGATGAGATGGAGGATTTGTTACTTCCTCAATGAAACACTTCCCAACTTCGTAATCTTCTGGGTCAATTATGTACGAATCTAAATGTTCGTCGAACTGATAGTTTTTAAAAATCTGGCAAATAAAAGTAATCACGCCTTCGGTTTTAATAATATGGTGTACTTCGATGATAGAATAGTTTTGGCGTTCAATAATCAAAACACTTCCTGACATAAGTTTTTCCCGCCGGCGTCGGTGGTGTAGTGGTAAACGTGACTGCTACTTGGCACCCCAGTGAGTCTGGGTTCAATCCCAGTCGACGTCGGTGGTTTTTCTGAGGCGAAAAAATCTGGTCACGTCTTCCTTCGGAAGGGAAGTAAAGCCGTTGGTCCCGGCTCATATTCATGAGTCGTTAGGTAGGGTCCAGGTGGTGGAGTCGTCTTCCTGGCGTCGGTGATTGTCACCATGTGAGGAAATAGGCCGACGTAAAATAAAGAAAAAAAAAAAAGTTTTTCCTAACAAAACATACTTCAATACTTGCACGATGGCACTCTCATCTTCTGAAATCAGTTCATATGAAAAGGGTATATTTACAAGTTTGATGAAAAACCCTGTACCCTAGTTGAGTTCCAACAGTCCAAAATTTTTCTTGTTTATCATCACGTTGTAAGCCATTCTAAATTGATCCTTGATAGCGATGGTCATAAAGGGCGAACACGAAATTATTGCGACACCGAAAATGTCATGCCAATTTTCTTATAATGTTTAGAATCAAACCAAAATTTTAGGGTAGTTTTATACATATATTTACTTCAAAAATCAAAAGAAAAGTTAATCGATGGAGCCTTCAGTGTAAAATTGATCGCATTTTCGCTTGATGCCCTTCATCAAAGTCTTTACAGTGTCATCCGGTACCAGTTTCTCACTTTTTTTTTCCATTTTCTTAACATGTCCTTCTCGTCTTTGACTGTCTTCTTGCTCTTCCGAAGTTCCCGCTTCATCATTGCCCAGTACTGCTCCACCGGGCGCAGCTCCGGACAGTTTGGCGGATTCATGTCCTTTGGAACAAAATGGACAGAATTGGCCTCATACCACTCCAGGACACTTTTAGAATAGTGGCATGATGCCAAATCTGGCCAAAATAGCGGAGCTTTGTCGTGCTGCTGCAAGAACGGCAAAAGGCGCTTCTCGAGGCACTCAGATTTGTAGATCTCGCCATTTACTGTGCCCTTTGTCACGAAAGGCTCACTCCTCAGTCCGCAAGAGCAGATGGCCTGCCAAATGAGATATTTGGAGGCGAACTTCGACATTTTCTTCTTCTTAAATTTGTCGTCCACATAAAACTTGCTCTTGCCGGTGAAAAACTCCAACCCCGGAATTTGCTTAAAATCGGCTTTTATATACTTTCGTCGTCCATCACACAGCAGCCATATTTTGTCAGCATCTACTCGTAGAGCTTCCGTGCCCGAGTTTTAGCCGTCGATTGTTGCCGCTCATCGCGGTTTGGGAAGTTCTGTACCTTGTATGTATGTAGTCCAGCTCTCTTCTTTGCATTCTGGACGTAGCTCTGCGACATGCCGATCTTTTTAGCCAAATCACGGCTTGAGACGTTGGGATTTGCTTTAATCATCCGCTTCACCTTTCCCTCCGTCTTTTTGTTCTCCGGTCCCGGTTTTCTTCCAGCTCCTTTGCCGTGGTCCAACGTCAACCGCTCATGGAACCGCTTCAACACTCTGGAGACGGTTGAATGGTGAATGTTCAACATTTTTCCCAACTGCCGGTGCGACAGGTCAGGAAATTCCAGGTGTTTGGAAAGAATTTGTTCTCTCGACTCGCGTTGGTTCACCTCCATTTTCGTTGAATCGAAAAACACGACTTCTAGTTTGACAGCATGTAAACAATACACATCAATGAGAAAGTGTGCAAAATTTGGTTGATTTTTACCCAATGGTAAAAAAGTTATGCCCTGTTGAATGTGTCGCAATAATTTCGTGTTCGCCCTTTAGCAATGCTTTTCCTTGATGCTGTTGTTGTTGCGGTTTTTTTTGAAGTACTTGTGCTTCATTTCAGGAATGAATGTTGAAGTAAAACGTTTAGGGCCCGTCCATTCGGTTGCCAGTGGGTAGTGGGTCAAAAAAAGGGCATTTGGCTTCAGGTGTTTCTTGAACAATGTCTGGTACTGGATTAATGTGTCGTTTATCAGGTCTTTTAGTTTTTTCAACTCGATCGATGTAAATGATGGTTTCATTATAGTTGTTCCTATTCGAGTTACATTTACCAGAAATCTCCACTCTTCTGTCTCTGGTACCAGATCAGTGTTATAATGTCCACAAAACACTTCATTTGAGAGGCAGACGTCTCGATTTTGCAAGCCTCTAAAAATTCTTTATTTTTGCACTAGTTGGTTTAAGATGTGTAAAGATAAATATCTCCAAATAAACTCCAAAATACAGCTGGCAAGGGCATCATGGGCAAATCCTTCGTAGAAATCGTGCATGCAATCGACAATCTTGAGGTCCGTGACGTGAAAGTTTGGAATAGTGTTAAACATTGAGTTTTTTTTCGTACTCCCGTCTCTGAAAATCTTCCGTTTTCCAGCGCCATGTTGTATGATTCTTCAGTGCGGTACAATGTTGCATCGTAGTCGGGCATTTTCTTATGTTGCCCAGGACCATAGAACAAATCCTGCAAGGGTGATTTGCTACAAAGGACCTACTGTAGTCCAAGATGCTATTTAGTCCTAGGTTGTCTCCTCGCAAGTCTCCAAATAAGAAAAAATATATCGCTGTCTTTGCCTTGTACACGAATTTTTACGGGCGTTTCTTTCAGGTGGATAATTTCTTCGATCAAGGTATGCAACACGTCCTCGTTCAACAGGGACTTTTCAACCGCTGGATAAACAAATTGTACGAGGAACATATTTTCAACTTTCCCATGAATATGCCTAGGTAAACTTGGAAAATTAAGGTAAAATCCAGTCAGCGCCTGCTTACCCGCCTTTGAGCCTAAAGGATTATTTATTTCCAGAAGAATCGGTAAAAATTAAATATGGAATGCAAGTTTCGTTTCGTCGTTTTTCGATTTTCCGCTTCCAGAGTTTGTTTTTGACAAAGTTTTCGTACACCTCCTCAAGCTATCAAAAGATCCTTTCCTGAACCTAAAACTCCTGCATACAAATTAGCTTATCAGTAGGGACAGTTCTCATATTTGGTTGAAATTTGTGTTTTATTTGTATAGAAGCCCCCCTTTCCAGAGAGAAGAGGGGTCTCGAACCACCTTAGAAACATTTCTTGCCTTCAAAAACTCGCCAATGCCAAATTTGGTTTCATTTTCTTGATTAGTTCTCAAGTTATGCAGAAATTTGTTTTTCATTTGCATGGAAGCCCCCCTTTCTAGAGGCGGGAGGGGTCTTGAGCTATCATAGGATCCTTTCCCGGACCCAAAAACCCCTGCATACAAATGTACATAGGGAACGTTCATTAATTATGTCACGCTAAAAGTGACTTTTCATAACCCCCCCCCCCCCCCCTTCACGTTTTTTGTATGGACCTTCAAAAATTTTTGTATGGATTGTCACGTTTTCAGAACCCCCCCCCCCCCCCTTACTGCGTGACATAATTAATGGACCTTCTCATGTGGACAAAGTTCTCATGTTTGGATGAAATTTGTGATTCATTTGTATGGGAGTCCCCCTTTTCAGAGTGAGGAGAGATCTCAAACCACTCAAACCATGCAAACATGTCTTGCCTTCAAAAACTCGCCCATGCCAAGTTTGGTTTCATTTGTTTGATTAGTTCTCGAGCAGTGAAGAAATTTGTTTTTCATTTGCACGGGAGCCCCCCTTTCTCGAGGCGGGAGGGGTCTCTGACTATCATAAAAACCTTCCCCGGCCCCAAAAACCCCTCCAAGCAAAATCCCACGCCGATCGGTGCAGCAGTTTTCGATTCTATAAGGTTCAGACAGACAGACAGACAAAAATTCATTTTTATACATACGTACAGATTTTTTTCAATGAGCAAGAGTAGGCTTACCTTGTACAAGTTCATGCAAGATTAATATTCAACAAGATAACGAATACCATTGTTGATGTTTTCCCATGGTGGCATTGTTATTATTTTACTACATTACAGATGTTTCCCTCCAAAATATGATTTTAAAAATCTTAAGGCTTTTTTATGAAACTGAGGTTAATATAAAAGAATCAATAGACGTAGGTAAGAAATTCATACGAAACTTTATGAAAATAAATTTGTTTGCGTTTAGAATGCTTCATAAGACAGAATTTATGAATTTCAAAATGATTTTTCTATCAGTGTATTTCAAAATCCCACCAGTCTTCCCATCCTTTAAATTGTTATTCCTATTAACCTCGAGATGGTCGCGAGTAATCGGGTCTATCCTCCTAACTTTAGTTTTATGATAACTGATGTATATAAATATGAAAACTTGGCTCTATAAAGTTGATTCGATTGAGCCTGTACAAATAGATAATTTAATTAAAAAAAAACCGCATGCAACAATTCTGCTAAAGACTGTTGAGGTTTATCACTTGAAACAACATCAATTCCCCAAATTAGTGAAAATCCCATAAGCTGCGGGTACCGTGTTTTGCGGTGAGCCCGTTAAAAATTGAGACTGCAAAGAACGAAACCGAAAATATCGGTACCGGACTGTTCTTCTATATTCTTGCTCATCAATTTTTCTCACTTACCGGTACTTTAGCGGACACGGGATGGCGACGGAACGCACAAACTTCTAAACAACCTAAAATCAACACTCTTTGAAACCGTTCAAAATTTCACCTCCGAACGCGAACGACGCTGAAACATGTTTGAGCACGTTTTGACAGATAGACGAAACGCTGGCAGTGGTCATGATTTCTGGTTCATGAACCTGGTTGCGCTGAATCATGATATTTGGTCATTTCGGTCATGATTCATGATGTGTAGCCATGATTTCATGATTCATAGTCATGATTTTATGAAGGAATACAGTTTCTGGTTTCATGATACGCAAATCGTGAAAACTGGATCTGATTTGTTTCCGTGTAGTCATTGGTAACGCTTGGAATTTTTTAATTATTGCAAGAATAAAACGGCAAATATGCTAACGGCGGTGATAATAAGGTTTTGAATATGATTTAAGAATGTAAGGTACTGATCGATTGGTACTACATTAAAGATTGACTTAAAATCGTAACTAGCACAAGACAATTGTCTTGGTGCTTGGTTCTTTAACTGCTTAACACACTTAAATTTCGACTTTTGCAGAGGTTCTCATTCAAAATTTTGGAAAAATCGATTTTTTTTTATTGCATTTTTTTTATAGGTATATGTGCCTAAAATGTTGGGACAAATAGGTTTTTCGATCCGAGAAGTACAAAAGATGCAACAGCGAATTGTTCGAAGCAGTGTCACGGCCCCCGCGTTTAAACGCTTAAACATTAAACGCGTTTTTCTCGAAACAATGTTTTTCGAAACTGCGTGCACGATTACAAAAAAAGGCTCGACCAATTAACTTCTACTTTTGATTCCGGAAAAGTAAACTCTTTATTGGAGCTTGTCGATCTAATAAACGAATTTTTTGATAATAAATATTTTTTATACAGTCTTAAACATTGAAAATAACACGAAAAAAACGATACCCAAACTTCAACTTGGCACCAAATTTTCAATTTTAAAGCTATTCAAATTTCGGCTACGTCAGACTCCGCCAAATTTAATGCAAAATCGACTAATGAAAACGATTTTTGATTCTAGCAAACGTGTGAGCAGCTACAATGCACGCAGATGGAGAACTACTATCCAGCTCCAAGTGACATTAAGGGCGCCATTTTTTTTTTTTTTTTTTTTTGTGATAAAATTATGGAACAAAATCAAAACTATATCCAATCGAAATACCTTAACATATGTTTTTATGTCTTCCCTTTGCCTCAAAAAAAAATTCCCAACTCTGCCAATTTTTACCTGATTTGAATGAGAATCTGGCCTTAAATGAAGGCCCTAGGCGGAGTATTCTTCAAAGCATTCTTCATTATTTCTCAAACAGGTTGTCAATACTGTAGTTTCCACGTTTGGACCAGATTAATGAATGCTGGGGAGGTAACTTGTCAGGCGTTCCAATGGATTTTCTTTCTCTATCGGAAGAATTGTTCCTGGGCTCTGGGGACTTGTACTGCATGTCTGGTTAGGATTCGTGTCGTATTAATTTGGAAGTTTAACTGCTTACAAAGCAACGGGACGAAATTGTCGAAAATTTTAATAAAAATACTGATACCCTTTTTAATGATGCCGAAAAAATTGTATCTGACTTATCTCCTGGAGGAAAAGTACATGTATATGGTGACTTCAATCAACGCATCTTAGTTCCAGTCATTGGGGAAAATGAAACCCTTTATGTCATATTAAACAAAATTGCAAACTTAGGCCTACAAATCAAATAAACCATGTCAAAAATCAAGAAAATTATTATTTAAATGTTCTATTATTTATTTAAGAAAACTTTTGTGTCAGTAAATCATTCGGAGAATCATATGGAGAAACGCAACCTTTTGCACAGCAATCAAATTTTGTGCATGGTAGTGAAACGCCTGTTGACTGTGCATTCGAGGAAATCTTTGGCTTTAAGTTAACGAATCATGAAAATATTGGGTTTAAACTAAACCTTATTGATTTGCAAGTAGTCTTAAGGAGTGAAACAAATGTCGAAAGTGCAACTGAAGTATTCTACAATAAGTTGTTTTTCATAATGACGAATTTCACGCCAACTCATCCAGTGTTTGGCAGGACCCTCTAGGAATGCAATGAAACTTTGTGGGTGTGTAGACTATGTCTTTTTCAGCAACTTTGCATACTTTGTTTTTTCAAAATTTATCTAGAGTGCCATTTGATAAGGGTAACAGTTTTTTGATAGTTTTTTTTTTAAATCAACATAACTCAAAAAGGACAAGACTTTCAAAAAAGTTATGTACCGGTGACTTTTAGAAAATTGTCTTAACTTTTATGAAAAAAATTGTAGAAATTGTAAAATCGATTCTTACACGCAAAAAAAAGCTTTAAAATTTGAAGTCAATCTGCAAAAAATGGCTATCTTAGAAATGGACGAAATTTTTTTCTAAAAAAGGCAATATAATTGTCTAAAAGTTCGCCATACAATGCAAGATGGTCACTTTCACAGAAGTCAATTAAATTTAATTATAATGACAATTTGGATTTTTCAAGCGTCCTTGAATGTTTGAAAAATCAAGGCTAACATTTGGAAAGGGCTTAATTTTAAATTATTATTTTTTTTTAAACTTTAGTGATAATACAATTAAAGCTGGTTGATCCTGTTTACTACCAAAACTTTGAAGTATATTATAATACAAGAAGGGCAATAAATTGGAAAACAAAAGCTTTATCATAATATCTGAAGTATTGACCCATAACTCAAGAGCAGTTCAGTTGTTTATATCAAAATTGCTAAATTTCATTAAACAAAATTCAATTCTTGTCAATTGGAAGCTTTCCCTTCGCCGCATACCTAAAATCTTTTGTACAATTTCAAACACGGCTCAGAAATTTAAACGGTCTCTATATTATTCCGAATCGTAAATATAAAGCAGGCTCAAGCCAAGAGCAGCATGCCAAAAAGAAATTTTACAGATGACGACCGTCACGAAATATTGAAACAAATAAAGCCCGGCAGGGTTTGCTTTCTCCACTTCGAGTTCCGCTTACTACGGCCATTGACGGATAGGTTTGTGTTGTATGCATAGGCTGACTCCTATCCTTGACTGGAGCTTCTGCGTGAGTGTTCAAGTACTTCTCCTTCCGAATTCCTCGAAACTCTTGACTCTTGCAGCCACGATGCTGAGGCTCGAAAACCATGTTTACGTCTTCCGCTAGGTTGTAGATCCACCGGCTGAAGGTAGACAACTTCACTTTCCCCAACGTTCTCTTGTATCGAGCCCAGTCTAACTTAATTTGTGGTGGCAACTTATTGACGAATTCCTTCAGCAAAGTCGTATCACACATATACTCCTTCTCGCCACAAGCCACTACTGTGGCACAGAGGTTTTGAACCTCCAGGGCATAATCCACCAGCTTATCCATAGCATCCGGCTTGATGGTAGGCATGGACATAAATTTCTCCTTCAGGTATTCAATTATCGTTTCCGGTCTACCGAATCGCAGCTTCAATGCATTCATTGCTCGTCCTACGGTTTCAGGCCGTATTAAAAAACTTCGAACCGCATTGTATGCATCTCCCTTCAGGCAGTTTCTCAGACGAATCATGTTTTCGGCGTCTGTGTATCCACACATGACCGTGGTGTCTTCGTACGTAGACAGAAACATTGGCCATTCCTCTGGATTACCGCTAAATTTTGGTAGCTCTCGGAGAACAACCTGTCTTGCTGCTAACTCATCCTTGGAGAGTCTTTTGCTGCTTTGCAAGGACTGTTGCTGCCCTGCCTCGGATCGTATGACGGTTCCGCGTTCCGGACTTTTGTTGAGCGGCGTCTTCTTCCTTCCGTGGTGTTTTCGCTCTTCGTCAACACATTCAGTGGCAAATGATTCTTGCTCGCTGTTTGATTCACTCCCGGTTACGCTTTCTTCTTCATTCGTATCTTCAGAGTACACGTAACTTATAGAATTACACACGCTGACTTCCTTGCTGACCAAACGCCTTTTCTCCAGTCTGGAGTTGCTGCGATGCTTCAACCAACTTGCCACTTTATGTTAAGCACTCTCCTGATCAACGGCGGATTCGCCACTGTCTTCCAAATCGGCCATCTCCTTCAGAACTTCGAACTTCTTCTTCGTTAGCTCTCGCTTACGTTGAATCTCTTCTCGCATCAACGCCTCCTCAGCTTCGACCTGCTGCAGCTCCACATCCAAACGCGCTTTAGCTGACTTGCGTGATACTGCTGATACTATTGATCCTGCCTGGCTCACCTCGGAATTTCTCACTGCTTCTGTTTCCTGGTGCTTCGACTGGAATATCTTTGCATTTCGCACTCACATCGCCAACGTCATGTTTCCGCCCCGCCGTAGAAATCGTCTTTTTTATACCTTTCGCAGTTGTAGCACGAGTGGTCCTCTTCCGCAACGTCATCATCAGTTTCTTCTGCGTGGAGCTCATCCGGAATTTTGGGCCTTTGGTTGCTTTTGCGGTAGCGCATTTCAAGCAGATCCAACTGCAGTCCTTAATATCCTCAGAAACGCCAGCACACGGGAAGTGGTGCCTTTCTCTATCGGGGGGTTGAGATTTGGGGGTCGAACTAGCGACGGCGTCGCCTTTGGGGACTTTTTTTCAGAGTTTGTTTAGATGGCTCTTTAGGGGGTTCTTTACTGCCTGACTTTACACTGGGAGTCTTTTGAGGCTTACCTGAGGTACTTTAGGCTTCTTTCGCAACATCCATAGCTAGATCCGACATCGCTTCGTGGTAAACGAAATTTTTCATTTGTTGGTTGCGCCAACGGGAGGGAAGTTTCCAAAACAATAAACCACCACAAGAATTTTCGATTGGCTAAAATTTCGTTTAGTGCCTCCTTCTATTTCTTCTACCAAAATTTGCTGAGTCAAGCCTCCTCCCAATATAGGTTAAGCCTTTTTAGCATTAGGAATCCATTCGTAGGATAATTAATTATAGGCTTAGGTTCCAGTATAATTAATTATAGGATAAACAATTTGTAGTTTGGGCAAACAATCTAGTGAGTACTAGTGAGCTCAATTGCCAGAAAACACACCACAGACAACAGTGATTCTATTGTCCGTCCACAAGTTGTATTTCACAACGTCAACCAACGCAAGGTGCAGCGATGGTAGGTTCGTATCGTCCGTGACGTCACAATTCAGTTTTCCAGCTAGTTTTTCAAATTTACAGTGTACTTGTGGGTTCAATATATTAGCACCCAGTTGAATTTTTGGGTAATAATTCTAGTTTGCATCCAAAATGAGGGGAGAAACGGGCAAAATGGGACATTTACTGTAATCTTACCCTAAATAAGACTAACACCATTCGATTTCCCGCATTTTTTTTCCATAAGATAAGCTGATTTTTAGGACTCCTACCCTGCGCCGTCTAAATTAATGGGATTTTAGGTCCTTTTTCGCCCACTGTGCATTGGTTTGATCGGTTACGAATGTATCTTTCAACAAGACCTCCCATTTGTGCATGGACGGATCTACGGTCCAAGGAAGCGGAAGGTGTGCTCCAAATCACAGATCGGCCACCTCAATCCCCTGACGCAACTCGATCAAATTATTAAGAGATGAACTCGTTCGGCGGGTGAAGAACATGCACGTGACCAGTGACAAACAGTTGTTTTTTTTTAGATCACTTAAGATAGACCTAAGCAAAAACTGCTGTTGAACACCATAAAAAAAAAACAATCACAATCTCTAAAATCCGATGTTTTTCGATGATGTCCTTATACTTTTACACGGTAGTGGACGTACGAACATTCTTTTCAAAGACCTTGGCTTTCAGAACCTTTATAGACCGAAATTGTTATTTGAGAGGTGTACCGGCCCTGCCATGAAACTTCAGATATTTGGGATATTTTTTCTAAGATTAATTTCAAGACTTAAACTGTCCCAAAATTCAAATAATTTCGCCGAAATACTTAAGCTCATCCTTCAAGTTCTGAACATTTTTCCAAACTTTAGTTTGGTCATTTATTCTGCAATGTGAGATCGGATGACAATGGCTAAGTAAAAATGTAGGTCCTGTAGGGATTTTTGCGTTGTACAGACAAATGATTTCCGAAGTACACCTTGCAGTCTGCACCTTGCAATACATTCTTGCGTTCTTCGGTACTAGCATTGTTTCTTTTGTTTTAATTCTCTGCACGCTCGTTTGTAGTTACTCAAAACTGAGTAGAAAATGACTCAGTTTCGTTAAAAGTGGAACTACCCTAATTAGAGTAATTAAAGGGTTACTCATTTTTGATTAACTAGGTCACCTGTCAAAATTAGAGTAAACATTACTCAGTCACGCTTGTTCGTATTTTCTCAAAACTGAGTAGAAAACGACTCAGTTTTGTTATAAGTGAAGCTACCCTAAATAGAGTAGCTTTAGGGTTACTCATTTTTAATTAACGGATTGTTTTTATTTCTCTTATTTAAAAAATAAACAAATTGATTTAAATCAAAATCCTCCATTTATTGTTCTCTACTAATAAAAATGTTCACGTGTGGTTAACGTTGTAGCTGTTAATTAATATTAAAAAAAAATCACCTCGTTAGTTGCATCCATTGCCGTCTCTTGTTTCTCGTCCATATCTAGTGGATGGTACGTTACAATATGCCGCTTTAAAGATTTGAAGCGGTCATACAAACGTCCACATTCCGAACACTTAGCCGCATTGCTAGTAGTCAGCCCATGAATGTTTTGAAAATGGGATTCCAATTCTCCCACATAACTCGGAACAAAGTTTCCACAAGTGGAGCTGTGACAGTGGAATCCCTGTAAGTATCGATATTCTATTGATTATATTAATATATATGTATAGGATTAGTTCTATTAACATTTAAAAAAAAAACATTTTCCTTGCATTTAAACTTCCGAACCGTTTCCGCATAAACAAGGAGTTCTATCTGCTCCATTCTTTCGCCTTCTACCTAATAGAATTTTAGTAACTAACTATCAATTTCTGATGCATCGACTGAACCACGTTTTTCGCTTTGGACAGCTTTATTATAATTACTCTATTTTTATAAGTACAGCGCTTTTACAATCAGAGTAGCATTTACTTAGTTTCCTTATTTCAAGTAACTCAGTTTTTGACATTTAGCACGAGACTGAGTCAAAGTTACTCTATTTAGAGTAGATCTGTACGAGCGTGTGTGTTATTTTGACAGAATGTTTGAGGGTGTGTTCGTGTGAGTTATTGGGGGCGACTCATTCAGCTTGGGACCGAGCTTGGGATCGATGTTCTGGTACTTCCTGAGCCAAAAACTATATCCATTTTCTTCTTGACTATCCAGCCACTGACAAATCTCAACAAGAATGCACAAGAATTGCTATCTTCTTATGTTAACTTTGCTTTACCGCCGGAAACAGGTGATATGTACCAAGATTTAAATTTTATTGAGGTTAGTGCATAGGCGTAGCCAGGATTTCGAATAGGGGGGGGGGCAAGCTTACACGGCGGGACACTTAAACTCAATTTTGCATCGTTTTTGACTCAATTTCGTCAAAAGTGGAGTCACTCATATTTGAGTAAGTGTGACTGAGATTGACAAGTCGACATATCAAAGACACCGACTTAAATCAGATCGATGTTCTAGATATGTTAACTTGTCAATCCCAGTCACATTTACTCATATATGAGTGACTCCACTTTCGACGAAAGTGAGTCAAAAACGATTCAAAATTGAGTTAAATTGTCCCGCAGTGTTTTTTTACACCAGTTGCTGCAAAGACTGAACACTTAACATTATACAACGGACAACACAACGCCCGGTGGACCCATATAGTAGGGACATTATCGAGTTCAGTCGGCTGGAGCGGGAATCGAGCCCTCACTTTGTGACAATCCACCTGAACGACCTTTACTTTTCTGCTCTCACCCAAAGTATTTTAAAATACCCGTCCGATTTTGGCAACAAGATTAAACTATTCTAGACTTGATCTGGAATGAAAAGAAAAAAGATTTTAAAAACTCTCGATTTTCCAGAGATTTCAAAATCGAGTCCCATTAAATAGGAACCATGCTGAAATCTAACGGGTACTGTAATGTGTCAAAATATTCATTTTACAGTCATGTAGGATTTTCGTATATGACTACCACGGAGTTTGTTAACAGTTTTTACTGAAAATGTACTTTTCCTCGCGACCCGTTCGCCCACACTGGAAATTAAATTTCGTTTTTATTACGAAATAGAATGTAGAACTAACAAATCTATGCGTTGTTTTCTACATCGAAATTGATTTGGTCTTTTCAAGAAACTACCTTTGTATTCAATGCCACAATGCTGTAACATAACTGTTAAAAGCACGAAGCATTAGTTGACACAGAAAGAACACTCGTTCATTGTACGAAAACAATACAAAATGCTACGAATATTTTGTTATCAATAAGAATGCATGGTTACATGATTGACTGGCAGAACTTCTTTATCGACTCAGTATGTAATTGAAAAAAAAGCGCAAACCACGAGGAGTTGTTCAGAATTTTATTTTTATTTTTCTGAAATGAGGTTTGGACCTTTATTTTTGGGAAGACTTGTTATTGAATCCGTGGTTGATTTCACTAAACCATGGTGACTCGTTAGAAGTTACTTGATTAATGAGCATGAACTTATAACTCTCGATAGCGCTTTAATTTTTATTTTGGGATAAATCAATGATTCCAGCCCACCCAAGCAGCAAAACCAACATGTATGAGTACGATTGAAGAAAAGCAGTGATAGGTTGGTCTTCACAAAATTCATTTCGTGCATTGTACAAAAAAGTGTAATGACAGCATTTCACCAGATGACAAGCATAAGGAATGTTTCATGCAAATTACGAGGAATTTATTCTATGAACAAAATCCATGTTTACGAAACAAGGGACAGCTAATTCATGAAAATAAATTTTCAGTGCATATACTGACAAAGCAAAACACCGCAAAAACATCGTTTTTTTTTTTTTACTCACCGTGCTCACACCGTTTCAATAGATTTTTTTTAATGGTTGTTCAAATAATAAGTGGTTAGCTTTAAACAAACATACATTTTGAGTTTTGGTGGTTTATAGCTTATGGTTTGTGTCCTCTTAACTTACCTTCAGTTTAATTATTTTCTCTGTTTTATCTAAACAGAAAAATCATGCATAACTTTACAAACCGACGTAAGTTGCGATTGTAAGCAAGCTGTGATTTTTGTGATAAATTGTTGCTAGTTGTATTCTTAATACACGAGTAATAAGAAATAATTTAGGAAGTTCTATTCATCAATGACGAAAAGGATTTCATATGCGTTCTATCTGCTACTTCTCAATATTTTTAAAATAGTTTGAACCGATTTATCTGATATGATCCAAGTGAAACACGATCTGTCGAAACGGTATAGTGTCGATGGTATAGTGTCGTCGTATTAAGTGGAGTGTTTCTGAGTAGTATAATACAAAAACGATGCATTATTGAATGTTATTAAAATTGTTGTTCAAATTAGAGAAAAACAATCATTTTGCATAATTTTCTCTTCGTGGTTATTGCAGCGGCATTTATTTAGTTTTGTTCGTTTGTATCTTTTAATTACATTTATGGTACTACTAGATAACAATAAATCAAAGAATTCACACAATGTGCACTCACCAGCAGAGCACTTTTCCGAAATCAAATTTAGAATGAGAAGTAATGAACATCGACTTTAATATTAGCTTTCTTCTGGGTTCATGCGAGTGTTCTCGACTTGTTGTGGTTAATAATTTATATATAAAAATGCAACTATGTATTTGATTGATGAATTTCCAACCAATGAACCTATTCAACTTAGTATTGTTTTAAAACCAAGTGCGAACCGAGTGCTTATGTATGTATTCTATCCGGTGATCCGTTTTGTTACAAACATTCTTCTATTTATGAACACGCGCCGAACCATCGCACATAAATTCAGCGCGTTTTTTTTTCCATAGAAACGGATAAAATCTTTGAAGGGGGGGTAGCTCTCGAATCTTCCGGTCCGCCTCTAAGCATCTTACTATGAGGTACCAGGTGGGTCTCCACTGGTGGACTGCCTATCGATCTGCCAAATTTGGAAGACGTCTACATTGAGTTATCTCAAATTATAATAATCCGTCCACTATATCACAATATATTGGGATTGGTTGAGCAGATTGGTGATAACGAAATCATTGGGTATAGGAACCAGTCTCCTCCGGTTGGTGCTAAACGGATGAGCCTGGACATCAATAGAAACATAAAGTTGCCAGAAGGCACGAAATGCATCTACGCACTCTTATTTTTACCAAATCCCTCAATCGCAAATTTAAATGGATTAGCATAGATTGTTCTTAAGAAGCCTCTACTTGATTGATACAGTTGTAAAAATTGAAAGTTTATGAAAAAGAGTATGCTTCGAGCATCGGCTGTGAAAGGTTGTGTCAATGCTTAATTTGCTATCGGGCATAGCGCGTTTCGTATTGTTTCGGTTATCTATAATTCAGCGATGCGAGTGATCGAGTGAGCATAGAAAAAAAAACTACAAAAAAGGTTCATGGGGAGATGTGGTGGTTCGCCGGGCTGGTGGACCGGTGGTGAGGATAACAATTAATTTTCATCCATAATATTGGTTTGCCATACTCGCCGTGTCACTTGGAGAAAGTAAACCACTATACCTTTTTGTGAGTTGCTCCAATACCATCCTAACTATTGGTTTAAATCGGTTCAAATCGGATTTCCTGCATTATAGAGATTCTTTTTGTTTTTCCAATGAAAAATCATCACCACACTTTGTGCGTGGCCCCAATAGCATCCTCGCTGTTGGTTTAAATAGGTTCAAATCAGAAATCGGTAATAATATTTGAATATTTCACTAAACCCCGCGTGAATTCAGCTTATCGTTTACCAAAAAGAATCCTGCTGCCACCCAATCCTGTTATCCAACATCCCAGTGAAAGTGCAGAGGCGGTCTCGGCTTCCAATAAAACGAGTATCACGTCGACACATTCCTACTCTTTTCTTATTTGACAGGCATTCGGATGAAGCAGGCGCCAGTATTGCCTTACTTTGGGATGACCAGTTTTTACACATTGAGGATGTATGCTAGTC
Source organism: Aedes koreicus (assembly GCA_024533555.2). Classification (NCBI taxonomy): domain Eukaryota; kingdom Metazoa; phylum Arthropoda; class Insecta; order Diptera; family Culicidae; genus Aedes; species Aedes koreicus. The sequence goes on from JAHHFK020004475.1 coordinate 664,919, forward strand.
TCAACCATCATCTTTTGGTTCTCTGTGTTATAACAGTTGATCTGGCAGCAACGGAGTAGCAACCTTGGGCGGTCAATCATGTTCATTATCTTGCTCATGCTCATGGAAAGGGATAAAATCTTTGAATAGGATAAGACCACTGCAACTTCTCGCACTGATTAGCATGCTGTCTTGCTTTCTCACACGCTTATCAAATTACTGGTCTGAAAATCGGATGCGATTCGTCTCGTTGCACCTAAATTATATCGTAGCATGTGCTCCATTAATATCTCTTGGATACAGAAACAATATTTTAAAATACTGAATCAAACTGTAAGATATGATTAACATATATTCTCAATAATACGAAACTACAGTACTGTAAAACGGGATACTATTGATTAGCGGGGTAAAATTGATCGGTTTGGCCCATATCATGAATAGTTCAAATATACATTTTCCGTTGATACACTTTCTAACTATGAATTATGAATTATGTTTCTTAATCTGGTGTTATTTGACTTCCGAAAGCTATAACATTGGTTAAAATATGGCAGGGTAATAAAACATCAATAAAAATGGAAAAAATAGCAATAAAAATATGTGAAATCGCCACTACATTATTGAACACTGTGCCAACGAAAAAATAACAATTCGCACTAGAAAAATATAAAATAGCAATAAAAAATTGCTAATTCATTTTCAATAATTCAAAAGTGACCGGTAAAACTTTCAAAAAAAGCAATGGCAATTATTATAAACGCAATAATAAACTGATAGTTTTCCATCATAATAATAAGTTCTAGCGCTATACATGTGACAAAAGTCTTCAAATCTTTCAAATCTTCCAATTGAAACCAAACAAAGCGCAATAAAAAATCCAAAATAAAAAAATAAAAATTAAAATTAAAATAATTTTAATCAAATCACTCTTACCTTTCATATCTTTTCGAAGACCTAGATATTACTGAGGATGTCCGAAGCTCAAGCGGATAGAGCACCTATGAAGAAAGACTATGCTGAATTTGCGGCTTTGATTTTTTTTTTTCCTAACTTGTTTCCTTTTTTCTTATTGGAAATTTTAACTTAGAAAGCAATCACACTCTAAATAAATTTTATTCTTAACATGTTGGCAGTGTTGCCAAAACCAACCGCAAGACCATTCCACATCTATAATATCATTTCATCGTAAGTCTAAATTGTATCGGAAAATCGTGCCTCTTCAACCCTTGTTAAACATGTTCCACAAATCTTAAACAAACGCACCACCAATAGTGCTGTTGCGTCTCTGCAGCTCCAACGCCCGAAGATTCCCCTCGCCTTCTCGTGATAAAATGTATTCAGTACATCCTAACCTAGACATCGTAAAGCGAAAAGATTAATCATCATCATCAATATCTCTACAAGCAACGTTTATTTCGTGTTGCTCCTAGCCCTTCGCATCTCCTCCCGGCCCATCGACCACCCCCAAACCCCCCCAAAGCACACATCCAATCTTTTGCTAATCGTTTATTACTCCACACCGTTCTCTTTTTCCTTTGCATTTGATTTGACTCCACCGTGTTGCTCGTTGCTCATTCGCCAGCACCCCTTGCTCTGTGGCTGTCCTGCATCGCGCTGAAAATTACGAGCGAAATAAAAGGGAGTCCGATCGAGAAAAAAAAACTTGATCCGCTCCGCACAGTTTTTTCTTCTTCTATATTTAAAACCAGTTTTCCACTATAATAAAAAAAAAACCAAGCGCATAAAGTTGTGTGCGTCACTCAATATCACCAGCGCGAGCAAGGCGAAAGAGAGAGGCAAGCGGAGAGCGTAACTTTCACGTAGCACAGCATCCCGTTTTTTGTGCACTGAGTAGAGCTTGGCTCGATCGTGAGTTCTAATCCTGACTTTTGCAAAAAAAAAAAAAAGTTTCCTGTTTTTATGCCATTACTTTTCTCTCGCGTTGGGGTTGGGGCCACCCTCGCCTACTTTAATTTTGTCACTCTGGACGCGATCTGCGTTATGACTGCCCAGGTGTTGGTGTGTACTTTCTTCCGCCGCTGCCCAACCGAACCGACTCGCGCGGATTTGCGCAAATCTTTGCTTTTGCGCTGGATTGCCTTTTTTTCGGACAGCAGCGCTGGTTAATATGAATTTTTAATGGAGCCATCATCGACGGCTTGCTGATTTTTTTTTTTTCACGCTCGTATTTAGTCACTTCCTGGTTTTGTGTCGATCGTCGCCGGCTTAAAGACAGGATGGCAATATATTTTGGCTTTCGGTCTTTTTAAAATTATTATTTTATAGCTTTCAATTGGCAATTATAACAGCGAGTTTTATTTTGGCGGAAACCATGTTCATCGACCTTTTTTTGTAAGATAATCGAGTTCAATTGAAAACGGGAAGTAGGGAAGATGTACCTATATTAATCTCATCACTTTGCAATTCATCCTACTTGAAATAAAACGATATTCACGTGACAGGATTAGTTAGTAATGTTTGTTGTAGTTATTTTACGTTAGCAAACATTATTAGAAAACGAAACCGATCCTTCAACTGCCCAATTGTTTGATTAATCGTAGGATGAATATAGGAACAATGAGATTAATATGGGGTCAGTTTCCCTACGAAATCTTTTATTTTTTTAATTAACAGTAAATTTGTTACTCAACGGATCCAGCGTTAATTAATTTATTTTCTGTGACAGTTCCTGTTTTCGTAATAAAACAAAAATGGGATAATCACAATTGAAAGCCAGAGAGAATGGAGCATTTTACAAGCCAATTCATTCACAATCCAACAGAGCTTAATTTTATTATGGTATTAGTCCACACGGGATTGTTCTCGTTCCTTCTCTCCATCAACAGTTACCTATCGTTTGCTCTTACTAAATTAAAAAGACGCAAATAGACACACAATAATCGCCAACATCGACAGCAGCAGCAAAAACAACAAGAAAGAGAGTGAGCCCGCGGGATAAAAACAAAATTGGTTGATCGGTCAGAGAGAGATGGAAAAATTATGTATGGAAGTTAAAATCAAATTCTAACGTAAACGCGAGAGAGATAGAACGATTTGAAGTGAGAGAGCAAGCGGGTGCCGTCACTTTTGTGTGCTTAGAACCAAATTTACACACTCTCCGTTCTCCATTTTTGTTGCACCTCGTTGCTAATTTGTTCGAAAAGTCTAAACATTAGGAGACCAAAAGAGGCCTGCTTTGAACTTTTCAGCTTTGCGTTTATCACAGAGCGCTCACAGCCAAAGCACGACAGTGACAGTCACGAGCAGCGGTAGTGAGAGAGCGAGAGGAATGAGATTGACTGTGACAATCGGCGCTCGATCCCGATGGTCGCCCTCTTGACACACAACGACCGACAAAACCATCTGATCTTTGTATGTTTATATTTACGTTTGCACAACACGGGTAGCGACGAGTCGAACGACAGTGTGTTCATGTGTGGGTATTGTGTACACACCTTTCATCGCGGGTGAGCGAGCAGCAGCCGAACTAGACTTTCAACTCTTTTTGTTTGCCCTAGTACTGGTGCTCTCCGGTTGCATGCCAGGGCTGCCAGAGCTGTGGTATGACGATGCAGCATTCCACTCGGAATTCCTGGAATTCCATCGCTTAATATTTTAGGTAAAATTTAGTGATTCCTTAATGTATATGCTTGATGCACAATATTCCATGCCGTTTTGGAGGAACAATTACTAAACAGTTATCTAAGCAGCTCCAATGCTGATTTCTTGATGCTATCTTATATACATATATATATAAAAATGAATTTCTGTCTGTCTTTCTGTCTGTCAGAACATTATAGAATCGAAAACTACTGAACCGATCGGCGTGAAATTTAGTATGCAGGAGGTTTTGGAGCCGGGGAAGGTTCTTATGGTAGTGTGAGACCCCTCCCATCTCTGGAAGGCGAGCTCCCATACAAATGAAACACACATTTCTGGATAACTCGAGAACTAATCAAGCAAAGAAAACCAAATTTAGCATGTGGGAGTTTTTGTAGGCAAGAAATGTTTCTATGGTTGTTTGAGAACCCCCCCCCCTCCCCTCTAGAAGGGGAGGCTCCCATACTAATGAAACAGAAGTATCTGCATAACTCAAGAACTAAACAAGCAAATGGAACCAAATTTGGCATGTGGGGTTTTCTGGAGGCAAAAAATGTTTCTATGGCTGTTCGAGACCCCTCCTTTTTCTGGTAGGGGGGGGGGGGGGGTCTCATACATATAATTTCTGCACAACTCAAGAACTAATCAAATAAATGGAACCAAATTTGGCATGTGGAGGTTTTTGAAGGCAAGAAATGTTTTCGAGACGGAGGGCTCTCATATAAATGAAACACAAATATTAACCAAACATGAGAATTATCCCTACTGTTATGAAAATTTGTATGCAGGAGTTTTTGGGGCCAAACAAGGTTCTTATGTGCATAACTCGAGAACTAATCAAGCAACTGGAACCAAAGTTGGCATGTGGGGGTTTTGAGAGCAGGATTTTTTCTATGGTGCTTCGAGACCCCTCCCCTCTCCAGTGGGGGGGGGGTACCTCAGACAAATGAAACAGAAATATCAACCAAAAATGAGAATTATACAGGCAACTAAAACACAAAATTTGTGTTTCGAGGGGAAAGCAGCATGTTCTGATAGAAGTTTAAACCCCTTTTTAATCTAGAATGGGGGATGCTTGAGTTACTCTCAGTGCTACATATTCACAAGAAGTTAATCTAAGGTTATGCAAGAGAAAATTACGTTCAAACTGACATGATACGGCGTAGTTTGAAGATAAATGTTTTGTTAATGAAATGCTTCTACACAGAAACAAAAACTATGGAAGAAACTTATGATCTAGGGTATAATTAAAAATACACATCTACGTTTTATTTTGCAGAAATTACACTCATTAGCAAATGAAAGTATTTGAACAAAACTCATTCCTAAAAAAACCATAAAAGCGCCAGTTCTATTACATTTTCATTCATTTAGTTGCAGGTGTAGGAAGGTTCGCACCGGGTTCAGCTAGTAGTATATAATTATTGCGCTAAGTAACAGAGGAAAGTTGAAAATGAATCTATTACTGCAGCGGATGGATAGTATTGAAGAAAATGAATATATTTCTTGGCTCAGGTAGGTTTGTTACTATAAATACTAGACCTACTGTGATGTTCCCTTCAAGTCGAGCACTCGACACTGAAAAAGTTTGTAAGTCGCAGACGGAATAGGCCAAGGGGTGGATCGCTCAGCACATTTTTCTCCTGTGCTATTTTTTTTGAGTGTGTCTATAAGTGTTGCTTTGTTCTGTGTGTTCCCGTAATGTGCCAAAGGTGCCGATGTGTTGACAGCTCAAATTGTTATTTTCTAGTGAGCCTGAGGCAATGCATATTGGTAAGGTTGCTGGTTTCTTATTTCTATAAGGTCAACTGTCAAAAGTGTGCCTCAGTGTGCCACACATGTGGTATGGATTGAAAATCGAAGTGCCGCAGTTATGAAACATATTCGTTATGAAACTGTTCTAAGCGACTTACCCTTGGAATAGGCCTATCTGTCAAAAGATAAGCTTTCTCTGGTGGAATTTAAAGGAATGTGCTCGCGTTGACTAGTGATAATTTTAAAAAAGTGTTTCAATGTTTTATTTTTTATTCTTAAGATCTATTGAAATTTTTTGAGTCTTAAGATCTATTGAGACGGTTTAGCTACAGATTTGCAGTATTATTCCAGTAGTATATGAAGTATGTGTGAGGTATATGTTAAGATGCATTGAAAGATTTTAAGAGTATTAACTCACCTTTTCATTTGGGTAAAGTTATTAGATTTTAATATAATGAACTTTGCGCGAAACGAAATAAAAGTTGTAGTAAACTATGCAATAAACCTTCTCACTTCGTGAGAGTAAACAAAACCAACGCAACACATTGACATGTGATGATGATAGCTAAAACTATCAGCTACCTGTGTTCGTTTGGTTCATTCTTGTAACGAACTTTGACAGCAACGGACCACCACGACCAGCAACACTGAATCGTACAGACATGATCGAGGCTGAAAACTTCGGTCAGGCCCCTTTAATTCTCAAAGCATAATGGGACATCTCCAGATTTTTCATGTGAACGTACAATTTTCTTCATGCATCTACACTTAACTCACTTCCATCTTGGCCATCTTACTCGAGATTTCTATTCAATAATCAGCTTGTTAATCACACTATGCTATTTGGAACTTCTACCATTTTTCATGCAATAAAATTTTAGGCTTTTCCTGATTAATTGAAAATCACAGCATCCTGTTGGAGGAGATCGAAGCAAGCTCTGGCTGCTGGTGCGCGTGTTTTTGTGTTTGCTGTCATGGTTTTCTTCAGTTTTGATAATTTTTGACAAAGTGTATAAGTGTGCATCACTATCAAATTTTTCATTGCTTCGAACAGCATCGAAAGTGACCACGTGAAGTTCGGTACCATGATGAAACCGCGTTTTACAGCGAACGTGGTGTATTGCGGCGTGTACTAATGATTGTTTTGCTTATTTGGGCGCTACATCAACCCGGCATACCATTTAGAAAGCTGCGTAACGTTCCAGTTGAGGAGACCGAGCAGGATGACGGTAACTGGTCCCTGAAACAATTCGACGTCGAGCGATGTTTGCTTTTCTATCGGTGCTCTTTCGAGCTTACCATCCTCTTTATCAATTTGATTTTGTAAACGTTATCATATGTGGTCATCGGCAGATCGCCAAGTTGAGAGAAACTACAAACAAATACTAAAAGTGGAACAGAAGAAGCATGATTAGCTAGATAACATCATACATGAGTGGTGGTATCCGTGCAATCTTAAATGAATATTAAATTCATACTACTGAACACACGCCAGAACAGAACATGTTGCGAGTTTTTTGAGGCTATGTCTCGAAGATTGCCTACTCCGAGCTTTATTATATTTTCAATAAAAAAAATCCATGTAGATGCTCAACCTTACCTCACTTAATTTCTTGTCATATGTATCATGGATTTCTTTTTTTTTTCTAAACTCAAACAACAGTATGCACTTTTGCGTAACGCTCTCATTTTTCAAAATTTTGAAAAGAGAAACGTAGTCCTACGTTAAAATAGTCACGCCAAAATGTACTGAATATTCATCACATAACATATAACGGGGAAAAGGAAGGACAATTAAGGGACCCAAGTCAAACAATTTGGATAGGGAGCATGGGACTGCTTCCTTCCTATTGCAAAATTTTGGACGGGCTTTTCGACCCCATTTATTGAGTTTATTCTGTCAATCGAGGGTTCTATTCTAGTGCTGTGACATCAATAGAATCCTGCTCAAATCATTTTTCAGATTATTCCAGTGCATTGGAAAGTTACCTTGCTACAATGGTTGGTACTATTACATCGTCATCATCATCATTGAGAATCACTGTAACTATAGTAGTTAAAGTTCGTTATGTACCTGGTCTAGCATTAGGCACTTGTACTTGCAGCAGCGCTGTAGTCCTTTTCGAGTATCAGTAGCTCCGTCAATAGCATTTGTACCCGGCCTCGTCATACTACCCCTCCTATTGTTGGGTACTTAGCGGCCGAGCTCATTCTATTACGGAACCTGATCTAGAGTTAGGCACTTGCACGGTAATCCATCGAAACGGGTGATCTCCCAGAGCTACTGCCCCTCCTTTGTTGGGCACCTAGACTCTGAGCGTCCATTTCTGGAACCCGGCCAGCCCCTTCCTCACAATAACGTTCACGACGATGCTCCTTCGCGTCTAAGCTGGGTCGTCTACCTCGAGAAGATACCACATAGCCACACCAGACCACCTACACTACAGCGTGCGGGAACACGGAGTCTGCTTTCACTTCAATTTGTTCAGTAACCAAACTAACTTATTTTTCTCGAGTCTGAAGATCGTCGACGAAAGTTTGTCGTAATGTTGTCGATTTTTTCGCCTTGGCATTTCGCCGAGCAGAGTGCACGCTAAACTCAAACAACAGTAAATGTAAATTTTGGGACAATGTTGAGAGTGATAAAAAGATCACTGTGACAAAAACATTCTCACACTACTCTTATAAGGTGCAAAAAGCACAATATTAGAGTTACAGATTTGACAGCCTGTTCTAGACTTTTTCCTTTAATAGTTTGGAAAATGTTGTTCGAAGTATTGTAAATTTTAAAAAGCTTATAAAACTCTCTATGCTCTATGCGGTGTTTCAGGTTATATGTAGAAAATTCAAAAACACAATCATGTAATTATGTGAACAAGAATTGAATGATCCATAAAATGAGTATTCTTTTTGCGTGTATTTTTCTATGATTTTAGATGACAATGTAAATTTTTCTTCGTTATTACTTTCTATAATGAAAATTTAAAAAAAGTCAATATCGTTTTTGTTTCTTCGTCTTCCTTGTTATTATTCTTCATCCTTTTCCTTTGCATCTTCTTCTTGATATTACATCTCAGTTGGGACTGAGACTGTCTCTTATTGTACGGCTTTATTGGCCAATGTTATTTATTTTTGCAAACGTTTATCACGTGGTATGCATATCAAAACACAAAAGAATCCTAAAAATCCACGAGTCGAAAAACATTATAAAACACAGTAGTACTTATGACAGACATACAACCTCGCATACATCGCTGACCGTTGTACGAACTTTAATCCAGTACACAAAAACACGTACTAGACTAAAGGAGTACAACGCTGTACGTTGTATGTCTGTCCCAGGCATAACAGAGAAAAACCAACTTATTTTTCAATTACGCACAAAGCCTACTTTCCTCACTTAACAATCTTTGGCGAAAAGTGCTTCTGAGTTTGTATATTTTCATATATCATGCAACTCTTTCCAAAAACATATTCTTCATCGAATTTTATTGAAAAGTTAAACTTCTGACCGAAGATTTCGGAGTTTATTTACGTTACAGTGAGTAGTCAAATTAATTGAAGAATCAAAAATTCTGAGATTTTGAAATAAAATCTGCTTAACTTCTGAATTTGTTTGCCGAAGGGACATTGAAATGAGAAATGCGACATGAGATATCAAATTTGAAACTGATCCTGCAATCAATGTAAGCTAACTGAAAAGTCAATTTGCTCTACATGTTTTTTTTCCTGTTGATAGCAGAAGATTGTTTTGTTAAATCAATTAGTACAAAACTACTTTTTACCAACGTGAACGCATAATTACAGCAAGATGCGTACCAAATTTAATATCCAATTGTTTCAATTTGATGTTGAATCAAATTAATTTTACGAATGTCTATATTCATCATGTTAGACTTTACTCGCCCGAATAGAAAATTACCATTAGCTGTATGATCATTATTATACATTTTCCATTCATGTTGTAATCACCATTATACGTATCATCCGTGTATAATGCTGGTGTAATGTAAGAAATCATTCAAACTTTAAACAGCCATAAGTAGCGTATTCTATATATGACAATGATTTCATAAACAAGAAATTAACAGTGCCGTATAGTATATCCCTTACTCATTCATTGTATGATATAACGAAGGAAAGATATGAATTATGGTCACGATAAACAAAAAAAACAGGAAACTGTTTTAACAATACGTAATTTTTAGTTTATTATCACACAATGTATGACTCATATTATAATACTGATCATTATAATATGTATTTGTAAGGGAGCGGTTTTATCAGTCTACGTGAAGGGTATGTTGCAATTTAATTAAGTAGATTTTACTTTCTAACTGAATTTTAATCCACTTGTGAACAGTATTGTTGACTTAAATAATATACCTTTGATTGTCGATTGGATTGGGGGAAAAAAACGGAAAAAAGTATTATTCATATTGTATCATGATTGTAGCAGTTATCATCATGATTGAAATTCTCATATAATATTGCTACACTGTATCGATATCTATTATCTTTTTATATCGTATTTATTATTAAATTATGTTAACGTATATCGTAATGGTTGAAATAAAATATTTTATGATATAACCAGAATTGAACGATAGCTCCTAAAGTAAAACTGGAGAAAAAATATTATGCACAAATTATTAACTGTATAATACACCGGAAATTTTGTTCGAGAAAAAGTCATTTTTTGTATGGTAACGATACTTAACAACCTATTAGTGTTATGGTAAGATCTTGATTTACCATAACATATATCATCGATATGATACACTTTATTTTCAATTTATAATTGTTGGAAGATAACTTGAATTATTATGAAACGATAAATGGTATAATACCTTTAAAATACTTGTTTATTCGGGCGGGAGGCTAGTCGAATTATCTTTGGAAATAAGTGGGGGGGGGGGGGGGGGGGGGGGAATGGACAGCAGCAGCGGGCCTTCGGACAGCGTTTACCTCACTTGCTCAATTTAGTGACGCTTCGTACGCTGTGTCGATTGATCGTGTTGTGTTCGTTGTGCGCGCGTTGTCGGTGTGCGTCGTCGCCGTTTGGAAGAAATTTTCGTGCAATTGCCATTCATTGTTTGGTCAGGTATCCTCATCACGAAGGAGAAGAAGAAGAAGAACGAAAAAAATAAGCAGGAGAATCTATTTTCTGAAACAGCAGTGCGTGATTAGTAGGCAATTCTTTGTTTACACTGTTGCGAAATTTACAACATTGACAACAGAAGCTGGCAGGCAGTGCTGCCAGCCGGGTGACAAGATGAGCGAATGAATCAGTGGATTAATGTGAAAAAAAGTTCATTATGAAATTAGTTTGCAATAATAAATGTAGTCAAGAAGTGTGCGGTAAAGACAACGACCAGTACGCGACAACAGTCTGATTGAGTGTGAGAGAGAGAGCTGTTGTTTGTGAGAAAGGACGAGAGAACGAGACGAAAAACGCGCTGTCAGCAAGTTTTACACAAGAACAATAACAACAGCAGCGGTGGATTAAGAACGGGAAGAAGAGCTTAAATGCTGGATTGATAGAGGAGTTGCACTTTCCCCCAGAGCGTGATTGTTTTAGTAGTCTCGTCAGGAGAAAGCTCCCCAGGAAGCAGCGCGCCCTGTCAATAGCAGTGACCGATTTCTTCTAGAAAGCGCAGCAGCTCCTAAGAAACCAAACTGCATCTGTGTCTGTTTACAGTTCATTAGAGAGGGTTATCGTCATAGTCGTTCGTCGTAATTGTATGTCTCTCCCGTCGCTGCGCTGGGAACCGCATGTTTGTGTTTATGACACCTGTGTGAGTCACACACGGATCGTTCTGTTTCGCAGAAGCAGCGCCAAGTCGATTTCAAATTTTATAACGCAAACACTAATACATAGCCAGCCAGGCTGTTTTCGTACAGCAAGGTGAGGTGCGACGAAATCGTGGTGAACGTCGTCGACGGTCGTGTGTTGCGACAGCTCAGTCTCTCGACGCGGCTATTTGGAGGACGAAGAATCAGCGCGCGCGGACGGGTGGACGGACAGGAAGAACAAGAAGAAAAGTGATTCTACAAGTTTTTATATGCCTCCGCAGCACACTGAGCTTCAGCTTCGTGGTGTCGTTTGGTCTTGGTCTTCTTGATTTTCCCTGGTGTGCCGTGCAGTGAGTCTGTGTTGTGCTGTGTGTTGCACACACACGGTGCTTATTCGCTCGATTCGTTCGCTTAGTACTAGCGCAAAGTGAAGGTGACGTGATTTTATAACTCTCGCGCGCGCGTTGTCGTCTAGCTAACAGCCCAGAGCAGGGCCCAGCCGAATAAAGTGAACGGTGAAGTGAAAGAAGCTCTTCTGGCCAGAGCGGAAAACGGCTGGAGGAGGCAAAGGGAAAGAACCACAACAACTCGCACACTACGGTTGGTTGGGACAACCAACAGTGAGAGAAACCCCCGTTGTTGGACAGTCGGAGGAAGTCGAAGACGAAGAATATAAAGAAGCGAAAATCAGAAGAGAAGGCGCAACAACTAATAATAAAACCAACATCAACAAAAGCGCTTTTATTTCAGTCCAAACAAGTTTTCTACTTGCTCAAACAGCAACAACAACAACTGGAAGCTAAACGCTGGGGAAAGGGAAAGAAGCAGAGGAACGACTAAAACGAGCAAGTTCGGTTCAAATCGGAGACCTGTGTGGAAGATCGCGCGAAGAAAAGGCGAGTCGAGAATCGAATGGGAAAATATAATAGGAAAAAAGTTAAAGATTTAACCTAAAACAAATAGTTGAGGGAAGAAGACGAAGAAGAAGAATCGAAAGAGGATCTCTGGAAGAGCCAACACCGTGTTGGTACAAAAGTCCATTCAATGGTGCTCTAGATGAAGAAGCGAAGAAGACAAGAAGCGAAAAGCAAGAAAGGTGAAAGATCTTGAAACCGCGAGCGCGATTTATATTTATATCTGTTGAAAAACCAAAAAACGACAGACGAAATCTCGTCGTTTCGTCAACCGCAGTGGTATTAGTATAGTAAGTAGCAGAATCATAAAAATAAAAGTCGACGGACGTTCTGCCGACGTTGACGTTGGAGATCTTCCTTGAGTGCGGAATCGGCGACGAAATCCTGTTGGAACACTTTAGAGAAAGCAACTGGAGCGGAAATCCAGCGCCTGAGTTGCCAGCAAATTAATGATATTTTTAGGAGGTTAGTATTGAACCTTTTCGATATATGCACTTGGGTGTCTACCTGACTTCGGGCACCTGCTGGGCACTGATAAGACCGAAGGAAAACAGATCTTATTACTGCTGTGGCTACTTTTTCGCTATCTACATCGATTTCCTGTGTGCGTTCGCACACCTACTGCTGCTTCTGCTGCTGTTTTTGCTGCTATTTCGGGTTTCGGTCGGAAGGCGAAACCGGTCAAAACAAAAACGGGGAATTTCTTAGGAAACACGATAAGCGAGCAAATAATATAGACGACTTTGCCGACGATGAGGGTGGTGGCGTTTGACATTGGGACACGCAGACATTAGGCCGTGACTAATTTCGTAGAGTATGTACCTGGGTGGGTTGGCATTGTTGTTGGAGAAACGACTGAAGATTTGGTCTAGAGTTGGGAAAGGGAGCTTTGGAGCAATAGCAGTTTATTGAGTTTTTATTTATCGTTAGCCTTGAAAAAGAACATTTTTACTTATCGGGTATGCTCATCTACAGATCAGCATCGTTGAAAATGAGCATGTCTCAATGTTTCAAGTACGAGTCGAGGATTTTGGGGAGAAAATTTTCATTTATGCTATGCACTTTAAAGGGCTTCGCTCTTAGAAATAAGAATTGCTTCTTACCTGAAAGAAGAAGAGAATAGAATGAATAGAATTTTCCTCAGAAATTGAGCCATGCAAAATACTTTACTTTACTTAGGATCTTTACAACTCATTTCTCACTCCTAAAAAAAAATACAAAATTACAACTCATTTGAAACTCCAAAAAAACCAGGAATTCGATTGAAGGTCTTCATGGTTCACTTTTTCAATCTAGCTTGTTATATTCCTCAGAATATGACCCTTCGGAATAACTCTGGTGATAACTTAAACTCAATGTGTATAAAGTTGTGTTCAGACAAGGTAGCTCAAGTCGTAGATCATTGAGTTAGTAAAGGCCGGAGGTGGTAAAGGGTGTCCACGATAAAACGTAAATTTTGTGCAGTTGAAATAACAGCTGTCACATCGCGACTTATGAAACAAGTTTGGAGTTGTACAATCTATAGTTTCTCTATAGATTGTATCTATCTTTCATGCGTGTTGTCACATCATGCCGTAAGAGCTTGTGTGTAAACCATAACCTGCATAGCAATAGAGTGTTGTTGACGCTTGTCAAGCACGATGTTGAAAGCAAAGTTCTTGACGAAACAGAGCGGATCCTCGAATTGAGGGATATCGGTTTAGGTAACCGGGAAATAGCCAAGAGAATCTATAGAGGAGAACGCAGTGATAAGAAATTTCCTGAAGAAAGGTGAAAAACTTGGCATCCGTAAGAATACCAACTGATAAGTTCATTGCTTCGGGAATAAAGCAGGAACTTTACCGTCCCATAACGAAAAGACATGTTGCTCAAATTTTGCAAGGATCTGGACATCTGGTTTGCAAGAAAATTGCCAAAACAAAAAACTAACCTCACCCCGCAGCACTTTTAAGCGAGATTGGATTTTGCCAAGCAGCACATGGATTGGAAGGCAGAATGAGATGGAGTGGTGGTCCTGACTACTGCCTATTATAACACATCACGGAGTTTCGGATCCTTCCAAGCAGAAACGACTCGGAAGAGCAAGTCTGCTTTTGTCGCGGCATGGTGGGGAAGAATTTATCTTTTCCGACGAAAAGTTATTCGTCTTGCAACAATCCCACAATGTCCAGAACGACAGATTGTGGGCTCTCTCTCTTCGAGAACTGATCCAGAGAGTGATGGGAATATTTCACGGTTCCAAAGTGCTGCGTCAGTGATGGTTTGGGGAGGAATTTGCAAGCGAGGCAGATTACCACTGGTTTTCATCGAAAAAGGCGTTAAAGTGAATGCCGTATATTATAGAACGGAAGTTTTGGAGAAAGTTGTCAAGCCATATGTACAAGAGGTGTTTGGAGATGATCACTATGTGTTTCAGCAGGAGGAGCGCCATCGCATATTGCAAATCTCGTTCAGGGCTTTGTAGTATACAGAGTATTTGTGAAGAAAATGTTAAGATGGTTTGAAGGATTTTAAGAGTATTAATTTACTTCTCGATTTGGTTATAACCATTCGATTTGAGTATAATCAACATAGTGCCAAACGAAATAAAACTTGTAGTAAGCTATGCGAAAATCTCCTCAATTCGTAAGAATAAACAAAACCAACGCAACGCATTGACATACGAGGCCGTTGGCTATAAATACCAGCTAGCTGTGCTGATTCAGTTCATTCTTGTAACGAACTTTGGCAGCAACGAACCAGTAGCAGCAGCAACAGTGAAGCAACATAATCGAGGCTGAAAACTTCGGTCAGGTCACGACAGGCTTGTGCCGAGAAAATTTGACCGACTTTTTGGACAAGAATGAATGGCCTCCCAGTTCACCAGATCTGAATCCCCTGGATTATTTCGTATGGTCATACATGCTGGCGAAGGTAAATGACCACAGGGCGTCTAATATGAACCAATTCAAAACCGTAATCAAACGAATTTGGGACGAAGAACCGATGGAAGTCGTGCGTGCCGCCTGTGACGGTTTCGAAAAACGTCTGGGGCTGGTCAAGAAGGTTAAAGGCGGTGTTATTCCAAAACATATGCTGTAGTTGATCAGTATTATATTGCAATATAATGGGTAAAGTTATTGATAAAATCTGGATTATCGATTTGAAATAAATAGAGGTTTATTTTGTATGAGAATATATTGGACACGGTTTACAATGGTTTAAGTGACGCTACTTTTGTGATTCTTAAAAACGATGGATTCAAAGCAATTTCGTGTGTTAATATATCATTGCTTTTTGATGGGGAAAAACACCGTTCAAGCCCAAGCTTGGCTTGAAAAACGTTATCCGGAATGTGCCCCATCGAAAACGACCATCAAACGATGGTTTGCCAATTTCAAACGTGGTCGTACGGACACCGATGATGCTGAACCTGGTCGGCCAAATGATGCAGTTATTCCGGAAAATATTAAAAAAAAAAAACACTGAAAATTATCATGGGCAATCGCAAAGTGAAGTTCCAAGAGATAGCTGACACTCTGAAGGTATCGAAAGGTAGTGTTTGCACCATCATACACGAACATTTGGGTATGAAAAAGCTGTTTTCCATATGGGTGTCGCGTTTGCTCACACCAGAGCAAAAACAACAACGAGTCGATGATTCAAAGAGCTGTTTGGAGATGTTCACGCGAAATAAGAAGGAGTTTTTGCGTCGGCACATCACAATGGATGAAACATGGATTCGCCATTTCACTCCGGAATCAAATCGGCAGTCTGCTAAGTGGCGTGCAGACGGAGAAAGCCGTCCAAAGACTCAAACATCGGCTGGGAAGGTAATGGCCTCTGTATTTTGGGATGTGCATGGAATTTTATTCATTGACTACTTGGAACATGGAAAAACAATCAACAGCGACATATTATATCGTTCTGTTGAATCGTTTGAAGGCCGAAATCGCCCAGAAAAGGCCTCATTTGAAGAAAAAAAGGGTGCCCTTTCACCAAGACAACGCACCGTGTCACAAGTCAGTAAAAACAGCCGCAAAAGTGGTCGAATTGGGTTTCGAATTGCTACCGCACCCACCGTATTCTCCAGATCTGGCCCCTAGCGACTACTGGCTCTTCGCAGAACTCAAAAAGATGCTCCGTGGAAAGAGATTTGGCTCAGATGAGGAAGTGATTGCTGAAACTGAAGCATATTTTGAAGGGCAAAGGGTAAATGCACCCTTCTTTTTGCGGAAATTCTCCTTAAACTTTGGAAAAATGCTCCTTAGATGCGTTTGCCCGGTATAATGCAATCGGAGGTATTAACCTTCTGGTTAGCGCTTGCCGGGTGTTTTGACGGGTCTTCAGTATCTTCAAGATTGTATAGTTTTGACGGGTTTTAAGTTTCTGAATTTAAGACCCGTCAAAACGAAATTAAGACTCTTCAAAATGAAATTAAGACTCGTCAAAATGAAATTTAAACCCGTCAAAACTACCTCCAAAAATGGGGAGCGAAGCTCCGCTATACAATCTTGAAGAAACTTAAGACCCGTCAAAACAACCGGCAAGCGCTAACCAGAAGGTAAATACCTCCGATTGCATTATACCGGGCAAACGCAACTAAGCAGCATTTTTCCAAAGTTTAAGGAGCATTTCCCCAAAAAGAAGGGTGCATTTACCCTGCTGCCTATTTTGAAGGTCTCGATAAATCATTCTACACCGGTGGTATCGAAAAGCTATAGAAACGTTGGAATGATTGTATTACTCTAAAATGAGATTATATTGATGAATAAAAATGAATTTTGGCAAAAAAAAAAAATTGTTTTCCTACTTAGGCCCGGGACTTATTGACCGATGTGTTGGGCATGATTTTTGGAAGAATCTCCAGATAAAGTTGTAAAGAAATTTCAGAGGAGATAGTCTTATGATGTCTGCTTTTTCGCAAAGAGGTGAAACTCTCATTGCCACAATTTATACCAGAATCAATTCAGGGAGCTATGTGAAGCTACTGGACGGTGTTCTCTTTCCATTTACTGTGGATATTATGGACGACAACTTCATCTTTCAACAAGATAACGCTGCTGATCGCTAGTTTGTCTGTTAGTTTGTTTTATTTTTATTTGGGAGCGAGCTGGTTGGGTTCCACTTATAGCTTAAATCCACTTATAGCACAAAAACAGGGGGACCAGAAAGGGCCTTTCCGTGAACACCCCCCCCCCCTCCGAATTGCTTCATATCGGAGTTATCTTTAATTACAAATTGTTACAAAGTATTAAGAGTTGTTTTAGAGTTGTCCTCTTCGTGCATGGGTTGTCGTCAGTCTGTCGGTGGGTGTTTGTGGTTGGGAAACGTCCTTTTCGTGCGTGAATGAGTCTACCCAGGTAACCAATAAGCAGTTCCAAAGCGTCTTAACAGCAGCCTATCAAGCAATTAAGTCGCCTCAAATGCAACATAAATGCCGCTTTTGGCCCAATAATGCTTCATTAATGCTATTTTGCATTCGAAATGCTTATTACAGGCTACAAGCATTTAAATAGCATCTGAAATTCAACTTTACAACAGGTAGCATTCAAGATGCTGATATAATGCTAATATAATGCTGGTAGCATCTGAAATGCAGATTTAGGGTTGATTTACTGCATATACTAATGCTTATTGGTTATCTGGGTAGTATCGTATTCACTATTGGTTACTGTCAGTGGTATCGTCATCAGAGTCATCAGAGAGCTCAGTAATAGTTGGTGGTTGGTAGTACTTAATGACTTCCTTGAACTATATACGGTTGTATAGTTCAGCATCTTTGAGGAAGCATATTAATGCCGCTGCCCTCGTGGCGTACTCACAGAGAGCGTCTCGTATACTGCCAGGGATGCCCTAAAGCTGGCGTGGGCTCTCATACTGGAGGCAGTTACAGATGAAATGTTCCACGGTGTTCTGGACACTACATATGGGTAAATGTGGAACGGCGCGTTCCTAGAAAGGTTGTAAGAGACCTTGGTGGTTTCGTCGGAACGTAGCCGAGAAATAATACGCTGGTTACGATGATCGTGCGGGTCTGGTAGGAAACCCCCTTGATTTTCCTAATAAAAGAAGTGCGTGACTGGGTCTATTTTCTGGTCCACGCTGTACGAAGTGTGCACATGATACATTTTTTTGGTACCATCACCGGGGACGCTGTGGGTGACAAGTCTACCCATCTTGCCCATGGAAACTAGCTGATCTGATTCGATATTGCCTGGGATGCCACACTGTCCCGGAATCCAAGAGACGTCCATGAGGGGGAGGAACCTTTGGTACCTGGATCCATGGGTGGGAAGGGGTATCTGATTCGAGAGCCGCCACAACGATGATGAATCCGTGGGAGATTCAGATTTTCAGATTTTAGATTCAGCAGTGAAGAATAAGAGTGATCGACGAGTTTTAAACTCACGTTCCTCTCATATGCTTCGATTGGATTTCAGCATTTACAGGACAGGCCCAAATAAGTGACGCAGTATTTTGTTTCAGTGTGGAATTCTTCTAGACATCGCAAGAGCCATCTGGTTGCCAGCATATTAAAGAGGGACTGATTAATATGTAAACAAACTAGTGTTCGCTAGATTCTGTCGACAGGAAGTGCCTAAGAAAAATATGGATTTCAAAAGACAACGGATTTTGCAGGTGCATTTGGCGGGAAAGCGTTCCAACCAGATACTGGCCGAGACCCGGAAGGAAGGAATATGCCGCACATTAATCGACCGAACGTTGAGAAGATGGAGAACGAGGGGAACCATCGATCCAAAGAAACTACAAGGTACAGCCCAATGGGGTTGTGCGCAAAGGTGACGTAGGACTACGCAGCAATCTAACTCCCATACACTTTCCAGAGACGTCAGGGCCATCCGCCAATTGATTTAAGTCAGTCGGGAAGCTACGCTTTCAATCCGCTTGGAATTATCGTAGACGAAGCTGTTCATAATGCTTATCGCTTTGGAGGAAACGACAGTATCGGGTTAAAATGCTTCAGCACCCGGTAGATCTGGTGCCGACGTATTCTTTTTCCGAACTTTTCTACTGGAACTGTTTGCCTTCCGAGACTGTGGAGCGAGAATGCACCATAAGAGCACATCCTATTGATATGATCGACCACCTGGAGATCATTATCCTTATTGCGTTGTAGATGGTTGTGGTCTGTTTGGGAATTCAGTCTATTATTGCCGATAGACGTCTAGGTCGAAATAGTGCTAACGGAACGACCAGCATTAGGATGTAAATATGTAAGAAAATTCTATTGTAAACTCTTTAGATAGCATTTGGTGGCCTTGAAAAGGGCCAAGAAAATACTATTGTACACTCTTTAGAAGGCATTTGGTGGCTCTTAATGATGATACGGCCCCGGTTATATTTTCTACGATGGTTGAGAGGGCCACTATCTTTAACGCGTAGAAGATATTTATGGATCTGTTGGTTCGTTGGTTGTTCAATGCGCTTTGCCATTTACTCCGGGACGCGGCGTTTAAAGCAATGCCATGTTCAGTCGGGTAATGTAAATTTCAAACTGCACAAGAAAAAATTCAAACCAACTCTTTAATTGACAAATTGATTTGGTCGTCCTGAAAAGGACGGATTTAGTTGACGGGGCAGAAACATGGTTCGCGATTGAACTTGGGCTTTCTTCTTGGTATTCTTGGTTCAGTTCCTCGTTGTTGCGGATGGCCATCTGCAGGTGACGTGGGATAATTCTTGTCTCGTTGATGTCACGGGAGGCATTTCCCGCCAACTCGTAGGCTTCAGCAGCGATGTTTCTCGCAACGAGGTTGACGGGAGCATCGGCATCAACAGCCAACTGCACCAACGCCTCTCTGGGCAACGACTGCTCGCCAGTGCTGCTGCCGACTACGATCCAACTGCATATCCTACTCTGCACAGCTCCACGACCGCCGATCAACTAAATCAAAATGCGAAGGTGTACCCCTTATATAACATTCATGGCTGCCTAGAAGACATTGGTTACTCAAATATGAAGTCTGTGCTAGGAAAGTACTGGGTATTTGGTAAATTTACTCTGAAAAATCGACACTATAAGACATCACCTCATATCTGCGTTAATTTGATTAGTATGCAACTAATAAAACTAACGCAAATATGAGGTGATGTCTTATATGTCTTCTTTGTTAAAAATCAAAAGATTCAAATATTGGAATCAAAGCGTAGAAAATGTCTTAACCTAATGCTGTAAACATTTTGGAAATCGATCGTTAAATTACTTGGTAATTAACGTTCAAACCTGACCTTGACGCTCCAAATTTTCGCAATTTGAATGTGTACTCCAGTATCGAAAACACAGACGTAGTCCTACGTCCAAACCAGGTCGTCCTCGCAGTGTACGTACCAAACGGCTTGTAAAGGCGGTGTGTGAGCGAATTCGCCGAAATCCTTGTCGGTCTTCATATAAACTGGCTCAGGATATGGACGTCTCCAGGAAAACTATCAGATCAGTTCTCAAAGAGCATTTGAGATTGGTGCCGTACAAGAAAAGAAAAATTTATGGACTTTCGGAAGCCAACAAGAAGAACAGAGTTATTCGGGATTCCATCATTGTGTTTTCGGATGAGAAAAATTTCGTATTGTAGCAACGTTTCAACGCTCAAAATGACTGGGTCTATGCAGCGAGTATTCAGGATATCCCTTCTTCAATACGCGCAGTTCAACGCATCCAAAATCATACTTCGGTCATGGTTCGGGGAGCGATGTCTGCGGAAGATCATTGATAAGGGTGTAAAAATCAACGCAGCATACTACGTAAAAGAGGCCCTGGAAATGCATTTGAAGAAGCATACTTCAACGATGTTCGGTAACCGCAAATGGGTGTTTCAACAGGATTTTGCGCCATCCCAGGTGCATGGTGCACCACGAATTTGCCAGACTTCATTCCTAAGGAATTATGGGCAGCTTCTTCGCTAGATGCAAATCCTCTGGATTTCTCTATTTGGGAATTCGTAGAAGCACACTTTCCTGATCTAAAACCAATGGGTATTGAAACATTCAAAGCTACCATACAGAAGATATGGGATGAAATCCCCGAAAATCAGGTGCGTGCCGCTTGTAATGCCTTTCCGAAGAGACTAAGGGCAATCATTAAAGCTAAAGGCGATAGAATTGAAATGTAAATATGTACACATAAACAATAAAATATAAGAAACAGAATGACAAAGAAACATTTAAATTATTTGTCTTTTCGTGGGAGATCCAGTCTTTGTTTCATGCGTCACTTATTTGGGCCTACCCTGTAAACGTGAACATCACAGTTTTCCTTGGTCCTCATCTACTGTGTCAATTGAGGTCACCAGACGTTGTAGTTTACCAACTTGAGCTGACATTTGTGTAGTCCTCACTTTTTACCAAATGTATTACTACGAACCATTCCCGAGCATTCGCAGAGCATTTGCGAGTTGATAACGAATGTGATTTTAATAACATTTGAAAGGGGCCTATCTTTTTTGATCGATACTCTTCGTCTAAGGTCTGTATCCACATTAATCCGGACACCTTCAAATCATTGTAACTTTTGAAATATTGCACGTAGGAATGAAAAATTTCACTGTGGTATAGCTGGGAGTCTATGATGAAAAAGACTATGATTGATGTTTACATTTCATGTTTAGTATTCAAGATGGCGACGAAAGAACAACAAGTGCGCGAGCGAATTTTGTACGGGCGTACGGCAAATCCTGACTTGTCAATAAGGGATCTTAAAAAAACATTGGATTTGCCTAAATCCACTGTTCACGATGTGCTCAAATCATTTTCGGAACGTTTGACAGTGGAGAGGAAACCGAGAAGTGGCAAAAACATAGGACGCGCTGATCCTGTCATGGACCGAAAGGTGAAAAGGATATTAACGAAAAACCCAAATCTCTCCATTCGAACGGTGGCTCGAAAAATAGGGGTGTCGCCTGGTTTTGTCCAAAAATCAAAACAACGTTTGGGACTTAAGTCGTATAAACTAAAACAGTTCCAAATCGCAACAACAAACAGAACCTGGCAGCAAAATCACGGGCTCGACGTTTGTACTGCGAATATTTGACGAAGTTTTCATGCGTTGTTATGGACGATGAAACTT
Source organism: Aedes koreicus (assembly GCA_024533555.2). Taxonomy (NCBI): domain Eukaryota; kingdom Metazoa; phylum Arthropoda; class Insecta; order Diptera; family Culicidae; genus Aedes; species Aedes koreicus. The sequence goes on from JAHHFK020004475.1 coordinate 687,029, forward strand.
ATGTCCTGGAGGATCTCAAGCAGCTTCCAGGGCTGGCTTTTTATTTTGCTATGGCCAGAAATGCTACAGCTGAGCATTTCAGAACGAAGAAGGCATCGAAATTTCCCAAAAAATACCTTGTGTGGCAAGCAATTTGCACGTGTGGCAAAAAAAGTAAATCTTTCGTCACTACAGGCACAATCAACAAGGAGATCTATCAGAAAGAGTCTCTGCAGAAGTGATTGCTACCCTTCATCAAAAGTCACAAAGAAAAACCTTTGTTCTGGCCCGATTTGGCATCATGCCACTATGCTAAAACTGTGATGGAGTGGTACCAAGCAAATCAAGTGAACATTGTACCAAAAACCTCAAACCCGCCAAATTGCCCAGAGCTACGACCAATCGAGAGATATTGGGCTCTGATGAAGCGGAAGCTTTCTGGAAAGAAGCAAGGAATCAAAGACATCAAACACTTCCAGCAAATTTGGACAAAGACGGCTTCTACGATTTCTGAAGAGTCTGTACAAACCCCAATGGACGGAGTTGAGCGCAAAGTTCGAAAATTTTATGCAAATACCGAATAACTATGTTTTGTCTTCACGAATTGTTAAAACACATCCCATGAATCTGAAATAAACAACTACGACGGAAATATAATGCGAAATTTATGTTTTATTCGTGTTTTGAGATGTCCGGATAATTGCGGATACAGACCTTACTTACTCTTTGGTTTATCACGGCTAAACAAATGAATTTGTGGCTCTGCTGAGGTCGAAAGAAGACGTTGTTAGAGGTCTACATTGAATACAAAATTCTCTGGGACATGCTTTTGCAGTCGCGTTATTCACAGAAGAGAATGTAGATTAATAGAATCGATCAACGGAGCTGGCCCTTGTTACGCTAGATTCGACTCCGAATTAGAGTATGTCCTGGTGTTTACTCTCGTGAGTTGAAGACAGTGTACTATTGCTAGACATTCCAACCGAGCTTGGTGGATTACTTCAAAATCGATCCCTTGAGGTAGCCCAACACTAATCCATGACCACTTAAGTTCCCTAGCAAACGGCCGACCAAACCACAGTGTTCAGTTTGCAAATCGACCCGCTCCCAACCCGCAGGATCGCATGGATGTCTCAATTAACTCAAAAAAAAAAAAATCACCGCGAAACAAATCCCCATTTTTCCGTTCATTCATCATGACAGCAAATCCTTCAACCGGTCAGAACGATGAACCACCAACACCAACGAAAACAATAACATTCAACTATAAACAGACCGCCCTCCCACTCATCTCAGAGCACGCTATGTTCGCTTGAATTCAGATTACATGCAAGTAGACAACCTCAAGTAGGTACCGGAGCTGCTCTCGGGCATCTTCTCGTGTTCTGATCCCTCCCGTTTGACGTCATTCAGGGACGGCGCGTCCAAAAATAAACTCCCACACACATCGCCATCGGTTCGAACGATTCTCGAACGGAACGGGGAAAAATTCTCGGAATGAATTTTGCCTACCTTCTTCCCATGCATAAGCAATACGAAATCGAACAAAACAAAAAAAACGTGCTAAGAACTGATTTCCTCTATCCCAAGCGCATCAGGAATTCCAACAAAACACCTGAATGGGAGTCAATTTCTCGGAAGTGCTTCGCACACCGACTGCAGTTGTTCACTAATGCATTTTCTGCCTCAACTGAAAACTGCCGATGGATGGAATATGACCCAGAAAAAAAAAAAGCAAAACAACCAAATGGACATTTCAGCCATCGCCGTCGTCGTCGTCGTGCACGTTTTCGTGCCAAATTTTGGCTTCTCTAATTTACCGACTACAACTCAGTTTCATAACGATTCGACGCTTTGCTTCGGTGTATGTCACCCGGCACAGCCGAAAACAGCGCCAGTGTTTGGTCGCTTTGCCTAAAACTAGGTAGGGGAGAGTGCTCTCATGTGGGTCTATGGATCTAGAATTCGGCCTATCGATAAAAATTGCCTGTCTTTAATTTTTCTTCATATTGATATGTCAGCAAGACAATACTACTGTATATTTTTGATTTTCGGGGTAAACATAGTGAATGAATATTTACTTCAAATTTTAAGCATAGGCCGAATCCTAGATTCATAGACCCATATTAGAGCACCTTCCCCTAACTTTAGGGAAAACAGTCCGGTCGATGCGATTTTTCAAACAAAAGAAGGCGCTGGCAAATAAAAACAGAACTGCAAGTTGCAACGATCGATGGGTGGTAGTAGTAATAGTAGGCCGATTACGTGCTTATCTCATGACAACATGACGGCGACGGCGCACAGTGGCGACTCTCCGAACAAAAGTCGGACAAAACCTAAACTGTTTTTCAAATTGACTGAAACATTCATGATATGGTAATTTTGGGATGTTGAATCCATTTCTGATATCAAAACTCAATAAAAATGAGAGAGTATCTCCCTAAAGTGTTTTATAACCTTTCCTTTCCGTAGTATCGAAATTTCATTATAACTTATATGTTTTTTTTTTGTTTGTTCGAGTTTATTTTTCCATCAAAGCGATTCTCAACCTGAAGCTTAAGAACCCCTATGGATTAGCGAAAATATTTGTTATGGTGCACCATGGTGATTTCATTCCTAAAACTTTGAATGAATGTATGCTGCAACGCAACAAACACGGAGTAGCAGATTTATTCATCTAGTCGCTTTTGTTTCGTCGATAATTATACCGGAAAACTCGATATGATGGAGCCACGTATCGTAGGCTAATCAACGTATTTAGGACACTTCGAAAACCAATTTTATTTTGTACACTTCTAGCAAAATCAAACGGAAGTGTCCAAAATGAAGTGTTTTTTTTTGCTGTGACCAAAATACATTGATTATCCTATCACCTTGATCGACATAAAAGCATGATACTGAAATATTTCACAAACAAATACTGCGCTGCTCTCACTAAAATTGTGGAGGATCCTAAAAGCTTGTTCAAACGTCAACACAAATATTTTCGTATGAAGTTTAAACATTCAAAAGCAGGTAGTTTCCGGTGTTCCAAACCAGAAGGTAATTAATTATTTTCGTTTCTTTATCATTGTGACTTTCTTGCCATTGGCTAGTTCGTCACTTACGGTAATCAATTGCAAACTAAAACCAATGTTTACGTTTAACTCTTTTGTTTATCTTAACTAGACATTTTCTTAAAAAGAAAACACATACTGGATCCGGTCTTTGCGTTAACCAATTCGAACGATAAACGTAATGCTATTAGCAACTACATTGAAAAATATGTAGGATGCATTGATGATAAATGCGAAAAACTAATTTCCGTTTTCTTTCGAGAGTTTTTACGAAGATGGAACAATTCACAACGGATCAAGAACCGCTTTTTAAAAGCAAATTCGAAATGGCTTAAGGATTTTTTAATACTTTCTGGACCCAGGTCAACAGCTTCAGAAGCAAGTGTTAACAAAGGAGACCGGCCTTCGAAGGAGTCTGACGATAGCTGCAACCGAAGTAAGCGTCGCAAAATTGAAGGATTGTGTCGTACATGTAGCTCTAGTGTGTTCTATTTGATATTACTTCGTTAACGTCAATGTCTATTGTATCATAACTTCGATCGTTTAATTACTATAGGTGAGTTGCAGTTTGCAACCGAAATGGTGCTGATGGTCAGAATGAAATTGCAAACATTTTGAAAACTTGTGTGACTACTCAAAAATTATCTGATGAACAAGCTTTAGCCGTTTTTGTTGACACAAAGTTGTCTAAGCGAAGCTACAACATCGTGAGAGAGCCTGCAAACAGTATCTATCCACCATACGACTCAATATCTGCGGCTGTTTCAGAAGGTCATTGCTAAATTAACTTACAAGCGCTTCTAAACCATACTGTGCAAAGATGAGCTAATCTTATCGAGTTCAATATCTTGAATTTGACTCATACAGATTTAAGATTTGTTTTAAAATGGGGAATGGATGGAACAACCTTAAATGAGTACAATCAAAAATTGAAAACTTCCGATTGGTCAGATGCAAATGTAAATCTGACATCACCTGTACCACTGAAATTGTTGCATGCGGAAAATGTCATTTGGGAAAACTTGTATCCTTCAACAACTCGTTACTGTCGACCAGTTTTTATACAATTACTTAAAGAAGCTGCAGCCACGACCCGCCAAGAATATGACCGGATGATGACCGAAATCTCAAAATTACACCCCTCATTTGACCTTGTTATGAGTATGGTTGATGGAAAAACTATTAATGCTATAAAGAACACAACATCCGCTCAAAGATGTTATCGCTGTAAAGTAACATCATCAGAGTTTAATAATGTTCTAAAAACACATTTTATTTAGATTTTGCCCTGAGTAGTCTACATTGTTGGATAAGATGTGTTGAGTGTCTGTTACATATTGAGTAAGGAGTGTATCGAAAATAAGCTATCCACAAACTTTCTTATGTTGAAAACCGATATTTTATTCACACAAAAAATTGATCCTTTATTGTACGAGGTTAAAGACCATAATGAAGACCGGATGAAATTTAAGTTATTCCTTCACGAATTTTCGAACTTTGGATCGAATGCTCTTCATCAAGTTCCGGACAAGTGTTGCATCGCATTTTTTGGACGCTTGAGCCCAAATTTTTTTGAACTCCTGCATGTTCCCAGCTGCCTTACCAGTCTTCTTGAAGACCCTCTTCACGATTGCCCAGTAACCTTCGATGGGTCGAAGCTGAGGGCAATTTGGTGGATTGATATTTTTCTCAACGAAATCTATACCCTTTTCCGCAAGCCAATTGAGAGTGGTTTTGGCATAGTGAGCCGACGCTAAATCCGGCCAAAACAGTGGAGGTGTACTATGCTTCTTATATAAAGGCAACAATCTCTTCTGGAGACACTCAGATCGATAGATTTCCGCATTTATAGTTCCGGTAGTGTAAAAAATGGTTGACTTCAAACCACAGGAACATATTGCTTGCCATACCACTACCTTTCGACCGAATTTCTCCACTTGAATCGACCTGTCCGCATCGCTCACATCCTCCCCAACGACGGCAGTAAAGTATTGTGGACCTGGAAGGGTTTTTGAGTCCTCCTTTACATAGGTCTCATCGTCCATCAAAACGCATGCATCCGGACGCTGCAAAAGACGCGAATACAATTTCCGGGCCCTTGTTGCTGCTCGCTTCTTCTGTTCTGCACTTTGTTTCGAGATTTTCTGCTTCTTGTAGGTCTTCAGGTGGTTTCGCCTCTTGATACGCTGGATCATTCCGACACTCGTTCCTGCTTTTTTGGCCAAATCACGTATTGACATTGATTTGTTTTTCATGATTAGAGATACCACTTTCTGCTCCAGTTTCTGGTTGGAAGAACCGGGTTTTCTGCCTCTTCCTGGTAGCTCATCCAAAGAATAGTGTTCGCCAAACTTATAAATGATGGTTTTAACACTCGCATGATGAATTCCAAACTGCTTCGCCAATTTTCGCATAGTAATACCCTTCTCACTTAGCCATGTGTCCAGAACCTTAATTTTCACTTCCTTTTCAATACGCGACATTCTGAAAACGCAGAATTTAAACCGCACAAACAAGTAAACAAAAGAAAGCTGACAGTCAAACGCACAGCATGCAGTGTTCAGAGCATAAAAAACCATCACAAATACATGCGTACAACGCAAATGTATGTGGATAGCTTATATTCGATACACTCCTTATGACCAAAAAAATTAGAAGAACACGTGAAAATCATACATATAAAGGATCCCGTGAAAGAACCATTGGTGACATGCTTCGAGGCTTGTTGGTTGCATCGGATCCGGTTGTGTCCAGCTTCAGGCACAACAAGCCAAAACCGAAAAGTGACTTTCCGGGAGAAATGCAGAATTTGTTGATTTTTGAAAATAATGAAGATAGTTAAGAGTTTCGGAGAAATAAATGTTATATTGCAAAACAAGTTACTATTCTAGTCAATGGTACTCTAAGACAGCATCCATATATTACGTTACGCTAAATTTGATTACGTCACGCTAAAGTTTTTGTATGAACCTTAACACTTTGGCAGATACTTTTCCTCTAATCAGTATTATGTATTTTGTGGATAACAGCTACGTAAATCCGAAAACAAACCATCCTTTCAAGGTGCATATACAAAGAAACCAAAGTCTGAAACTTCATAAGTGCAAATGTGAGCTCCAACAAAACATAAAACGATGAATTTGTTACTCCATGTTAGTTACAGTGCAGCAAACAAGGAGTAGTAAGTTGAGATTGGTCTGTTTTGTGAGAGCTGAGATTTGTGTTCTTGAAGTTTCACGCTATAGCTTCCATATATCTTTGCCTTAAGACTGATTCGTTTCATTAACTCTTATAGCATAGTGATATTGTAAGACTACTTCTAACCTCTTTGTGCATTTTGTCTGTATATGTTTTTGATTTTTTAATTACCACTCTCCTTCATGGGGTAAAAAAATAAAATCAATTTTAAGCCCCTTGGAGCAACGATGAGCAGTCCGTGGAATTCGAAAAGTAGAGATGATTTCCTATAGGATGCATACTATGTCACCTTTTCGAACCGTTTCAGCAGACTGTACAGTAAACATTTGTAAAACAATACTTGTTTTTTCCGACTTCTGTCCATATATTTTAACACCAATTTCGAAGTCTAAAAAAACTTTGACAAATGTATCAAAATACGAAAAAAGGATTTCTTTATCTTTAAATTGAAACTTGTTGTGCTTTAATCGGTTAAAATTTCAATGAGCAACACACATTTGAAAAGAGCCCAAATAATGCGGTTTTCGAGTTAAAAAATCATTAGAATTACCAGACACATCAATATTCAATTAGCTATAAAAATTCGAAATCTCATCCAACGATCACGAAATTTTGGGAAAAGGTTATTCAATGTATGAGAAAGCTAGGAAAAATATAAAAAAAGAAAAACATAAACATTTTTTTTTTAGGTTTTGTCCGGCCTCCGGCCACTGTGCGGCGGCAGAAGAAGATGCACCTCGAAGAGACTTGGAAACAGAGCGGCCCACTGCGGTTTGTTTCCAAGTGCGGTGGTGCTTCTTCGTTTTTGGTGGGTTTTTGTTGTTGTTTCTATTGCTTTGTGTCGCAAATCATGTTTCGTGATTAATTTTAACTTTATTTGTTTTCGTTTTCGTAGCTGCTGGGGGGCATCGGCGGGTGCAACGAAATTAATTGCCGGCAATTTGTTGCATTCAATCAAAGACGTTGGCTTGTTTGAATGAATTGTGGTGGCTTAGAAAGTGAATTGGATTGTGTAATATTTGAATTCGCTCTTTTTTTTGCGTTTGTCGCTGTCAGTATTGCACTGAAGTTTGAGCATTATAGATCGTCTTAAAATTGATGGATTCCTTTACAAAAATGCCAAATAATTCTAAGTCTCCTTACTTTTTCATTGATAAATCGTAGTTATTAAGTTACTATTATGAGAGGTACCTTTAAAGACAATTTCAGTTTTGCCGAAGATATTTCTCAAATACACCTGGCATCACTTGACACCTGAATCCCGCCTACCGCGTCTCGCTGAATGGCACCGTGCCATTAATCTTCACTTATTCATCATATATCAAAATTCGCCCCAGAGTCTGCTTCTTTTTTTCAAATGTTAATCACGTAAGACTCATCCCACACACTCTGGCTGTGATAGTTTTCGTCATTGTTGTTCTTGTTGTGCCAAACAGAAAATGAGTTAAACCCTACAAATTAACATCAATAAAGAGTTCAGAGTGTTCGCCCTTTCCTACACCCTTTTTCTGTCTCTGAGCGAATGTGCTTTTCCATCAGGGAGTGCCCCGTTCTCTAACCAACAACAACAATACCGAGCCTTCTCAACGTCGACGATAGAAGGAGTCAAGTTGTTGCATCAACAAAAGTCAGAAAAAGTAACCATCCTCCTGTCATTACTCCCCGACTTCGCCTTTCGTTTGAGGTTAGGATGCTCGCCAAAAAGTGATGCCAGTTGAATTCATATACCAAACTCACAAGAAAAATCAACCTCCACGGCATCACTGCCCAGAAGTAGTCGCGCAAAAAGTCGACCAAATCAACCAGGGACTGGTTTTGTTCAACCCTTTTCCCCAACACACGCACACATACACTCACACCGCAGATCACCCGAGCGTCTTCAGCCAACAAACAAGTTTTTCATTCATTCGATCGAACGCAAAACTCAAGCGAGCAGGCTTGAGGTGGTGAATCATCATCATCATCGTTCGTCGTCGGGCAATTATCGTTGGCTGGTCGCGTATCCAAGCAACTGCGGATTAGAGCCGACGAAGAATCGCGAAACGATCGTCATCATCATCATCATCATCATCATAGTAGGTCACGATGGTGAGTCGTCGGCCACTAGAGATTAAGATCGATTACAAATCAGGAACATATGGCTCCAACTACAGTCGATCAGCTGAGCGAAGGGTGCGAAGCCAATTAATGTCGTAAAATCGGTGACGGCGGGGTTTATTTTTAAGGGATCGTTTTGAAAAATCGATTCCCTAACGAGTTCCGGTATAACAAATAATCGTTTCGCTTATGTTATTTAGAGAAACCCGTACCGACAGCCAGTCGCGGCCTAACCTTCAAAGCTTGACGCCATGCACTTCGAATTTGAACACGACGGCGACGGGATGTAAACAGATGTGCCGAAAATTAATGAGATCGGTCTTTTCCTCTCCTTGTCTGCTGTCTGCTGATCCGAGTCGTGTGCTGCTCCTGAGATGAACTTAAAACTCGAGCTCGTCGCACCGCAGCCGGAGGGTTCCGATTTGAAATTCAAATTTGGCTACTTTCGGTGGCGAGAAGTGGTTTGAAATCGAGACTGGGCTAATAAACGACTACGATCAGAGGAACAAAATTGGAAGTCGTGTGTCGGGATCATCGCATCGTCTGAGAGCGTTTTCTAATCTTCAACAAGACAGCCTTATTCTGCGCGGCGGTTGGGGTGAGATAACTCATTCTCACATCGCCATTTGATTTGCACCTCACCCGAAGTGACCATTTTCACTTCGTATGTGACTACGAGTCGTCTCACCTCACACGTCGTGCAGAATAAGGGCTGTAAGTCTACACACTCGCGCACGGTGGTAATGGTGATTGTTTTTGGGTAAATTTGAGCTTTGTTGCGGTTTCTCGGAAGATTGAAAATTGGTCAGGTTTTGTGGTTTACGAGTAAGGTGGTTTCGTTATTTTTTTCTGGTATTAACTTATGGATAGCTTTGAACTTGATCCTTTCGTTCTTTGAGTGGTTTGGAGATAGGTTCTTCTATGGTTACGTTTAACGCTTCAAAACAGTCTATTTTTCAAGTAACAAGACACCATTATTTGAAATAATATGTCCGTTTGGTTAAACCAAAAAGCAATTATATGTTGTATCTTCCCTACTACACTGCTGTTTTTTTTTCCTGTGAACTTTTATAGACAGAAAAAAATTAAAATCCATTAATCCGGCAGTGGTTTTATTTTGATCGTATGCCAAGACCTCAGAATCTCAATTAGGAAGAAGTGTAATGACTGTGATGCTGAAAAAAGAATTAATAATTTCGTTAGAAGTAGTGTGGGAATTTAATACAAAATGGTGTTAAAACAATCTTTTATTGTTGAATTAAAACATCAATGTGTATTGTTTGCCATAGCAATATGTTTGCAAATTACAAGTTTTATTTGTTCATTTCAAAATGGCCGCCTCGTGCTGAGATGCACGCCTTCAAACGATTCGTGAAGTTATCCACGATGGCCGCGAGTTCTTCGACAGATAATTGTTCCCAAACCTTTTTTTTTTTTTGTCTGGATTATCGAGATTTTTAGCCTCGGGCTGGTTCATCTCCCGTCGTAGTCACTCAAATACCTCTTTTGGGTATTTTCGTTACTTGTCCGGGGGTTAGATTCGAACTCGTGACTTTGGCGTGAGATGTATGGATGTTAACCACTACGCCGGGGTCGCCCCCGTTCCCAAAAGAGACGATTTTAGATGTTCGAGTGATTTATGTGGTTTACTGCATGCTCTTGACTCTAAGTTGGACCATACCGAATAGTCCATCGTATTCAAATCCGGCGAGTTAGAAGGCCATCCATCTTTCGTTAAAAAGTTTGGGAAAATGCGTTTGCAAAGACTAAAAGGTTTTTCATTGAAAAATTGTGCACACCCCTCATTTTGAAAATGTGTGCGTGTAGCATCATGCCTCTAACGTATGGATAGTGAAATCTGCACACATTTTCACAGCCCTGCTTCAATCACAACCCTAACAATTCTACAGCTGATCGATGTCAAGTTTTTAACAGCTCTGTCATACTTCAGTTCCAAGTGTTCAAGTTGTCGGTAAACTATTACAAGACGAAACACGAGGAACAACGCCGGAAACTCATTTGTATTTTTTGCAACGCTCATCCAGATTGGCCGAAATCGAAGGTAGTGCGTCATTTTATGGACATGGGAATAAGTCGTCGAACCATATACAGCATTCTTTCGTCCTACCAAATGCGAAAAACAACAACTCGGAATATCGGTTCAGGAAATTTGTCAAGTTTGAGAGATTCTTCAGTGAAACGAAATTTAATACGGTGGACAGAAGGTCGGGTGGCAAAGTCGTACAGAGAACATGGAAAAAAGTTTAATTGTCACCACCAAACTGTCAAAAAGGTTTTGGATGAAGCTGGAATCAAGAAGCGGTCAAGGAAAGTGAAACCGAAAGTGTCAGAAACTCAAGCTGCTGTTCAGAAAGTACGATTGAGAAAGCTTGTCCGAAATGTTTTTCAAGCGAAAAACGATGTACTTTGCATCATGGATGACGAGACTTATTTCACGTTGGATGGAAATGAATGGCAAGGAAAATACTTCTACGACAGTCCCAAAGCACAGGTGAAAGAAGATGTGAAGTTTGTTGAACATACGAAATTCCCAGGGAAAATATTGCTTTGGTTGGCAATCAGCCCACTTGGAATGTCAAAACCTGTTTTCTTTGAATCGAGGTTGGCCATCACCGCAAATCGTTATATTGAAAACTGCTTGCCTAAGGTGAAACAGTTTATTTTCAAAAACATCGTGGACGAAAAGTAGTGTTCTGGCCGGATTTAGCATCGAGCCATTATGCGAAGAAATCTTTGGAAGCCATGGAAAACATGAAGATCCCTTATGTGCTGAAGGATGAAAACCCTCCAAACGTGCCACAACTTCGCCCAATTTAAGATTTTTGGGCCTATCTGAAGCGGAAGGTATATTCAAACAACTTTCGTCCAAAAACTACCAAACATCTTCAGCAAAAAATAAAAAAAGAGCTCGCAAATATGAAAACTTTAAGTTTTGCGGCGTCCATGAGCAAAGTGCCTGCCAACTGCCGCAAGGCTGAGCGAATTGGTGTAATTTTTTTTCTGCATTAACTTGTTTGTTTATATGAACAACTAAAATAAAGGGTGATTGCTTTTGTTTACAAATAAAAAATATATGGCCTTTTTACTTTTGTGCAGATTTCACTATCCATACGTTATGTTGATTTTGAGATTTGCACTTCAGTTATCAAAATGTCGTCGCAGGAAGAGAAGCAACGCATCAAAATTTTGCACGTGCATGGCGAAAATGCAAACTACTCTCACGTCAAGTTGGCGAAATTGTTGAATGTGGCTAAATCAACTGTTACCAACGTATTAAAAGTGTTCGGTGAGCGTTTGTGCACAGCCAGGAAAGCTGGATCGGGGGGAAAGTCGGAGGCAACAGCGACGACAAAAAGAGTTGCCCGCTGTTTCGAGCGGAACCCCAACCTCTCCGTCCAAGATGTCGTAAAGAAGCTGGAAGTGGCGTCTTCAACCGTGGATAGAGCTAAGAAACGAGCTGGACTGTCGACTTACAAGAAAGTGGTGACTCCAAATCGCGACGATAAACAAAACACGTCGGCCAAAGCACGATCGAGAAAGTTGTACACAACGATGCTGACGAAGTTTGATTGCGTGGTACAGGACGATGAAACTTACGTCAAGGCAGACTTTAAACAGCTTCCTGGACAGAATTTTTACACGGCAACCGGACGGGGAAAGGTGGCAGATATTTTCAAGCACATTAAACTGTTAAAGTTCGCGAAGAAATATCTGGTGTGGCAGGCCATCTGTACCTGTGGCTTGAAGAGCAACGTTTACATTGCGACCGGAACCGTCAACCAAGAAATTTATCTGAGCGAGTCCCTACAAAAACGTCTACTGGCTTTCCTGAAGCGACACAATTGTTCCGTTCTATTTTTGCCGGATTTTGCATCTTGCCATTACGGAAAAAAAGGCCATGGAGTGGTATGCTGCCAACAACGTTCAAGTGGTGCCCAAGGACAAGAACCCTCCCAACACGCCAGAGCTCCGCCCAATCGAACAATATTGGGCCATCGTCAAGCGGAACCTTAAGAAGACTCAAAAAGCTGCTGTGAGCGAGAAGCAGTTCAAGGCAAACTGGCGTTCTGCGGCGAATAAAGTGGACAAGGAGACTGTACAAAATCTTATGGCAGGTGTTAAACGAAAGACCCGGCAATTCGCATTCGGTAAAAAGGAAGCTCAGCTGAATATTTCTCCTGTATTCTGTTTTAACTGAAATTGAAAAAGAAAAATAATTCGGCTTATTAATAAAAACTTTGATCGACTCACACACATTACTGTTTGACCAAATTTTGATCGGAACACCCTTTATAAAATGTATTGAGAATCGGAAAAAAAAACTTCAACTTAGTTTTCAAGTATGACCACACATGCGCACTTATTCCACAATAGGCTTATTTTGAAGATTTTTTAGCCAGCTTTCCGAAAATCTGGGTTTCATCTTGAATGTCTGGGAAACCCGTAAATTTGGTAAATTAATAAATCCTGTACTAGACTACCACGTATTTATATATATCTTAGAAACTCGACTTTTGATCCGAGGTCTGGAGGGCCGAGTGTTATATACAACGAACTCTGCTCGATGACCACATTGCTGTGTTTGAATGTGTGCGTGTGTAGTGTATGTGTGTAACGAAATTTCTAACTAAGTTCCTCAAGCAACTACTGAACCGATTCGAATGAAACAACCGCCAAATGAAAGGTACTGTAGTCCTATATGTCGCTTTTGAATTTATTGGAATCTGTTAACTGGTTCCGGAGATTCCCCCGGGGAAGTGGCCAAATTCTAACCTAGATTAAAACCCATTATGCGACATCTCAAATTTCATGAGAATTCAAAAATAAGTCCAATGGTGATGATATCAAAAGTCCACAACCACATTGGCTATATCCGGGTTCGTATTCCTATTACTCCCAGGGAAGTATAACAAGGGTCAGATCTCACGATTGGTTCATAAATTTAGGTTTTTATTTTCAAATAAATTTACATGTTATGTAAAGAAACTTAAACTACAGTGGGGGAAATTCGTTTAAACGCAAGGTCATTTTTGGGTTTATTTCCAATACAAAAGATCGAAACAAAAAGTGAAATACAGTTTACTAAAGCCTATCAGTAGTTACGTTTTTGAGAACACAATTTGAACGGAAGTTCATTGTGATCTCTGAAAAAATCCGAAAAAGGTGATTTTAGAGGGGACATTCGTTTAAACGCACACTAACGTAAAGCCGCATTGAGCGTACCTATGCTACTGTGATCTTGCGAATCTGTCATATTTACACTGTATAGCCCTCGTCCGCCATAAACTCGAGTTTGAATGTGCGTTGTGCCGTAGTTGTTGCTTGTTTTCGGCAAAATGGGAAAGGAAAGTATTTAAGCCAGTCGGAGCAAATACTGGTTCGAGAACTCAAAAGTCGCGGTGAGAGCAATCGCGGAATTGCACGTGTGAACCACAGATCGGAAGCAGCAATCAGGAACCTGCTGAAAAAAAGGCAAGAAGTATGGCATAGAAAAGAAAACAACGGGAAATTCGAAGATTACCAATCGTGCTCGGAACCAAATTATACAAATGGGTGACTCTGGAAACTTCTCTGCTGCGCAAATCAAGCAAGAAATGGGGCGTTCCATTTCTAAGAGGCGTGTACGGCAGATTCTACATGGATGTGGCCACTTAAAGTACTCAAAAAAGCAAAAAAAAACCAATCTTCAACCGGCTCACATTAACGCTCGATTGAATTTCGCTAAAAAATACATGTCGTGGACTACGGAATGGCACAATGTTATTTTTTTCTGACGAGAAGAAATTCAATCTGGATGGCCCAGACTGCACCGCATATTATTGGCACGATTTGAGGAAATCTCCGCAGGTTAAGTTGAGCAGGAACTTTGGAGGTGGCACTCTAATGTCTTGGGCCGCTTTTTCGATCCATGGAAAGACCCCTATTGCCACCATTTCGACCAGGATGAATTCGGAAAAGTTCTTGACGCTTCTGGAAGATGTTTTGATCCCGTTTACTGAAGACGTTATGCCGGAAAATTTCGTATTTCAACAGGATAATGCAGCAATTCATGTCAGCAAGCAATCTTTGAAATGGTTTTCTGAACGAGACATCAGTCTTCTGAATTAGCCAGCTCGTAGTCCGGATCTACATCCTATCGAGAACTTGTGGGGCATCCTGGCACGACAGGTTTACAAAGGCGGAAGGCAGTTTAAAACAGTTCGTGAACTTGAGTCAGCCGTAAGAGAAGCCTGGAGCTTGATACCTGATGAAACTCTGCAGAAGGTGGTGAAATCAATGCCGAACAGAATTTTCGAAACTATTCAGAAAAACGGAAAGCAAACGAAGTATTAACTATTGTTTATTGTTGATTTTTGAACTGTGAATTCGATTTGACTAATAAAACTACAAGTGCGTTTTAACGAATATATGATATATATTCCGGCATAATTTAGAACTAATATGAAAATGTCATAAGACGACGAATGATATACTGAGAAATTTTGCCACGAACGATAACTCTCTAGCACTTCATTTGGAAAAGATAATCTACATCGCCACCTCTACAGTATACATAATGTGGTACTAATATAACAAAGTCAAACGACGACAAACAACATACTGAGAAAGTTAGCCTAAGACGGCATTTCTCTAGCGCCTCATTTGGAAAAGATAGACTGCAGCGCCATCTCTGCGGCATGATTTGGAACAGATATGATAATGTCAAAAGACGACGAATGACATACTGAGAAACTTTGCCGAAGACGGCAAATCTCTAGCGCTTAGTTTAGAAAAGATAGACGGCAGCGCCATCTCTGTGGCATGATTTGGAACTAATATGATAATGTCAAAAGACGACGAATGAGAAACTGAGAAATTTTGCCCAAGACGAAAACTCTCTATAACTACTCAGGACTGTTTTGCTCACACATTGAATTAACAACCTCTATCCATTTGTAGCAGATTCCCGGTGGCCAATGTTAATGGAACCATGTGTTCCACCACCAATACATTTTTATGACCATATCTCTTCAATATGAATATGAAATATAATTTTTATTTCCTTGACTTCTTTACGTCGTTTTTTGAAATAACGCGGTTTTTTTTTTTTACGCGGTACCATTATCGTCGTAAAAAAATTCAGTGTACTTAGATTGCTCCATAGTACTTTTAACAACAAGGATTCGGTTAGTCAATCTGGTGCAGCAAAAAAGTTCAAGAATACGCAACCTTACATCTGCAAGACGTTGAAGAAGATAGGAATAGTCTGCCACAAGAAATCAAGAGCACCAGAATACACGGAGCAACAGATATCAACCGTAAAATCCCAATGCCAATGACCCGAAATTACGCCGGAAAATGTTTCGTTTTGGATGATGAAAGCTACTTCCCTCTCTCAAAAACCCACATCCCAGCAAATGATCGATATTATTCTGATCACATTTCTACTGCATCTACGAACGTAAAATATAAGTTTAAGCATAGGTTTGAGCAGAAGGTGATGCTTTATATTGGCATATCTGAGAGAGGAATTTCCAAACCAAGGTTCAAGCCCAGTGGTTTGGCTATTCAAGAAGTGTACCAAAATCAATGTTCGAAAAAAATATTGATTCCATTTCTTTAAACATACCATGCAGATGGAAATTACGTGTTTTGGCCGGAAAAGCGTCGTCGCATTATGTGAGATAAACACAAGCCTTCTTGGAAAGCCAAACCATCCCGTATGTGTGTGTATATACCATCCAACGCCCATCGTCCGGCAGGGTTTTATGGAAGAAAAGTGTTTGCAGTTAAACGATCTGTTGTCGACACGACAAACGTTTTTAGTCCGGGAGTTCGAAGGTGATAGCTCTGTTGGGTTTCAGTGACCCATTTCAGAATGTTTCCGAGGTCACTTCCACTTACAACAAGCCCCGCATAAACACAGTACAAACATCAAATGGATATAGGTACTGTGCATACACTTCCATCATCAAATCTTATTGCTTTGAGGATGGCACGTATTCAGCAGTATCGTTCAAATTTAGTTATAATCAGATAGATCTCACCGGAAATTGTTGCTGATGTACAGTCTTCGTTTGGACGGCTTCCATGTGATGCTAAATGATGCATTTATGTCTCTACAGAAGTAGCACTCAGCTATTCGGCTATTATTTTCACATCATCCTTTTCGAATGGAACAGCCCGAATACAATTAGTACTTCAAGCACAAATGCAATACCATAATAATCACAGGTAAAAAAAAACCTCCGGAAAAATACTCAAATTCAATCATTTATGTCCGCGTGGCACAATACTAACAGCACTAACAAACACATCTAAACTGATATTAACTCTTCCTCCGGGTGCGGGGGCGAAGCACAAAAAAAAACAAAAAAAAGGGGGGGGGGGAAACAACCGACCATCACAAATTTCGAGAGGGAATGGATAATATTCACTACATCTTACACAAAATACGTGGAGATTTTATGATGTCACTGTACGTTTAGGTTGAATTACGAATATATTTTTGATTTTATTTTTTTGCGAAAAGGACGCAGCAAAAACAGAACGCGTCAGTTTCCAAGCACGGCTTGCTGCGATCAAAGCCAAAACACCCCGAATGTACCAAAAACCGCAATCCAAGAATTGCGCCCCATTGTCGCACGATTGAAGATTTCTTTGGATATTTGAGTTCGCTGGTGTACCAAAACAATTGGAGAGCTAAAGACTGTAAACAACTGATTAATAGAATCAAAAGATGCATTTGCCAAATCGATAAAGAAGCTGTACAACGCTCCTGTTTAAACATCAGGACAAAGCTTCGTCGAACAGCTGATGACGGACCGTATTTAAATGTTCATTTTTTTTAAAGCACAGAGACGTGCCTTCAAAATAAATCAACCAGTTTTCCTTTCTATAAACAAGTCTTTTTGTTATGGCCCCTAAAGAAAATTCTCATTTTTTAGTTATACCCCGTTATTACTGAAAATTTTGGACTGGACAGAACTGGTCGTCGAATCTGGTCATTTTTCCTCATCGACCATGATTCGCGATAAAGTAATACTGCATCGTTCAAAGGGAATCAGGACTGACTTCCAGACTGCGAGCAGAAGACCATGAACGAGCTGAAAAAAGCTCAATTTGATTTGAAACCAAGCAAAGTATCGGGAGAGGTTGGTATTTTTAGGTTAACCAACTACCAGCGAAAACGAAGCAAAAAAAAATCAAACGTCCAATTACGCCTCTTACAAATGTAAAATAAAAATGATTCAAACCCAAGCTAGAATAATCATTGAATCGATTTACAATGTTTTTCCCCCTCGCACTGCACGAGTTCCATCAAACCAATCAAGTTTCTAAGCGAACGTGTCCAAAATTCAACGCCTGCTACTGTGCTTACTGAAAAGACTCATAACACTCGACAGTGGAAAAAAACCAATCATAGATCATCTCCAGACCTCCTACCTGATCGCTATCAAAGACTTATTTGCACAAAGTAGGTGTACCAAATCGCAAAACGGTCTCATCTCACTCATCGGTCCAATTTTCAAGATCAAAAAAACGCAGAAGAAAAAAAAACAACAGCAAATCATGCACACGTGCGCTTCACCGCACCGGCCGAAATCGATTTCGTTCGATCCGCCGAAAATTCCCCCGTCCCACTCCATCGACATATGTTACAATCGATTCCGACCGAAATTGTGTGTGACTCAATGGCCCAATCCATCGCGCATCGCTCGCTGGCAGCCAACAAAGAAGCGCACAATTTTGCGTTATTTTCCACATTTCCGTTACATTTACGATCGATCGGGAAGGAATCGAATCGGAGATCTCGGGAAGAATCAGAGATGGGCGCAGCTTTTGTATAAATAGGGCTTCAACAACAATCGAGTCGAATCCCTCGGATCGTGAACGCGAAAAGAGAAAGAGCACCTGAATCGAATAGATGCGACGGGAGATTATCGGTCAAAGTAGGCTTTTGCTTTTTGTATCGTCCTCGTTAAGTGGCTTTTGCTCCCTCCCTCTCTTTGTGCTTCTTGCTGGGTTGGACACAAATTAGTGCCCGAGAAGGAAGACACTTATCGGCGAGTTTTTGCACTGACTTCCTGTCTTGAGGGCCCTGGTTTACTCACTCCCGGGAGCCAAACGAAACCGGTTCTCGAGCCGTAAATCTCTTCCCTTTGGCAGCAGTAGCAGCAGCAGCAGCAGCTTTCTCCAATCAACAGAACTTCAATTCAATTACCAAATCGATTACCATAACTTTTTTTTCTTTCCTGTGGTGCTTGAAAAGCTTCTTTCGAATTCAGCTCGGTTGGCACACACCTGTTGCATGCCGGGGGAGGAGAGTTCCTTCTATGAATACGTAATGCGGCCACATTACCATCCGTCTCGCTGGGTTCTGTCTGTCGCAAGCTAACCTGTTACGAACGGGCGGGTTCAGGAGAAATGGATCGTCAAACGCTTGGAGGCAGAGAGTGCATTGACCATCGTGCGCGAAGCTGTTCTTTCCGCAGACAACTGAATGATGTATGTTTACTTGTTCGTTTGGCGCATGGATTTAGAATTGTTTAGCGATTGATATCTTACGTGGATGCAGCAGACGGCAGCAGGCGAGACGAGATCGAGGGGAGTTGACAACTGAGTGACAGTCGGTGACAGGGTTTTGTCACTTTGTCGAAGCGTACAATGGACGCATCATATGCAGGGTAATCCAAACGAGATCTCAATTGTTTCTATGGCGTCGTTTGGAACGGTGGAACGGCGGTCTAGGGCAGAGACTCTTTCAAGGCTAGTGGCAGGATTTGGCTAAAAATTTCCTACCGTTTTGCGATTGTATCGCTACACATCTGGGGTGTTGCGGGTTGAAAAAACATTGTAATTTTCAAGAAGAAGTAGATTGCAACAACTTTAACGAAATTCGAAATTAAAAAAGGGACAACCCAATGAGGTTGTACGCAAAATGACGTAGGACTACGTTGCAATGTGTAATGAATGTTATAATCATGAATTTTATAATTATCGTGACGGTCGCCATTTGTAAAATTTCTATTTGGCATGCTGCTCTTGGCATACGCTTGCCTTATATTTGCGCTTTGGAATAATATAAAGACCGTTTAAACTTCCGAGTCGTGTTTGAAATTGTACAAAAGATTTAAGGTATGCAGCGAAGGGAAAGCTGAAACTTTTGTAGCTACCGCTGGTATCCAATTGACAAGAATTTGGAACGGAATGTTATACATATTCCAATCCAAACCAGCTCTTTAGCTGGGAAAATCAAATTGGTCGTCCTAAAAAGGACGGATTTAAAATTATCCATGTTTGATCGTACTTCTTTGAACCTATCACATCTTTACTAATATAGTGGGACAATTCATCAGCCAGCAATACTAGCGTATTATTCGCAACAGCTGGTAGCAGATAACCGAAATCAATTATCTGCTAGTTACTAGTAACTGGTCCTGATAATGTTGCTAGCTAATGCATGTTCTACACACATTAGCGATGGGTGGCTGGCTTGTACCGTTCATGACACTCAATCACCTTACCGAAAGATGGCTGCCAACTAGATCAAACACAAGCACCTCGTGGTTGCGCCACTGGCTAGCTACAAATTTACCACTGGCATGGTTAACCGACTGCCCATCACACCACAACATAACCAATGGCTGCCTAGCATCGGTTGTCTAACCAAAGGCGATAGAGCCATCAGCTACTTGGCCAATGGTTGCTACAGGGTACTTCGTTACTGCTGAACGAATGAAGCAATTGACTCTCCCTTACTTAAATTTGCATATGAGATTTCCCTTACTTAGATTTGAAGTCTGTGATAGGAAATATACTGTGCATTTAATAAATTTACATATAAGACGTCACCTTATATTTGCTTTATTTTCAATAGTTTAAGGTCAAAAATGAATATATTTAAATATTGTAGTCGAAGCGTAAAAATATGTCCGATCGACGGAGCAAAATTTTTAAAAATCTTTGGCGAAAGGACCGCTATATTAACGATCAAAACCTAACAACTTTTCGTGACGGTCGCAATTTGATTTTTTTTTTAAAATTGTACCCCAGTATAGAAAACAAAGACGTAGTCCTACGTCAAAATATGACAAAACTTCAACAATATTCATTCGAGGATCTCGATCAAAATTGTTCGTGGAAAATTTCTCAAAAGAATTTTTCGTTTATTTGGCTAAGAATTTCTAATCACACTAACCTAACCAAACATAATCATCACCACCCAGAAGTTATGGTGTTGTCATCAAATAGTGGTAAATAAATTGTCAAAGCTTGGGATCTCTTAATTATCCGCATTCTCAATTCAAGTAATCTAACACCAAGAAAGGTACAGTTCAATTTCCTAACCCACCGGTTTATTTTTAATTTATTTATTTATTTATTGTTTGTTTTGTACAGCCAAAGCCAAGATGACAAAAAATGCAATTGCAGTTGTTGCAATCGTATCTTGAGAATTCCGCATGCTTCAGAAAAGGCAATTTTGCCCCTCTTGATCCACAAAGCGTTTTATGGTACAAACGAAGCCATGCAAGTGTGTGCAAGCGGCTGGCAGACACATTTTTTTCGCCGTACCCTTCAGTGCCTCGACAGTCGAAGCAAACGTAGGGTCTTTGTTCAATCATCACCATCATTTCAATATGGGTGAGTCGATACCACAAAATGCCGGAACGCTACTGGTCACTGTTGGAATTCTGCCGTCAAGTGTTCTATTCTTGTTTTCACTGTTTATCGACAAAGCGTTTCATGAAAGAAACGAGGCCATGCAAATGTGGAGAATATATCCATTTTCTTCATTGCTGTACCGCTGAGTGCCTTGCCAAGCGCACCAACTGTAGGGTTTCTATTCCGTTTCTCTCAACTTGTTAACGTGGCTGAATAGTTACCATCAAGAGCCGTCACGCTGACGGCCACGGTGCGATTCTCGGTTCCGAAACCTACACTTTTCATCTTTGTGAGCCATCTGACTTACGAATTTCAATCTCACACATCAAATAATACCACTGTATGTATATACTAACGTGAACACTGTTACTAATATAAACTACATAGAAAGAGGTCAGTCTTAAGTAACAGTTTTCTGTGACTAAAGACTGTATTCGATGAAATTTGGACGGTCAAAACTAGGTCACCAAAATATTTTCCTTGAGCCCGATTCTTTTCAAATTTTCTGGAAATAAAGTACTACTAAATGGTTAAGTTTTGACATCATTGGTTTATTGAACCTCTTCTCCCAACCCAAATGCCCGCACCTTTGGGCAATGATAGGACCGACTTGCTTACTTACTTTTAACCACACTTTCTTTAGTTCAAGTTCATTTTCTATCAGTTTTGGAGTTTTAACGAGCTTTGCCTTCATGATTGCCCAAAATTTTTCAATTGGGCGAAGTTCCGGAGTGTTTGGAGAGTTGACGTCTTTTGGTACAAAAACTACATTATTATCTCTGTACCAGTCTAAGACGGGCCGCGCATAGTGGCAAGATGCCAAATCCGGCCAAAACAGTGCCGGGCAATCGTGAGATCTCAAGAAGGGCAGAAGTCGTTTTTGGAGGCATTAGTCCTTGTAGATTTGTCCGTTGACGGTCCCAGAGGTGATGAAGGGCTGACTCATTTTGCCACATCCGCAGATCGCTTTCCAGACAAGGAATTTTTTGGCGAATTTCGACAGTTTCTTCTTCCGTACACTCTCCGGAACGGCCAACTTAGAGGTGGCGACGTAGTGTTCCTGTCCTGGCATTTGTTTGGTATCGGCTTTAATGTAGGTCTCATCGTCCATCACAATGCAGAACGGGTTTGTGAGCCACTCCCTGTACAGTTTTCTTGCACGAGTTTTGGCCACCGAGTTCTGTTTATCGATCCGGTTCGGTGCCTTCTGGACCTTGTACACATGTAATCCAGAACGTTTCATTGTTTTCTGCACAAAACAAACTGAAACTTTCGCCTTTTTCGCAACATCCCTGATCGAAATGTTGGGATAACGCTTAAATTGGTTCAATACCATCCTGGCCTTCTCCGGATTTGATGTGCCACGTTTTTTGCCACTACCATTTTTCCGCTTGGTTGTCTTACGGTCCTTGAACGTTTTGATCACATGAGATACGGTTGAATGTGCGATTCCGAGCTGTTTTCCGATCCATCGATGAGAAGTGTTGCCCATATTTCCTGTGCATTGAAATTCATAACATTTTGGAATTACTCCAGCTCCTTAGTCAAATGCATGTTGGGAATTTCGTTCAAATAAAAAAGTCGAATAAAATGTCACACATTATCAGGCCATTCTGACTGGAAATGCTCCTGATTGACTTCACACCGCAAGTTGTCACTATTACAAACGTGGCAGGATATACGTGTTATATAAAATTGCTTATTATATTCAACCGTAGAATCAGCTGTCAAAGTGGTTGAGTAAAACAGGTGTTTGTTAATTTAAAAGATGTATTTAAGTCTGAATATAGACTTCTCCAAATGCTTAAAGCTATGTCCATTTAGAATCCGGAATAATAAAATCATCTGTTTCTCGGTAACGGATTGACGTACAAATAAGTTTAATACATCAAAACAAAGGTTATTCACTGTACTTTAAGAAAATGACATCAATACAAATCATTTATCTTCGTTTCTAATGAAAATTCGCCCTTTATCTTTATTCCTCCCATCAAACGCTGCACACCTCCGGAGTCAACTTCCTTGGCACATTTGTTCCACATTTTGGTCATCTGAGTCGCATCCCGAGCCGTTTTTCCACTTTTCTTAAGCTTCCGCTTCATTATTGCCCAAAATCTCTCGATGGGCCGGAACTGCGGGCAGTTGGGTGGATTTATGTTTTTATCGATGAAATCTACGTTATTATCGCGGTACCACTGGATGACTTCCCGGCTGTAGTGGCAACTCGCCAAATCTGGCCAAAACTTCACGGGACCTTAATGGGCTTTAATGAAAGGTAGTACGCGGTTTTTGAGGCATTCTTCCTTGTACAGCTTCGAGTCCATCGTCTTATTCGTCACGAACACTTTGGTCTTTGCTCCGCAGCTGCATATCCCTTGCCAAAGCATCAGTTTTTTTTGGCAAATTTGTCCATAAAAGCAAACTTGAACTTCGCAGGAACATCTCCTCGTGCCGTCGCCATGTAGATTTTTTGGCCAGGAAGCTGTTCGAAATCCATTTTGACGTAGGTTTCATCGTCGATGAGCAGGCATCCTTGGTACTTCGTCGAAACCTGCTGGTACAATTTCCGAGCTCGAGTTTTGGTGACGAAATTTTGCTTCAACGTTCTGTTTGGTTGCTTGCTGGCTCGATAAGAACGATATCCTGCTCGCAAACGAATTCTTCGAACGGTACTGCAAGCAGCAGCGTATTTTTGTGCGATTTCATTATCTGATAGTCCGGGGTTTGCTCTGACGGTCCTCAACACCTTCTGGTTCAGCTTGCGGTCACATGTTCCACTACGACCCTTACCTTGAGGCACTCGATCCACACTCTTTCGCTCTCTGAAACGTATGAGCACATCATACACGGTTGATTTGGCGATTTTCAACGTTTTTGCGATTTTTATTGCGGACCACGTTGGATTATCAACGCGGGTGTGCAGAATTTTTTCTCTCCTCTCGGATTCCATCTGGAATAACTTTTGACTCACTGCACGAAACGCCATGAAACTTATGCCACAGAAAGTGGGCGCCTAGGTAAACAAACCTCTGTAAAATAATTATTGCAGCGGTCACTTTGCGTGCCGCTGCAACATAATAAGTGATTCCGGATTCTAACTGGGCAGAACTTTAAGTGTGAGGTGATGGGGTGTGATGTATATGGTATGAAAAAATCAAGTTACGTACTTACCTTACCAATCAGACAAAGGCCGGTGTGGCCTCTGCTGTACACAGAAGTTGTTTCCATTGTAATCGGTCCATGTCTGTACCTCGCCAGCCTCGCTGTCTGCGGAGGGTCCGCAGGTCGCCTTCTACTTGATCAATCCACCTTGCTCGTTGCGCACCTCTTCTTCTTGTACCTGTCGGTTCGTTTCCGAGAACCATTTTCACAGGGCTGTCGTCCGACATTCTAACGACATGCCCAGCCCATCGTAGTCGACCGATTTTTGCGATGTGTAAGATGGGAGGTTCTCCCAGCAACTGGTGCAATTCGTGGTTCATTCGCCTCCTCCACGTTCCGTCTTCCATCTGCACTCCATCGAAGATCGTTCGCAGCACCTTCCGTTCCAAGACTCGGGGTCCAAAGTAGGCACGATTGCCAGCCATAATGCGCCTTTGTATTTCTCTGCTGGTTTCGTTATCGGCGGTCACCAATGAGCCCAGATGCACGAATTCGTCTACTACCTCGATCTGCACGATCTGAACTCGTGCTAGGAGACTAACATTGTCTTCTCGTGAGCCTCTTCCCTTCATGTATTTTGTTTTCAACGCATTAATCACAAGCCCAAACCCACCAGGTCAGCCTTTAGGAAAAGGAGGGTCCCGCCACGGCCAAAAGACGGGCACGAAAACAACGGCGGCGGGGAAACCAAAAAGGTGGAAAAACCCGGGAAGGCGGGGCACCGGGGGAACCCAGGGAAACCACCCCCCCAAAGGAAAAAAAAAAAAAAAAAACAAAAACCAGCACCGGGCGGAACCCCCGGGGGGAGGGGGGGAGGAGAGGGGCGGAGATAAAAAAACAAAAAATTATTTTATAAAAAAAAAAATCAGAGAAGTCTATTTTAGATCAAATCATTAAAAATATCTATTTATTTATATTTATATATTCGTTCTGCGAGGAATAAACCTTCATGTAAGTACCTTGCTACTTTATACTAGCAGGTCTAAAAATGTTGTCTGAGCTTCGAGCAGATTAAATTATTTTCCGTGTAAAATGTGTGACCTCAACCGCAAGATGTCGCGACTAAGAGCACTCAAACTTCATCATTATTTGTCGTTCCAGATATACTTCCGTTCTGTGACGATAGTCTTGCTCTTTGTCGCAATAGAAGTAATATGGCACATTATGCTAGCAAGCATCGACGTTACTTTCATTATTTAGCAAATACTATTATAGGACAAATTGGCAGTTGACAACGATAAAACGTTACTAACTCAACGTCTGTACAACCGTTACTAGCATCCAAATCGCCGTTGACAGTTAACACAGCCGTTTCTCTTCCTCCAAGTCACGGCTTAAAGCTTGATTGGTACATAAACCTTCCTTTCCCGCAACCACAAGTCGGCCATTTACGGGGCTACAACTAGATTAGTCACTCTGCTCTGCTGTTGTGCATTTTCAACGATCTTCCGATGTCCTGGGAGGAAACTTACGGCTGACTTCGATGAGTGGAGGAGGAGAAGCAGAAAATCCGACTTAAGGTGTACACGAAGAATTACACAATACCCGCTGCTGCATCCCGTCCTGTCTTGCGATGCCCTCCACTGCACTGGGGTAGAATACCCACGGGGAACACACACACACACAGTTACACTCCTCCGACACAAATCCGAACATGATTTATTCTTTTCATAAGCTCTTTTCCTTCTTTCTTCCGAGAGATCTACGCGGTTCGATCTCTATGTTAATGCGGGCACTCCGTCGTTCCGTGCAGCTCAAATCCACGTTCGGTTTGTTGACTTGCGTACGCACCTGTGCATTAAGATGCATATTCCATCGTCTTGTCCGCCTCGTCATCGCCGTTTTCGACGACCCCCTTTATGGGACAATAATGAAGCGAACCTACTTACCGGTAAAGTCTTCTCCGATTTCCGTTTTCGGTCGGTCATCGTTGTGTCTCTTGGTTTTGTTGTTTCTCCGTTTCAAATAAGCTTTGTTGTTGTTGTTGTTGTTGTTGTTGTTGTTGTTGTTGCTACTGTCCCTGCCCTTGTCCCTGAGCGAAGAAACGAAGCCTACTTTGTTCGGTGTGGCTCGAGAAGAGGGAATTGACCCCCTTTCCTTTCTTTCGGTTCTGCCTTTCTCGTAGTAGGCGAATGGCGGAGAAGAAGGACAGCGAAGAAGATGTTTTGTGTTATTGTTGTTGCGCCGATGCGGTGAATGAAATTTATGCATGGATATTGCACCAAACTCCGTTAGGTTGTCGCGAAGGGTTCAAACGGGGGGAATGGAATTTTTATTGGAATCTTCGAATAGTTTTCGGTTGTTACCAATTTTGAGCAATGTTTATTAACATGAACTTTTTTTTTCCTTTTTCTTTTTAGGTAAGTTTGATGTCTCTCATCTTCTCAGAGGGTTCGATGGACTAAATATTCCTACAAGGTGAACACATGTTAGGACTTGTAAATCCTAATACAACACTTACGATGCATGACAACCACCAACCGGCGTAGCACCAATCCATAAACAAAACGACCTTCCCCGACGCGAAACTTCATTCAATTTTACCGATTCTCCGCTCCGGTTGGCAGCAGCCCAAATTGACACAAAAGAGACCAGACAGCAAACAGTGCTCACTCGAATTCGATACAAAGCAGTCGGGGTGCTCGCGGGCAACCTACTCACTTCATCAATTCCATTGCTTCTTCAAAACGAACAGCAACAACAATAAAGCAAAATGCTCACCAAAAAAAAAAAAAAGCGCAACAAACAGCAACAAAACTAGTGCAGTAGTGCGTTGCAAAAGAGCGCGAATGAGAGAACGGCGGGGCTTGTCGTCGTAAACAAAACCTGACAAGCTCAATTATTGTTGTCCGACTGCACTAGCGCAAAACAGCTGGCCCGCTTGGGGAGCTCCAATTACTCATTATAGGCGCTTCAAACTTCAGTTTGTTCATCTTCACCGCAGAATCATCGGGAGCAAATCATAAATGCTTTATTTGCAAAATTTTGGAATCTTCGTATTTCAAGCTGCGAACGCCTATAACTACAATCAATCCCGTATAAGTAGTGCAGTAAGCCGATTTCCCCCACATTCTCTCGATCCACGAGCAACAACGCTTAACTGGCGCTTGTTAGGCTCACCTCCGTTCTTCCACCTGTCTGTCCACCCTTGTCCGTAGTGTTTTTTGACAAGTCAAGCGTTTATTTCATTACGAATTATAGAAGGAGATTGTTGCATACATGGTTGCTTGCCGGTGGTGCCACTGCCGCTGCTGAATGCAGTGCAGTTTTCTATTTATAGCCAGCGCGCGTTGATCACAGTAGACTTGGCGAACCGGTCAATTTAGAAAATATTGGGTCCCTTCTCACATGAGCT
This sequence comes from Aedes koreicus, assembly GCA_024533555.2. NCBI lineage: Eukaryota > Metazoa > Arthropoda > Insecta > Diptera > Culicidae > Aedes > Aedes koreicus. Next base: position 714,542 of record JAHHFK020004475.1, read on the forward strand.
CACAAGCCTCTGACAGCTGGCGAGATCTCGCAGCCTTTGTCAGTGTTTTTTTTCTGTTTTCCTCGATTCATAAAACGAACAAAGCGGAGAGATATTTACATGGTTATGTTGCTTTTAATGGCCCTGTAGGTACGTAAAATAGGGGGTGATTTTTATTAATTTTTCCGTCGCTGTCACCCCCTTTAATTGTGACTCGTTCGAAGCGGGGTTGCAAAACTGGAATGACACTTGATTTAATTAGAAATCTTGAGCTCTTCTTCCGAGTAATGGCGATCCCTTTTCTGCTCAGTGTAAAGAGGGGTTCATTAAAGTGGGTGTAAATTTTGTGCAAATTTTTATCTTTGTTTGGATTTTTTTGGCAATTTAGTCGGGTTAGCTGTAGCCTACTGTAAGAAATACGCAGGAGAAAGGATCTTTGCTGGATAAACGAGTCTTACGATATTTTTGAAACGATTCAATGTAGCTGATGGTAGGAGCGACACCTTTAAAGCTTTAAAAATAATAAAACTGAAATTTATCATATTTTCATTGATGTGACATTCAGAATATTAATGGAAATTAAAAGATGGGCTATTTTTAGATTTCTAAATTTACTATAAACTCACAGAACTGCTCAAATTTAGCCTTAAATTGATAAAAGCAACAACGTATATTATTACGCAAAACAGTGAAAGCGAAAACATTATTAAGAGCGAGAGCTTGATGTGAATTTTCAGTAAATTTTATTTGGAAATTATGTATATTTAAGAAATTCTTCCTAAAGATTCTGAGCGCATCTTGTTCGGCCCTTAGTAGAGTCTACCATGGAATTGCAACTGGGTAGAATTTTTAGGCATATTTCGTACACAATTTCAAGCCAGTATGTGTAAAGGGGTTAATTTAATGTTTTGTGGAAATGGAATGAAAAAAAAACTAGATGCCCTGGCGAACGCTGTCCCGCCTCTACCTCAATTGAACTTGTCAAATGCAGAGCGCTTGTCGGTCACAGCACTCTAGATTAGCTTGAATGCGACGCACGTGGTCCCAAATTACATCATCTTTCACTATTTTTACAATTTTCAGCTATTTCATAATAACTTTTTCATATTGCTACACAAATAAACCCAGTGAACCCCATGACGAATCGAACGGGATAGGAGTGGAAACTTAAAACGTTTTTCCAATATACAAACAAAATGTCCAATGAAGAAACTTCATAAAGGAACCAAGTCATTATTGATTTACACTCACTTTTTGACAAAAATATTCAGTTTTTTTAATAGCGGACTACTCTTTGGTATCCACATTGTCGAAAAAAGTGGGAAAGAATTGTAAATCAGATCAAAGGACTTATTTTCGATTACTCACTTAGTAATTCTGAATCTAGATTTGATTGTTCGTATCCCGACAGTCAAGCGAACTCAATTCGATCATAGGTGAAATCGGGATACAGTGCAATTCGTCCAGTTTATAAAAGCGTTATGATTTCAAAGTTCCATTAAAGCTCGTGTATTAAAATTTTATATTTGTTCTAGGAAATTTCTGAGACAAATATTCTTAGTTTATGATACAGTAGATTAAATAAAAAATTCATAAGTCATCAATTAATTAAGTTTATTCTGACTTTGCTTGACTGCTGTTAAACCGAATATTTTTTGGCAAAGTTGTAAAACTTGTTGAGTAAAATTTGATCTAAAATTTTTTTGATAAAGTTTACCAGCTATTGATAAGCATACTGATCTATTTCAATGATATTTTCTAAGGTTTTTTTAGAGGGAAGAACCACTCATACATCTAATGTACGCTGATCTGGAAAAGTTGGTGCGAACCATCATCGGTCGACTATGTAAGCCCAATGTGTGGCCTGAGAATACTTCACTTCCAGAGGACATTTTCGACAATATTGAGAACTTGCTACCTGCCCTTTCAGGCCTATTTTGAACAAGCAATTTGGTGAATTCTGATTGATTTGGTGCTCAATAACATAGAAATGATTGAAAAGAGTAGGATATATTTTTTGAGATGTGCTGGGTCGTCCAAACTGCCCAGGAGTTGAGAACTTAAGGTCTACAGTTGTAACAGTAGCTTTATCCGCTATACAATGTCATGATATGTGTTCAAACATATTCAATGAATGGCCTGGAAGCCGAACTGACATTATGAGATAATCTGGGGATATTCTATGCCAAACAAACTGACTTAACTTTGTATAGCCCATAAAGCAATTGTTACAATTGTAGACCTTAAGTTTTGAAGGACAGTTTGAATGACCTGAAACTAACAAGGTTATCCTATGATGTCTGTGGACGTTTCAGAATATTCATTGAATATGTTTGAATAATTATCGTAGCTTTGCATAGCTCAAAAGGGTACGGTTACTACCGTATATCTTAAGTTCTGAACTGAGTTCCAGGTCAGTTTTTATGAATCTGAACATCCCGAGATAATCTCATAATGAATGGAGAGCTTACAGAAGCTTCACTGAATGTGTTTGAATGCATATCGTCACTTTTCATAGATTATAAAGCTAACTTTACGACTATAGATCCTAAATTGTGAACTCAAGGGCAGTTTTGATGGCCTCGTACATCCTAAGATATCTCATAATACCGGTAAACTTTCCAAAAGACTCACTTAATTTGGTCAAATACATATTGTTACTTTGTTTAAAAAGCTGTAGATTTTAAGCTACAATTCAAAACTTAAAATCTACAGCTGAAGATTTAAAGTTTTGAATTCCAGGAAAGTTTGGATAACCTAGAACTTCCGAAGATTATTTCATAATGTCTGTTGTTCTTCCAAAATATTCAATGCATATGTTTCAATACACATCGTAGCTTTGCATAGCCCAGAAAGCTTTTGTTGCAACTGTAGGTCCTATGTTCTGATCTCAAGGATAGTTTGGATGACCTAAAACATGTCATATTGCTTTATAATGTTTTTTTTTTTACTTTGAGAATGTTAATTGAATATGTTTGAATATTTATTGTAGCTTTGTATTGCATTTGTAAGTTCTGAACGCCAAGACAGTTTGGATGACCTAGACCATCCCAAGATTATCTTTCTCATGTATTTTTACGTTCGAAAATATTCACCGAATATACTTGAATACGTGACGTGACTTTGTATAGCCCAAAAAACTACTGTTACTACCTTATATTTCAAGTTATGAACTCCTGGACGATTTGGATTACCTAGAGGATCTCAAAGTTATAAAATAATGACTGTTGACCTTCCAAAAGATTAATTGAATATGTTCGAATGCAGATGGTTACCATATATAGCTCAATAACTGTAGATCTTATGTTTTGAACTTAAGGGCAGTTTGGAGTACCTAGTGTATGTTGGCCTTCCACACTATTCAATTAATATTGTTAAATACATATTGTCCCTTTACACACTCCAAACACCTACTGTTACAACTGTAGATCTTATGTTCTGAGCTCAAGGACAGTTTGGATGACCTAGATTATCCCCGTTCATCTCATGATGTTTTTTTTACGTTCAAAAATATTTACTGAATATGGTAGCGTAACTTTGTACTGTAGATCTTATGTTCTGAACTTAAGGACAGTTTTGATGACCTTGAACATCAAGTTATCAAATTATAACTGTTGACCTTCCAAAAGGTTCATTCAATATGTTTGCATACATATCGTAACCTTATATAGCTCTAAAAGCTACTGTTACAACTGTAGATCTGAAGTTCTGAACTCAAGTACATTTTGGATGACCTAGAACATCCCAGAAAGATGCAAAAATATTAAACGTTTATCAACGAGAATTTAATAATACGTATGCATATGTACAGTATTCTAAAACAACGCTTTACACTATTAATAAGGCATTTATTTTTTCTTCCTGAAGGTCTTCATATTCAGGATGTTCTAGGTCGTCAATTAGGCCTTAAACTCATATGTTTTTTTAATGTTTTTCAGATAGAAGAGTTGATGGAAAACAAATTTGCCAAAGACAGTGTACACTTTTATTCAGTCTGTGTGATTGTATACAGCCATTATCCTTTTGGGGTCATATATGACCCCTTAGGCCTGAAAGAGTTAATATACTTTTTAAGACATTTAACATTTATTAACATTTATAAATTTTTCAGTAGTATGTGGCCCGAAATCAACAATGTTCTCTATTGAAATTAATGCGTAGAAATACTTCCGATCGATTGGTGTAAACATTTTGAAAATCTTTTGAGAAATGACTGAGATATTGATGCTCAAAACTTGGTCACTTTGCGTGACGGACGAGGGTGATCACTTAGTTAATTTTTACTGTACTTATACAACAAATGTATAAAAGATTCAAAAAGTACAAAAATTTGGAAATCACTTTTAAGTCACTATTTGGTCACTATTTTTATTATTTTAGTCACTAAAGTCACTATTATTTACCCATAAGTCCGCTACCAGCCCTGAATGGATAGTTGAGCATAGCAATGCCATCGAATTATTTGCTAAAATTTGTATAGCGGGCTTCCAGGTAGTTCTCATTGTCCATTGCTATAAGCAAGTTGTTGACGAATTCTAGTAAATTTGCACTAGTTGAACATCCCTTAGAAAAGCTATGTTGCAAATCAATGATTCTGTTCTTAATTTGTTGGAAAAGTTTTTCATTAAATATCGCTTAAAAAAAGCTTTGGGATGAAAGAAATAACTGCAATTCCACGATAATGGCGTATGTTAGATTCTCAACAACTTCTAAAAATAGGGACTGGAAAAGAACTAATTCATGTGTTAGGAAATATCCCAGATTCAAGCGATTATAATAGATCAAGTAAAATGAAGATGTCAGTTCTAGTACTAAGGTCTTCATAAATGCAGGAGGATTCCGTTTGCAACCTTTGGAGGCATATTCTTTTTCAAAGCATCGTTAAAATCTTGCGCGTCTTTTGTTAATTCTGGGATGAGTTCAAAATATTCTCGATCACAATCATTATCCAAACTATTCTCACGCCAAGTTGGCAAAATAGTTGAATGTGGCTAAATCAACTGTTACCAACATATTAAAAGTGTTCGGTGAACGTTTGTCGACAGCCAGGAAAGTTGGATCGGGGGGAAATCCAAAGCCGGAGGTCACAGCGACGACAAAAAGAGTTGCCCGCTGTTTCGAGCGGAACCCCAACCTCTCCGTCCAAGATGTCGCAAAGAAGCTGGGAGTGGCGCCTTCAACCGTTGATAGAGCTAAACAACGAGCTGGACTGTCGACTGTGACTCCAAATCGCGACAATAAACAAAACACGTCGGCCAAAGCACGATCGCGAAAGTTGTACACGACGATGCTGATGAAGCTTGATTGCGTGGTACAGGACGATGAAGCTTACGTCAAGGCATTTTCAAGCACATTAAACTGTCAAAGTTCGCGAAGAAATATCCGGTGTGGCAAGCCATCTGTACCTGTGGCTTGAAGAGCAACGTTTACATTGCGACCGGAACCGTCAACCAGGAAATTTATCTGAGCGAGTGCCTACAAAAACGTCTACTGCCTTTCCTGAAGCGACACAATAGTTCCGTTCTATTTTGGCCGGATTTGGCATCTTGCCATTACGGAAAATAGGCCATGGAATGGTATGCTGCCAACAACGTTGGTGCCCAAGGATAAGAACCCTCCCAACGCACCAGAGCTCCACTCAATCGAACAATATTGGGCCATCGCCGAGCGGAACCATAAGAAGACTCAAAAAGCTGTTGATAGCGAGAAACAGTTCAAGGCAAACTGGCGTTCCGTTTGCCAACGTAAACATTACACTCTTAGCTAGTTTCGGTCAAAATTGACCCACACGCTAAAAAGTTACAATCGAAAAACTATGTTTCGTTTTTGTTTTTTGAGTTTTGAGTACAATCTTAAAATAACTCAATGCAGACTTGGCAAAATGGTCAGAACCGCACCGGATGATTCCCCATCAGCCGAATAAAAAATTTTATAAGCTCATACATGTAATAGCGCTGATTATAACGCTTGGGTAAAAATGCACAATTATGGAAAATCATTTTTTTTTTAAATATAATTTTTCACGTAGCGAACATTTACATCGCCGTGAAATATTACATCAACTAGATATGGTCGTGATAAGGTTACAGCCCAAATTAAGTAAATGTAAGTTAAGTAAAGGGTGTCCACGATGAAATTGCCACACTATGAAATTGCTCTAACTTTTTAGCCGTTGGGTAGAATTTAATGAAAATTTGGGTGGATTTAGTTCATAGTGCATTATTTACATCCTGCAAGTTTTAAAGTCCTGTGATCAAAACTCGCGGAAATGAAGTCGAAAGAACAGCTCGTGCGTGATAAAATCTTGCGCATTCATCACGAGAACAAGGATCTCTCGCATCGTTCCATCGCTAAAACGTTGGGAATCGCGAATTTCACGGTGTCGCGAGTGATTAAGTGGTTTGAAGAACGGTTGACCACCGATCGGAAGCCCAGAAGTGAAGGAAAAAGTATTCCGTACAACACCAAAAATCACAACCGCGTAGTTGGGGCCTTCAACCGAAATCCGAACGCCTCCGTTCGGGATGTGGCTAAGAAGCTGCACCTAAGCCGAAGTTTTGTCCAGAAGGCCAAAACTAAGGCTGGGCTTCGAACGTTCAAGGTACAAAAGGCCCCTAATCGCGACGAGAAGCAGAACAAGTCCGCCAAAACCCGTGCCAGGAAGTTGTACCTCAACATGCTGACGAAAGTTGAATGCTGCATCATGGACGACGAAACATATGTGAAGGCCGACTTCAAACAGATCCCCGGCAACCTGTTTTTCACGGCCAAGGATAAGTTCAGCGTTCCGGAGCATGTCCGCACTCAGAAGATGTCCAAATTTGCGAAGAAATTCCTGGTTTGGCAAGCCATCTGCACGTGCGGGAAGCGGAGTGCACCTTTCGTGACCCAGGACACGATGAACTGACAGGTGTACATAAAAGAGTGCCTCCAGAAGCGGCTGCTTCCTCTCCTGAAGGCCCACGACGTCCCAACAATCTTCTGGCCGGATTTGGCCTCATGCCACTACTCCAAGGACGTGCTGAAGTGGTATGCGGACAATAAGGTCAATTTCGTGCCGAAAATGTTCAACCCTCCCAACACTCCGGAGCTCCGCCCCATCGAGAAGTACTGGGCGATTATGAAGCAGCACCTTCTTAAACGACCTAAGGTAGTGAAGACAGTCGAGGAACTGAAGAAAGTATGGGTTTACATGCAAAAAACGGTTGATTCACAGGTTGTGCAGAATCTTATGGGCGGGGTTAAGGCCAAGGTGCGGGCATTTGCGTATGGACTGTAAATAAAATACGAGTAAAATGGTAAAATGAAGTTTAATAGTTATTTCTCAATCCCTGAAAATGTGATGGCAATCGGATGAAAACTCGAATTTTGCGAATCAATTTTGTGTGTGGCAATTTCATCGTGGACACCCTTTAAATTAAATAAAATGGTCGCTCTATTTATGTGCGTTCTTTTGGTCATAAATTTACGCTTTTTTTAAGTGTGTAGATCTAAAAAGTTTTTAGAAGTGAGAAAATGCATGATGTGATCACATATGGTTTTCAATAAATTGTGACATTTCGATATGTTCATCATGAAAATAATTCGTTTACGAAGATCCCTAGATGAATCTAAATTTCTGAAAAAAACCCTTTCATAAAGACGTATACGTTTTTTTAAATCTCATTCACGACATACAAATATTGTAATTTTTCCCGTTTCGTCTAAACCATACAACGACAACCAGCACACAAATTCACCGAAACAGATCTCTGCGTTTCACTGCGTTCCCATCAATCTACAGATCGCAGCAGTCTGAGAAATTTGTCAACAACTTTTTCAATCGCATTTCGACATAAATCACCACCCAACAGCGCTAAACGAACAGTCTGTAACGCAGTTCAGCAGTCAAGAGCTGTCCCTTTTCCCGAGCATGGCTGAGACCTAGTCTAAATTCACGATTAAACTGCAGCGCTACTTATGGAGCTGTGGAATCGTGATTGTAATCTAATACGCCTTTTTTTTTTGCCCTCCGGTGGTGTGCCTCCCCGATTAAGGCCGTGGTTGCCTGTCACTTCGTTTGGTTCTCGAGTCGTTACGGTAACCGTTGTTGCCTGCCACGCTTGGCGTGAGTAGGTGGAAGGGAGGGGAGGCCAAGTTGCAGTTAAAACATGTTTATTTCGCATAGCACATGTATGGAAGCATGCATGCATGTGCGAATGGCCCCGAAGTAGTTAACAAGCAAAGGTAAGCAAATCCATCCACCACCTTCACCCAGTTGGCGGCTGGCGTCCCGCTGGAATCCTGTCATCCCGTCGTCGCTGCCCTCGTGCAAGCTGCTCTACCTTCTCGATGTTATGCCAGCATTAATTGTACAACCATGTAGAAGCACCGCTGGTTGCTTGGAAGAATGGGGTGCAACAATTGTAGCAAATGTGATCGACGAAGGTGGCAGGAAAAATCGGTAAAAGTTTCCCATTCCCACCAAACCGTAGAACGTCAACGGCACGTTCGAATTTGATAAGGCCAAACACAGACATCAAAGCACTCCAGGATGAATTCCGTCACAAATGGTCGTTTCTATTAGTGACGAAATCCAATCCAGAACCGGTTTCAACCCCTATAATGCCACGATCGGTGGGCCAATAATAGCCAGCAGGCAGAGAACGTTTTGCTCGGCAACGGTGGTGACAGAGCAGGCGGGTAGTTTTGCGGCCTGTTTTTCCTTCTCGCACCCGATGAAACCCAATAAGGCGAACGTGTTGCGAGACAAAACCGAGAGAATACAGAAAAATAAAAAAAAAACGGTGCCATTCATTCTCCTTCTGTGCAAGGTAGGTATCCGAAGGGACGCGAGGAATCAGAAAAAGAAAAGGGGCGCATATAAATTTCATGTGTTGACATATATTATTTTCCCGCCCCGCCGGTTTCTTACACGCACGACACCCCTTTCTCTCGGCATCGGGACGGACGGACAGGGGGCGATTCCGAATCTGGCAACGCTGGTCCCGATGGCGGTTTTCCCTTGACAGTTTTCGCTTTCAACGAACGAACACGCGGACGAACGGGAGAGTGGCTTTGGGGGAAAAATTAATAAAACAACATCAGAATTAAAACAATAGGAAAAATTCTTGCACCGGCAGAGAACATGGAATAAAATTCCTTTCTGCTTCGTAAGCGCGCAAAGTTTTCCCCCAAACTCTGCTTCCATCGCGGGACGGCCGAGTGGAGGCAGAGTGCGGGAAAAAATGCGCGCTTGCTTACAGGAGAGCGAGAGTAATAAAGAAATAGTTTCAAATAATTTACATATTTATTTTTTTCCACGGAATAACAATCACACACCGACGCGGGTCCCTCGATTGTGGCTGAACTCCGGCCAAGTTTGCTCTGAAAGCGGTATATGGTGCGAGATAGCCATCTGGTCGCGAGGAGCAATCAGCAAATCAACCTGGCTAGTGGCGACTTGTCACGTCACGAGTTTTCAGGATCTGTCAAAAAACAAAAACAACTCACAAACCCAAGCACAAATCCAAGCAATCCCGTCATCTTCCACACCTCTGCTCCGATTTTCCCATAATTATCTCGATCCGCTCGAGTTGAGCCTTTCCTCCGCCGACGCCGCCACAACCACCTGCGCTCATAACAACACGCTCTCATCATTTCTGCATCTGTGCCGTCGCTGACTTACTTGGCCGCGCGCGCTCACCCATCGGTAACAAAGTAGAGCTGCAACCTTTTATGAAGGCAATTATTAGCAGTCAATTATCAATTCATTACCGTTCAACATAAAACCATAAGACGTTTTCTGCCACCGCCTCTCCCCCGGGTTGCTGTCGGCATTGGAAAAAAAATGCATTTTTTCTTGTTTTTAAAACGAAGAAGCAACCATTCTACCGTGCCATGGTTGATAGTTGGTCCAACTAACTAGTTTTGATGGACCGGAGCCGATGGAATCGATTCCGATTTGGCTTGGAAGGTGTATCATTTGTACGGTTTGTTGATGCCAATGGTGATGTACTTGAGAGATGGTGCTTGAGGCTTGAGATCAGCGGAGCGGACCTTACTTAATTCAAGATGAAGAAGTGGGGAATTAAAATGCTCGAGCTTTTGGTTTGTTCGTTCGTTTCTCGTTGATGGAAGATTACCTCGGTAATTAAACTTATGAATAGGTATTTGCATTCGGCATTAGGTGTGATAATGGGTACACTGCGAACCAGTTGATTTCAACTTAAACTGCAATCGGATTAAGAAACCATCATATGTTAAGGCTTCACGAGGAGGTTAATTGAGATCGCAAAAGAACGCATCAATAATGGGGTTTTTGCAGCAGGATGCCCAATCCTCTCGGGGGTGGGACGTTTGGCATATGGACGTTTGGCCGAATGGACGTTTGGCCGAATGGACGTTTGGCCAAACATTGTCTAATAGCATAAATGTATTGCAGAGAAAAGAAAATAAGAATCTAAAAAAGTATTTTCAAACGCATTAGATCTAAAAAAGGAAATAAGGAACCAAAAAAAACATTCTCGAACGCATTAGATAGCGTCCCGATATTATAGACTTATTACACTTAGAGTTTATCAATATGTTTGCGCATTTATAGTAATAAGCATTCTAATTAAGTTTCAACAATATCAATTCACTAAAAGACGAAATTGTATTCGGCCATTTGCCCATATACATGAGAAGTATGAATATGTTTTGATAAAATCTTAGACTCCTGCTTTTAGGTGGAAATATGTATTATGTTAAACAGCTAGACAGAATGGGTCATTATTTTTTATAATCTTGAAGAAATATGCAGTTCCTCCGAAAGATACCTTCTTTTGATTCTTTGCACATGGGCCTTCTATGACGATACATATTCCTGTATTCGAAAGCAAACTTCTGAATCCAGCGCTTGCCCGGTTTGTTACTCTTTGTGAGAGTGTTCCTTTTTTCAAACATGAGCAGTTCTTTGGAGTTTTACTGATCAACGAAATAAAGCACTGCATATTTGACAAAGCATATTCCTGTATCGAAAAGCGAACGTATGATTCAAGCGCTTGCCTGGTATAAAACTCTTGTGTGAGATTTTTCCTTCTTTCAAACAAGGAACTGGGTTTCACTGTTCAAACAAATGTAAATCTCATGATTTCATGCATTTGAACCGACTGGTGAATTATGTGAGAAACTAATATTTGATAATTTTGAGCTTTAATAAAATTGCATTTTTCTTATTTTACTTTTGAGACGTTGTTTGGAATCAAATGATTAAAAGATATTTGGCTAAATGGCATCGAACCCTAAAATTACTTGGCATGGCATTTCACAGTAGAATCTGATTTTAAATTTTGACTTTTCTCAAATGAGTTATTCGTCTGTTTGAACAATAGTTACAATAAACTTTCTCAGAAAAATCTAGCCTCAAAATGACTGACGATTATCAAAACATGGTGAGAGATAATATGATCAAACTAAAGCAAAACAAATGGGACAAGTATATGAGAATTTCACAATTTGAATGAGGAATACACATAAATATACATTGACCTTTTTTATTTCAATATCACGATCAGATCCATCTAAAAACTCATACCTGCCATGCATTAGACAAAACGAGAAATATTTTTTCTGCACTTCACCTCGCGCATAGTAAACTGAAAGAGATTTCAGCTCTGGTTCATAACGACTGAAAGAAGGTCATGCTAAGAGTGCCATGCTTTTGCAAACCATGATTCTGTCACTGTAATTTAATCATTCCATTGTTCGGTTATGTTCTTGCAATGTTAGATCTAATGCGTTTGAAAATACTTTTTTAGATTCTTATTTCCTTTTCTCTGCAATACATGTATGCTAATAGATCCCTCTCGCGGGTCAAATTTTTCGACGGTGAGAGGGCTTATCTCATGCTATAAACATGCATGTGAGACCAAGAATTTGACCAGTAGTGAAAGTATCACATATTCTGCACATTTATTTCACTGCCACGTCGTAGAGCGTTTATATAAAGGTACTAACATCAGGTGTGATACTGGCGCAATTTACTCTTAGACTACTTACTTTCAATCAAAGGGAAACGACTAAAAGTACACTTTTCATTTTCGTGGCAACTTATGTTGTTGTTTATGCATTTGTTTTATGGAATGAATAACCAAAATACCTGGTTTACTCATGGTATAATAATTGAAAGTAATTGCAAATTTTCGAAAAAGGGTGAATGTTTTGATTATGGTAAATATCTGACGGTTCGAAATGAAGCACATAGCCATCGAAAAGTGTTACTTTAGACTGACGATGACAAGCATGTATATTAGAGATAGGACGCGGAGGGCCCGCTTAGGAAGCACGAGCAGTAGATTAAACCTTTCCTTGTAGTTTATTTCAGCAACAGTGCTGAGGGTCCGCTCAGTGAGGGTTTAGTATTTGACTTACTTTAGAAGGGGGGGATGTTTTAATCACGGTAGTTCCATTTCAATTCCATTTCGATTCCGTTTCGGTTCCATTCCAAACTAAATAGCTCGGGGCTGTAAAACGAACGCCATCAGCATTAGACAACCCGACTGACTGACCCTTATAACACACTTTAAAATGGAAGCTCATTACATCCTAATTCAAATTTTTAGAGTTATTATTAGAATATATTGCAGTGCTGTAGATAGCTAACATAGGCTCACCATTAAATTGAGGGTTGTCTAGAAATGTCATCAGCTGTATGAATAATAAATATTATGCATACTCTTGTAGCAATACTTCTTGGGGTTGACTTCAGTACTACTAGTTGTCAACATAGACTACATCAATGGCCTGAATGTCGTCCCTAAGAATTATTGTTTAGTAATTTACATGTCTTTTTGAAATCTAGTTACTACTGCATACGGGCTGGTGATGACTGCAGGACTTGGTGCTGAGAAGTAGGCTTTGCTCGAAGGTGGTTGGGTTTTTGTTTTGCTGTCACGTGTTGCTTCGTGGTGAAATTTTTGGTTGTAATTTTTTCTTAAAATCGTTGAAAACTGTGATTTTTCTCTAACACTTTTGAGTTAGAAAAGGGCAATAGCCCAAGATGTGATGATTTTTGTTTTGTTCGTGAGCAATTCATTTGATATTCCACCAGCAATGATGTGGCCCCAGGATGTATAGTGGAATGTTTCGATTGCTTCCAATATCAAAAAGATGAAGTCCACCGGGATCATCTTTAGTCACGACTATAGATAATCATCACTGTGGTTGCGATGCGGGAGGCGGACGTCTTTGAAATTTTGGTGAGCTCTTTCCATTTTACTCCTTTTTACTTTCAATTATATTATTATGAAGAGATTATGTGGGTGCAAGATTTGTTCTTTCGCCACTTTCATGAGGCTGAGTCCAATCTATATTTATAGAATTTATCGAGTTAAAGCCATTAGTAGTTTGACTTCTTAAAGGAGGCTTCAGCTACAGTCTCTTTCTGTAGGTCAAACCTGGTTTTCTAGTAATAATTTATATATGACTGTGTGCTCGCACCGCTGATTACCCCTGCCTTGTATGCGTGATCTAGCATCCCCTGTTGTACCATGGTTTTGTGCAGTAGTGCAATAAGTAGTGCAAATCCAGACGTAAAAAGTTTTCTGGTATCATTTTTGTACCGATTTATTTGTCAAAGTTAAGCTTGTTGCCTGATTCTTATTCTATACTTGATCGAATGAAATTCAGCTTAGTATCCTTTATATGTTTGAACACCAATTAGCTTAGAGTAAAATTTAGAGTAAAATTTTAAGGTCCTTAGCATGTGGCGGACGGATGTCATCTCCACATAGCATTAGGTAGAGATTACTGCTGTCTGTTTGTTGTAACGGACCGCCATTGGGGCTTTACTAAGCCTGTTGGTGCTGACTAAATATATAAATAAGAGTAACGTGCCAACCGCTGAATGTCATAGCTGTATGTTTTATGGGTTGGAGAGACTAAAGGAACCCATTACTCCGTTCGGTGAGTTGGGGAGTCCGTCAAAAATATTGCAAGATTTGAAAGTGTGATCTGTGGAACTTCTCAAAGAAGTAACTGGTGTCCGGCGGCAACTCTGTCAAAGTGATTTGGTGTCCTTTTGGCACTCTAATTAAGTCACCGTGGCCAATCAGTCACCATAACACTTTGTAAGTGGTCCCAACAGCAAAAGACCTTGATTAGATATACTGCCTGTAAAAGCATATTCGCCTATATTGAGCCAAATCAGACAAATAATAATTGAGGCTGGAATGATGTTTTCTTTGGTTAAGCCAACTTTACTATCTATTGTGCAATTTATTTTTGGTAATTTACGTGTAATATGTATAATTTTCTAAACCATTTTTAACAATTTAATGTGTCTGTCAAGCTCGAGCACATATTGGTGCATATCAGCCCCATTCTGTTCAAAAAAAAACTAGTGAAGTTTAATCGATCGCTTCACTTGTTTACTTTTTCCATCTGTATGTTAAATACTAGTAAACGCTGCAAATTTCTTTAAATTTCACTAGAAAAACAGCTTAACTTTTGACAGATAGGCCTATTTTGTCTACGACTTACAGGCTCCTTCAGTGTCGAGTGCCACTCTGCTTGTTGAATTCTTTGCGGCATAATTTTCTCATGCACGTTCGACTGGTCTCGACGAACATCTTTTAGTTGTTGAAAATTTTACAGTTCTTTGCGCAATTTTAACGTCCTAAGGAGCTCATCAAGATTTATTTTGGTGAAGTTTCCAAAGAACAGGCATATCAATTACTTATTTGGGGACAAGAGGCGATACATTATTCCAATGCAATTATGTTTTTCACCTGATACTTCTTTCTTTTTAATTTTCATCATAGTTTACAGAGTTTTATTCCTTCTTTTTTTTAATCTTGGTTTACAGGTTTGTAACCTGTTATGAAAATATGATCATTGCACATTATAACTCAAAAACGTTAAAAAGAAACTGTATAGTACTGATTACAGGCAGGGTGAAATATTTATTCAGCTTTAAATTATTCAGAGTTATTGGTTGTAGATCGTTTTGTGCCATAAGTAGGTTTGTAGCCCAAACTTTACTTGTTTGCTTCATAATCAGAAATCGTGGGTTTATAGGATTAAGTTACAGTTTTTGTAAACGACACAGAAACAACAAATCATTTTTTGCGATGAAAGTCATATGAAGATCACATCAGAGAATGCGATAGGTTTTCTTTCACCACCCAGACTTTCTTCTCGTTTCAGAGAGCGAGTAATGGCGCTATAACCATAAGCCATATGGGGCTAGGACTATAGTTAATGCTTAAGTCTCAACCGCTTGAAGAGAAATGGAGCATCACTTAACCTTCTTAGACTAGATGCTCCCAACGACCGTTTTAATTCTGTTTAACTATTCTCTCCGACTATTCATTTCCTTTTCCTTTGATATCTACTGAAGGCTACATGGGTTCCCAGTGTCTTCTTAAGGTAGATACCAATTCCTCCCTATCTCCAACGGTTGCATGGACGTGGCCAGGTGAGCGATCGAGGAGTGTTTTCGTGGAGATTATTGTGTGAAGAAACGTATCAGTAACTGGTTTCAAGGTGGCATGCAATGTCTTCAACGAATTATTCCTCATTGTAGCTCCATCCACGCGGGGTGCAAACGTCATTGCTAATGCTAATGCTAAAGTGATGACTGCAGGACTTGGTGCTATTAACTTAAACGGCACTTTGCCCCGGAACAAAGCTCGTGATATCTAGGATAGGGTATTAATTTGAGCTTCCATTTTACGACTGCATAACAAAACAACATCGTGTGAAAATTGAAACTGAAATTTTGAAAAATACTACGGTCCAATACTAATTACTTCAACTAGTGCTCAAGTGGCTATTGCTTCTAAGGTATTGGAAGTAGAGGAGGCGTTGGGAAAGGGTCTAGTCTTGACAACCAAGCTGTCACGCAGCTCCAGCTAGACACCCTCAAAAAAAAAAAAAAAATACATGTATGCTAATAGCCAATTTTCAGCCAAACTTCCATTCGACCAAACATCCATATGCCAAACGTCCGTATGCCAAACGGGATATCATCATCCTATCTGCTTCTTGAGTTGTGTAGTATTCCAACATCTTATTTTTTTTTACTACCCTCCACTAACCTAAACCCCACACAAAAGAGCTCACACACACGGAAAAAAAAACCGTTCTTATATTCCAGAACAAAAAATCACGACATCGTGAACTAACATCCATTCCAAATATGTGACTTTCTACTCATACACGTGATTCCTTAAATCCTATTTCCATGAAAAGAATCACGATGTCGTGAACTCAATTCATGTCTGTTTGGCATTTCGTAACACAATAAAAATGACTGGGAATCATGATCCTCGATCATAATAACATGAACTCTTAAATCCATTTGCGTGATTTTGTTCCTCTTTTCGTGAACGTTGTTCATGAACTGTCATTTTATTGTAACGCTTGTAAAAACTCTAGTCAGTCATTGTTCTGAGGTGTAATCGAAAGTGAAAGTTTTAAAATGATTTTGAATTGAGTACCTAGGGAAACATTTCGAAAGTGTTTCTTTACAACCGCAGGTGGTGATGGTTGGTACACCTATCAAAGCAGCTGGATTTTTTATTGTCTTTGGTGGCGTAGAATACAAAGCCGATAATATTCTTCATGCGATGTGTTTATGCCTACAAGTATCGTTCGTATTAAGCCTTAAGTATGCGTCGGATTGTAAAACAGTCTGTATGTTCATACAATCATATTTATTCGGGATACATGCCTCAATTCTAGAAATGCCGAAGGTGACTCAAGATATTATCAGAAGCATTTCTTAACTAAACGACCTAATCTAACCGAATGTATAATTCAGAAGAATCCTAAATGTAACGTTTCTTGTTTAACGATAATTTTATTCAATGATTATTCCTTTATGTATGTTTTTATTTATACTTGCAATAAAATGCAATACGCATGCATGCGTATAATTGAATACCTTTAGCATTTTTTCTACTCCTCGTGCGAAAGTATACTCTCATGTTATTTTATAAATTCGTGAATTTTTGAATGAACAAAAATTTCGTTCCAAATACAGTCCGTGAGCTACGTGGCTGCTTTTGTGAACTGTATCACGATATAAATCGTGATTTCGGAAACATTAATCATGAATACGTGAACTAAATCATGATTACCAAGAAAAGTGTTTATGTTTTCATGACAGACGTTTCATGCAACTACGTTACTCTAGCGTTATATTAATTTTGCGGAACAAAGTTCACGTATTCATGACTTTTGTTCATGGTGTATTTTCGTAAATTAAATTTTGACTTGTTCTGAAATTCGTGACTCGAGGTTGACGTATTCCGGAACGATTTTTTATCCGTGCAGAGGCCCCTGGTTGTGAACACTTACTAGCATTACCTAAACAAAACAATAAACGCGGAAATCATAACTACAAAAATAAAATACACAGTGAATCCCAGTGGAATTTTATTCCTTTTGAGGGATTTAAAAAAATAAAAAAAATTAATTTATATTATGATAACGTATGCTGTCTATGGAAAATTATTGACAAAGTTTTACTTTAATTATTACTTAAAATGCAGCTGGAGCCAGAAAAAAAACCTACATTTGCAAAATGGTGTTGACACATATAGAAAATATATTCATTTATGTTCCCCAGAATATGCTGCTTCAGCTTGCCTTTAAAGATAATGTTTTTTCTTATTATTTTCAAGTCATTAGGTTGTGAATTGAATATTCATGGACCATGATTTGAGATGCATTTTAGACCCAAGCTCGTACATGCTCGGTTTCTCAGTAATTCATTTGCTTGCCTAGTATTCTGAAAATTAGCTCTAGTTGTAAAAACAATGTTGTGATGGAAACTAGAATTGTGCAAAGTATTGTGTACAAACATGATTGTTTGAGAATCGCCAGATCAGCTGTTATTACACAGAGAACCAACAGATGATGCTTGGGACTAACATACATCTTCAATGTGTAAAAACGGGTGATCCCAAACTAAGGCAATACCGGCGCCGGCCCCGTCAGAATGCAGGTCAAGTAAGGAAATGGTTGGAATATGTTGACGTGATACCCGCTTTATTGGAAGCCGCGGAGTCCACTGCACTTCCTTCAGAAATCACTGGGATTTTGGATAACAGGATAACAGTTTTGGTTAACGATAAGCTGTCAAGTGAAATATTTAAAAATTAGTACCGATTGCTGATTTTAATCGATTTAAACCAACAGTAAGGATGCTATTGGGGCCACTCACAAAGTGTGATAGTGGCATTTCATTAGGAAAGCGAGGCAATTCATCTCAACGATTTTCAAAATGTTAGGATATGATCCAGTTTCTATTATTTTATTGAATAGCTGAGCAATGATCGTGGAAAATTCACCTATGTTGGTCTTCAATAAATCTGCCGGAAAATTACCATATCCTCTGCTTTTGTTAACGTCAAGCTGACTTATTAATATGCTAATATGGTCTCACTGGCGGGTCTAATAGAAATAGAATTGTTAACACACTTGACAGGTTTCAAAAAATCAAAATTGTTCTTTGGAAGTTTATTAGCAAGATTCTTACCTATGCTAGAAAAAAAATTGAACCCATCAGTTCCATCACGAACTGAGTCGATTGGCTTCCCATCGATTTGTAATTTTATTTCTTCACTAACTTTAGTGCGACCAAAGATTTCATTTAGCTTTTCCACATGTTGGAATGCCTAGAGCTTTTTAGTACATTTTCATAGTATGTTTTTTTACATTGTTTTTTGACAAACATGAACCAGCATTTCACCAACATGCCAATCATTAGGATTGCTATTAAATTTTCTTATTTTTTATTTGTATCAACCTCCAGAGGCTGTAGGTTATCCAAGGATGCTCACCTTTTACTCTAACAATTTTGGTGAAAGAACTGTTAACCTGGTAAGTAACTCAATAACCAGATTATTATAGGTTCCAATGAATATTTTGAACTGCTGACAATGTGTTTGACACTTGATGATGATTCCGAAATGTCAACAGAATGGTTGCTCGCTGTCTCCATGAAGTTGATGAGAATTGTTGCAGTTGCCGATTCTTCGTAACCAAGTGCGAATTTATTGAGGATCGTGAAGACTTGTTAAGGATAAAACAAGGAATTGTGAAATAAAATACCATAATCTTTGTGAGTACGTAATTGTTGGAGGAAGGTTTTTTCGCAACTGATATTCTAATGAAGTCTAATGATATAGTTGCGAAAGCAAGTGGCTACCCTAGCAAAGGAAAATAACTAGCTGATATCATATGAGTAACAAGTTCTGTTATCCCATTTATCGTTTTGATTTCCCCTGCTATCGCATAACAAATTTAGTTATCAGCATTGGCAAATTTTGTTATCATATGTTATCATTTTGAACACACTATTTTTTATTAACGTTATAAATTGAATTGTAAAATAATAAATATTTCCAGCATATATGAACAAGAAGTTTTGCTTTTAATCAAAATATTTATTTCAGTTATTAGCATGAGAATTTGATTTCAAATTGATAACATAATTTGAAACTATTTCAATAAATTTGCTTACAACACAGGATTTGTTATCAAGTTGTTCGCAGTGATAACAAAATAAGTTATTATTATGGTATTCAACGAGTATTTTTTTGTTATTCATTCTGTTATTTTGACTGTTTATTCAGCCTCAATGATAACATAGTGTTCAGTGATCAAAATATGATAACCTGGTATTAGAACTTGTTATCAATTTGGTATAATCCTTTGCTCGGGTACACATAGATTTTCACATGCTTTGATATATATATATGTAGATGATATAGACGAATATATAGATGATATAGATGTATATGGTGATGATGTTGATATATTTGTAGATTATATCAATGTATATGGAAGAGGTGCCTATATTAATCTCATGACTTTGCAATTCATCCTACTTGAAATAAAACGATATACACGAAACAGGATTAGTTAGTAATGTTTGTTGTAGTTATTGAACGTAAGCCAACATTATTAGAAAACGAAACCGATCCTTCAACTGCCCAATTATTTGATTCATCGTAGGATGAATATAGGAATAATAAGATTAATATGGGGGCAGTTTCCCCTGTGTAGACGATATAGATGTATTTGATGATGATATTGATATGTTTGACGATATATATGTAGATGCAGATATGACGCAACGTTGAGTGTTAAAAAACCGCAATCACTATGTCTATATAGGTAGAACGGCTTTTTTAGGGTTAGAATCATCTGTGTTTAGCGCCACGGTCCCAAAATTTCGACAGAATGTCAATAACTATTAAATGATGTATTGCACACAAAAAGCTCTTTTCAGGGCTACTATTCTGATTTTGAAATAGTGTTATACTAAATTATTATAAGAGTTTGCTCATTGTATGTGCATGACACCTACCTAATTCCTAAATTTTTGCTGATCCTGAATTTTGCACAATTTCTGTTCGATAATTACCAAATATTTCTTTAAATCATGTTTCGGTATTGAAATAACTAAGGGTCGTTTAAAGTTTACTTACTTTTTGTAATCGCAGCCCGCTGGTTGCTGGCATTTTATGATTACAGACTATTACAAACATAACCTTATTATAACAAGTTGTTCAATGCTGGTAATGTTCTTTTCAAATTCCAATCAGTGCTTAAAGGTGTTTCTGTTCGTTTTAGTGCGTTGGTTAGAGTCCCTACCTTGCAATAGGAATCAAATATTTTTGAGAAAGTGTTTTAAAGAGAAAGCGAAATGTCGCGGAATATGGCTGCAAAGTATCAGAGCAGCAATCAGCGCGAATAAATCTTTAAGCTATTTTAAACAACAGCATGAGTTTAAAGTCGACTTTTTAACATTTGGAGAAATTATTAAGGGTTTACTGAATTCCTGCATGAAAATTATTGCTTAAATTGATGACAAATTAACATAAGGATTTTTATACAGTTACATATTCTTAAAAGAAATCTTGTATGTACTTGTAAATAAAATTCATATTTTTAACAGATCCTCAACTATCTTTCACGCCATAAAGATTGTGACCCTTTCAACTATCGTTGCAAATACGACCGTGTCCGTATCATCATCCAAACCACACGGCCCTTTTCAGAGCCACCAAATGCTTTCTTAAGAGTGTACGTAGTCCCGTTAGAACAGCACCTACGTTGCAATGTTCCTCTACGAAATAAACGAAACTAATCTAACAAGTTAAACCAGACAATGCATCAAACGGATTATCTTAGTCTACATCAACCGGTCGTGTGTTATACACAACCCCACTGATTTTCGGCAAGGCTTCTTGATTCAATCGATCAATGAAGCCTTTATTCTAATACAGGCAATTGAAAATAATAATAATAATAACATTCATTACACATTGCTACGTAGTTCTACGTCAACTTTGCGTACAACCCCATTGGGCTGTCCCTAATAGTTTTTTCAGTGTAGGAAACGCACGCACAAATGTCATCGTAAGTGTTACACAAACCTTTTATTGTTTCTCATAGGTTGAATAGTAACAAAATCTGCTGGCAACACTGTCTTTTGAATTCCCTTAAGAAAAGAGGACAAGTACACAAATAGCAGTAGATCTGCTTTTCTTCTTTGAGTGTTCGATGAGGAAAATACATACGTCCGGAAATCGACTGCTGTGATTCAAACTGCCCAAATTTTATAAAACAACCATCGCGCCTAATTAGCAAACATTTCCAACCGAGTTGAAGCGGGAACATTTCCTTTAAAATCATGCAACGTCATCGAACACTCACAAACTTGCGAGAATTCCGACCATCGGACATCCATCATCGACGTACGTGAGTTTCGCATCCCACTTGAACTGATTTGATTTATATCACACAAATGAATCATACCCGTTCCACAAAACAACCACGGTGCATCTCAATCAATTTATCCGGGCGGGGGTTGGTCAGGTGGGAGTATGGCCAGGGATCACTGATTGTTGCCCTGGACGTGCGAGCGAGGAAGATAGAGAGAGAGAGTAGAACATAAATACCTTTGATAATTTGACGCACACATTCCATCTGCCAACGCGTCTCCTCGTCATCATTTGTCGGTGTGGTGAAATTGTTTATTGTTATTAGATTTACTATCAATTTCCGAACTTAACCCGGAAAACGGACGGAACCACAGCGACACGCAGCTGGGACTGTGATTGTTCATGATTTTGCATATGGCCGGTGCGTGGTTTTGTCAATTTAGTGGCTTTTCCGGTTGAGTGGGTCAAATTACATGAAAATAATGCAACCAACTTTCGCAGGCAACAATGGCCAAAACGAATGAAATGTGCAACGAATTCGTTGTCGAGAAGAAGGCCTCAACATACAATGTGTGAAAGCTCTCTGGTTCGGTCATTAGGAAAAGAATGCTGGCAACAGTTAAATTTATGCGTTAATTTTAACAAAACGCTGATCACCGCCAACTCAGTCAATAAATTTAATCAGAAACCAACTTTTCTCTTTTATTGTACTCGTAACCGAATCGAGACAAAAGGGGTGACCCTCCAGAATATAATATTGAATTTTTAATCAGATTCACCCTCCTGCCTCTTTGCCTTCCGCGCGACCGCTTCAGTGCGTCAGTCGATCGCAAAGTATGTGTGACGCTTCGTTGCACCCACTGCCTCTGTTTACCACCAGCTACCTAGTAGGAGTAGATAGCTATGACGAAGCAGCAGCTGTCCCAATACGAGACCGGTGGCAAGAGAACCCAAGGTCATCATCATCACCGTTGAACGAACACGCAAGAATGCGAAGAATTTCAACTGGGAACTCGTCGAACTCGGCAAACTTCCGTTATTTTCACCCCTTAGAATGGTGCGCACTCCCTAAGTTTCAAAAAATCATAATAATAATAGCAATGCACGTCGGCAATACCCATTGACGTGACGCGGGACAGTGACCCCTTATGTTACCGATCGTCGAACATCTGTCTCTCCCGATTCCGAAAGTTTGATGGTAAGCTGAACCAAACTCCGACGACGGGCGACTCGGGAACAGGGGGACGAACCGTCGAAAAAAAAAAACCATTGCTGCTGCCGGTGCTGCTTCTGGTGCTACAGCAATAAAGGAAACTCGTGTCGGATAGATTCGGGATGCCAGGAATCCGAACTAATAGTGCGTGGAATTTCATTCGGGATGATTCAATTCGATGTTTTCCCGGGCTGGGAAGCGTAATGGAATCTCACCCCGGGGTTTTATTACGAAACCGGGCTGCTAGCCGAATGGAAGTTATCCCGGCGAATGGGATTTAATTTTTTCAGTGAAAATCGCGAAAAATTAAGCAGCAGAAAAAATCAAAACACGTCACCTTCAAGGCGTCGTCGCCTACTGCGAGTTTTGGAGTTTGGACTTTTACTCGGGCTGTTACTCCGTAAGCGTTTAGTTGAATTCGGGTCGGAACAAAAACGAGGAACTTTTTACCCGCACTGCGAGGGGACGATCAAACGAAGGGAACAACGCGCTGCATAAGGATTTTTTCCACGCTGACAATTGAGTTTTTTACAAACGTTGTTTTTTTTTTATTCGCGGAGCTTACCGTTTGCAAAGCAGGGCAGGGGTGGTTTACTGCAAGAATGGGATTTCGTACATATGTAAATTCCTGACGAAGAAATTCATAATCGAGAACGCGATTGTTCCATCATCATCATCATCATCATCATCATCTCGCTGGCACTTTGGTTCGGTTCAGCCGTTCGGTGTGGAATGATAACAGAGTGCGGAAGAATTTTGGACTTTTTGTTTTGATTCGAGGATGGCTCTATGAGATTCCTTCGGTGAGAAATTACTTTATGAGTTTGAGTTTATTGAAAAATTCTTTTCTTCCCGCAGTGCTTACCGAATGGCTTTTAGGGAATGTACACAGCGAAATTGGATTATTGAACTTCTGTCATCGTGTTTTTTTTTTTTAAATTTCAGGACAGGGTCTCTACTTTTAATGACAGGTCTCTGAGTCTTTTTTTGTTAACAAAATAGTCTCTGAAGTCACTTTTTAATTTTCTCGTGTAATGTGTCTTTCAGCAAGTATTTGGTAGCAGATTAATATCAATGTATGAACTGAACATTTTTTGCTTCACTTTTTGTGCTTATATAGAACATTTTTGTGTAGCAAAAACTAAAAGAGAAAACGCCATTAGTTGACGCGGAAGTAATTCTTATATACCGTATGCGTCAACATATTTTGAGACTCTTACTACCACTCAAGCCCTTCAACCTAGTTTTGCATAACTTTGCACCAGGTGTCAGTTATTGTTTACAATCAGATTGGTGTATTTGAATTTGTTGAGATTAAGGAAGATTTTGTGAAAAATGTACGACAAAAATGAAAATTTCAGATCACTTCACGCTCAGAAGTCGGTTTCGGATGTCATGGCTCTTGTAAAATGTTGAAGAGCTCCTATATTTCGAGTCAAGGCATCAATTGGACTCCCAACAGTACTAAGAAAACCTGGAAGTGGTCGGATGCAATATGTGAGAACGCCAGCGTTGATATCAGCCCATTAAGAAGTAATTCGTAATCCCTTACGGATCATGAGAAATGCCTGGCGAGCGCTGTCCCGCCTCTACCTCAATTGAACTTGTCAAATGCAGAGCGCTGGCCGGTCACAGCTTGAATGCGACGCACGTGGTCCCATATTACATAATCTTTCATTATTTTTACAATTTTCCAGCTATTTCATAATAATTTTTCATATTTTTGTACATATAAACCCAGTGAACCCCATGACGAATCGAACGGGATAGGAGCAAACAACTTAAAACGTTTATCCAATATGCAAATAAAATGTCCAATTAAGAAACTACATCAAAATATCAAGTCATTTTTGATTTACATTCACTATTTTTCAAACATATTTTGTTAGATTCATTTTTTTCAAAAGCGGACTACTCTTTTGGTATCCAAATAATCGAGAAAAGTGGGAACGAATTGTAAATCAGAAATTTCTGAGACAAATATTCTTAGTTTATGATACAGTAGATTTAAAAAATTCATAATTCATCAATTATTAAAGTTTATTCTGTCTTTGCTTGACTGCTGTTAAACCGAATATTTTTTGGCAAAGTTGTACAAACTTGAGTAGAATTTGGTCTAAAAAATTTTGATACAGTTTACGAGCTTTTGATAAGCATACTGATCTATTTCAATGAAATTTTCTAGAGGGAAGAACAACTCATACATCTAATGTACGCTGATCTGGAAAGGTTGGTACGAACCATCGTCGGTCGAGTTTGTAAACCCAATGTGTGGCCCGTGAATATTTCACTTTCAGAGGACTTTTTCGACAATATTGATAAATTGCTACCTGCGGAAAAAAGGTTATGTTGGGGGGATGAAGCAATGGCAGAGCTGGTTAAATTAAAGGAGATCGACAAACTTCACTTTTTCAAAAATGCAAATAGGCATTACGTTGCTGCTGGTAACCACTTAATAAAAAACTACAAGGTATACAGCCCCATTGGGTTGTTCGGAATGATGGCGTAGGACTACGATACTAAATGTAAGCCATTTTAGATGACACAATGAAATGTTCTTTGAATTAACCCTTTCAGGCCTAATTTATACAAGAAAGTTGGTGAATTCTGATTGCCAAATCATGGCCTTCTTCGCGAACTTGTCGGCAAATACGAACTTGAATCTTCCCGGCACATCCCCATGTCCAGATGCGATGTAAAACTTTTGACCGGGAAGCTGCTGCGAGTTTGACGTATGTTTCGTCATCAATCAAAGTGCAGCCCTTGTGTTTCGTCAAAACACGGTCGTTCAAGAGCCTTGTCCGCTTTTTGGCGACGGAATTCTGCTTCATGTGCCGGTTCAAATATTTAATGATTTTGTACGACTTGTATCCTTCCTTGGCAAGGATGCTCCGCACCGTTTGAAAGTTGGCGTTGTAAGGAGTGTATCGAATATAAGCTATCCACATACATTTGCGTTGTACGCATGTATTTGTGATGGTTTTTTATGCTCTGAACACTGCATGCTGTGCGTTTGACTGTCAGCTTTCTTTTGTTTACTTGTTTGTGCGGTTCAAATTCTGCGTTTTTCAAAATGTCGCGTATTGAAAAGGAAGTGAAAATTAAGGTTCTGGACACATGGCTAAGTGAGAAGGGTATTACTATGCGAAAATTAGCGAAGCGGTTTGGAATTCATCATGCGAGTGTTAAAACCATCATTAATAAGTTTGGGGAACACTATTCTTTGGATGAGCTACCAGGAAGAGGCAGAAAACCCGGTTCTTCCAACCCGAAACTGGAGCAGAAAGTGGTATCTCTAATCATGAAGAACAAATCAATGTCAATACGTGATTTGGCCAAAAAAGCAGGAACGAGTGTCGGAATGATCCAGCGTATCAAGAGGCGAAACCACCTGAAGACCTACAAGAAGCAGAAAATCTCGAAACAAAGTGCAGAACAGAAGAAGCGAGCAGCAACAAGGGCCCGGAAATTGTATTCGCGTCTTTTGCAGCGTCCGGATGCATGCGTTTTGATGGACGATGAATCCTATGTAAAGGAGGACTCAAAAACCCTTCCAGGTCCACAATACTTTACTGCCGTCGTTGGGGAGGATGTGAGCGATGCGGACAAGTCGATTCAAGTGGAGAAATTCGGTCGAAAGGTACTGGTATGGCAAGCAATATGTTCCTGTGGTTTGAAGTCAACCATTTTTTACACTACCGGAACTATAAATGCGGAAATCTATCGATCTGAGTGTCTCCAGACGAGATTGTTGCCTTTATATAAGAAGCATAGTACACCTCCACTGTTTTGGCCGGATTTAGCGTCGGCTCACTATGCCAAAACCACTCTCAATTGGCTTGCGGAAAAGGGTATAGATTTCGTTGAGAAAAATATCAATCCACCAAATTGCCCTCAGCTTCGACCCATCGCACGTTACTGGGCAATCGGGAAGAGGGTCATCAAGAAGACTGGTAAGGCAGCTGGGAACATGCAGGAGTTCAAAAAAATTTGGGCTCAAGCGTCCAAAAAATGCGATGCAACACTTGTCCGGAACTTGATGAAGAGCATTCGATCCAAAGTTCGAAAATTCGTGAAGGAATAACTTAAATTTCATCCGGTCTTCATTATGTTCAAGTTTAACCTCGTACAAT
The DNA here is from genome assembly GCA_024533555.2 of Aedes koreicus. NCBI lineage: Eukaryota > Metazoa > Arthropoda > Insecta > Diptera > Culicidae > Aedes > Aedes koreicus. Next base: position 741,571 of record JAHHFK020004475.1, read on the forward strand.
AAAGGATCAATGTTTTGTATGAATAAAATATCGGTTTTCAACATAATTTGAAAGAAAGTTTGTGGATAGCTTATTTTCGATACACTCCTTACCTTCTGGCCAAACCTCGGATCGAAAGACCGGGGTTTACTTTAACGCACCTCAACACCTTGCTGCGCAGCTAACGATCCCTGGTTCCGGTTTTTTCGTAGGTCCACTGATTCCTTTCCACACTCAGGGTTTCCTTGTAGGTTTTGAGCACTCGACAAACTGTTGTTTTCGGCATCTTCAGCACTCTAGCCAGCTTGGAACCGGACTACGGATTTCCTCACACAGCACTGGGTTCCATCCGTCTTAGCCTTGAGTAATATGGTCACCTGTCTCGGAATGCCGTTCTCGTCCATGATCTTCCATAGCTCTTTTCGGTTTACTGTATCATATGTGACTTTGAAGTCTATGAATAGATAATGCATATTGACTCTATATCCACAGCACTTTTGGGTCTGCTGCAAGGTGAAGATTTGATCCGTTGTAGACCGGCCTTCAATAAAGCCAGCCTAATAACTTCCCACGAATCTATTTGCTAGTGGCGACAGTCGATGAAATTTTGACATTTTGAGGATTTCTGACCATACTTTCCCCTTAGGGAGACCCTGCGGGATCCGAGTTCCTCCGGCCATGTTAAAATATTTTCCGAAACCTGGCTTGCGACATATCAAACTTCATGATTTTGCAAAACTTTGTCTGCGGAGGACATTCTGAGGGTGTCTGACTATACTGGTCAATTGGGGTGGCCCTGCGGGATTTTGAGTTCCTCCGGGAAAGTGGCCATAATCAATTTTTTACCAAAACCTGGCTTGCGACATATCAAACTTTATGATTTTGCAAAACTAGGTCTTCGGAGGACGTTCTAAGGATTTCTTACCACACTGGCCACTTAGGGTGACCCTCCGGAGTCCGAATTCCTCCGGGGAAGTGGCCATATTCAGATCGTTGCCAAATCCTGGTTTGCGACACATCCAGCTTCATGATTTTGCAAAACTAGGTCATGAAAAGACGTGTTGAGGATGTTGGGTTGGGTTGGGGACGTACGTGTTACACAATGATGAAAAAACAGTAATATTTATTTAGTTATTCGTTGACTTCGCCAGGTTACGCACTTTCTTCTTAATGATCCTCATTAGGTTTAGGACAACTGTTCCATCAATGCTTCTGCTCACACTTACCCCATTCCTTTATGAATTTGTTGACATCAGCGGCTTCTGTACCGTTTCATCATCCATAATAATGTACGTTTCCTTTTTGTACCCCCCCCCCCCCCAGGTCGGGTTTTCACGGAAGCTCACCATTATTTTTGTCCTAATCTGGTTTAGATGGACCAGGTTTATGACCACGAACAGGTAGATCCAGTAACGTACACGGTGTTCAATAAGTTCGAATACAAGTTTTCATCATTGCGTAGGTATGCGCCATGTACATATTCTGCATTGGTATTGGTGTCAGCTTTAGCTTCATTCATACGCTACCGAATGTGCGCGGTGTTGACATTCTGTTAGTTGTTGTTTGTTTGTTACGCGCGATGAAAGAGTATCGGGACTTCGTTTTTTGAACGGTGAGCGACCCGGCGATATATTCCGGCTGCTGAAATCGCATGGGGTCAAGCGGAACTTTGTCTACACGACCATCAGGCGATACCGGGAGACGTCCTCGACCAATGACCGTGCGAGATCCGGTCGGCCGCGTTCAGCGAGGACGCCACGGGTCATCAAGATCGTGAGGGAGCGAATTCGGCGCAAAAAGAACCGCTCAATCCGGAAAACGGCTGCAGATCTCAACGTTTCCATTGGAACCGCTCACACCATACTCACCAAGGACCTTGGTTTCAGGCCTTACAAAAAACGTAAGGTCCATGGCGTTTCGGAGGCTACCAGCAAAAAGCGGTTGGATCGAGCTAAGAGGATCCTCTCTCGGCACGCTGGTCAGGAGTTTGTTTTTTCGGACGAGAAACTGTTCGTGCTGCAGCAGCCGCACAATGTGCAAAATGACCGGGTGTGGGCGCCATCGAGGGACAGCATTCCTGAATCCAATATAAACATCCCTCGGTTCCAAAGTGCCGCGTCGGTGATGGTTTGGGGGGCAGTATGCAAACGTGGTAAGCTACCCTTGGTGTTTATTGAAAAAAACGTCAAAATCAACGCGGCGTACTACAAAACTGAGGTTTTGGAAAAGGTTGTTGCCCCCAGTCTCCGAAGCCTCTACGGCGATGAGCACTACGTGTTCCAGCAGGACGGTGCACCAGCCCATACGGCAAATGTGGTTCAAGCCTGGTGTCGGGACAATTTAACCGACTTTCTGGACAAAACTTTGTGGCCTCCCAGCTCCCCGGACTTGAATCCTCTCGACTTTTTTGTTTGGTCCTATATGATGGCGAAGCTGAACGAATACAAGGTCAGCACTTTGGATCATTTCAAGACGGTAATTCTCAAAATCTGGGACGAAATGCCCATGCAGTCCGTGCGTGCCGCCTGCGACGCGTTCGAGAAACGTTTGAAGCTCGTTAAGGAGTACAAAGGGGGGGTCATTCCAAGAGAAATGTTGTAAACGTTCCTTGTAAACATAGCTTTCAATAACATAAATCCAAAAAATAAAAAAACATGTTTTCATTTTTTATAACAAATTTTGAAAGTGTATCCGAACTTATTGAACACCGTGTATACCAGTTTCCGTACAGTATTCGATCACAATTGTCTCAGGTCTTCTTCTGTCAAACCTTTCATTGTTGCAATTGAGTGAAAAAAATATACAACCAACCCCACTAACTCACAGGAGTACCATCGTGATGCCGCTGTTTAATAGTCTTGAGCACCACCTGGACTTTCGTCATATTGTACAGGGTGTCTCACAATAGGTGTCACTAAAACAAAATGGGATTACAGCAAAACAAATCAACCAAATCATAGCATTTATCTTTCATGTGAAAGATACACGTTATAGAAAGAAACCATTTTAATTCAATTCGAACCTTTCGTCCTTTTCTTTGATAACTTTGCGCAAACGCTTTGTAAACCCATCGCAGCTGGCACGCACGATTTCCTGAGGAATTTGGTCCCAAATATCAACCAAATGTTTCTTGAATCGATCTAAAGTTGAAGCATATAACCCCAAACAAAGTAGTCAAGTGGGTTGAGATCCGGTGAAGATGCAGGCCATTCTTCGCTTGTGATTAAATCGGGCAAATTTTCCTCGCATCATGCTTGTGTCTTCTTTGCCTTGTGTGCTGGAGCTGAGTCCTGTTGGAAACAATATGATGTATTCCCATACAGCGTTGAAGCACGAGGAAGCAGATAGTTCTTGAAAACCTGCTCGATGTAATATTCAGTGTTGGTTTTTACGTTAGGTTCTATGAAAAGAAGAGGAAGTTTTCCTCTTCGTGAAACGGCGCCCCATACCATGATTTTCGATACATTCTGATTCTCTTGTAATAATGTCAATAAGACTTTTGCCATACACACGATCCTTTTGGTGATTGTGACCGTCCTGATGGAGGAAGAGCTTTTCATCCGAAAATACAATCTCGCAGCCATCGTGCCGAATCAAAAGATTTCTGCTTCTTTGGACCCTGGCTTGCATTCCTGATCATGTCTGAGGAGCCTGTTTATTGAAGCAGGGGACATTTGAAATTGTTTGCTCAATTTACGGCCAGATAAGGCCGGATTACGTCTTATTCGCTCACTCACACATTTGATCTTTCTTCCGAACTGCTTAAGGCTATTGAATATCTGACATGGTCTAAGCTTTTGCAAATGTAATTTTAAAACTTTCTCCCGTATTGCTTCCATGGTAGGTGATAAATATAAACAAACGGAGTCGCTTATTTATCTTCAGCGATAAGCTGTCAAAAGAATACACTCTAAACGGGTATAATCAATCCCGCTGTTAAAATTACCCAGCCAAGACTGAAAAAAGGTGACACCTATTGTGAGACACTCTGTATTTAGAGACCTGGGTGCACTTAGAAGCCGGTAGCTCAGCCGTTCCTAACATAGAGAACAGACACTGCTATGCGCCGTCCCTGACCTGGAAACAGACGCTCGATTGTAGTTCATTTAGCGTTACCAAGGATGCACCACGGAGAGGTGAACTACCTTACAGCCCGAATTGTAAACCAATGAATTTATAGCAGCTCGAAAGACCAATCCTATCGTCAACTTGGAGGCATGTTTTGTTAAAAAAACAGCGAGGAAAAAAAATCCATTTAATTAACGAATTAACTAAAGTATCGCTCCATCATGAATTAACAACGGAGAATACGTAATACTGCGGCGGTCGTTTTCAAGCTGATCTGAGTTTCAAGTATTTCAAAGGAACCTATCGACATCGTTCCTACCCTTGATTTGATCAATAATCTGAAATTCCCTTAGCTTTAACTCTCATCCCATTTCGATGGCCATCGTTTCAACAAAGGCAGCGTTTAACAACTCGTGCCGGTCGAGCTATTCCCGTTGACCTAACGCGCGCTTGCTCACAGATAATAGTCCCGATCCAACACGCCACCGTCGAGTGCGCCGATATAATTCATTACCATTGTTCTTTGTGTTAATCAGTAGGAAAATTAATCAATCAATTCAAATTAGATCAAATAAATATTTAAAGTGTGCGTGTGTGTGTGTGCGTGTGTGTGTTGTTTGCAGCAGCTGCACAACAAGAGATGCGCTGATGCTCCAAATGGTTCGATTGGCAACGAGATGATGGGAGCGAGGCGCGCGAGCGAGCAAGCGAGATAATGTACGGAATTATTCGAAATATTTTTCATTCAAGTGCTATTATTGAAAAGGACTGCTCTGGCAACAATAGAATCGTCAGACTCCCTCCTGATATGTCACAGAGCGGAGGTATCCGGGTGCTGAAATGTTGTTGTAGGTAGGATAGATGAGAAGATAGGAATTTGAAGCTGCACGGTCGCGCCGTCATCGTTCCACAGTTTCCCGATGATGATGTTAGTTGAGTAGATTTTCCGATACAGCCAGATGCGGAAGGATATACAGGTCCCATATTCGATGAGCGAACGATGAAACAGCGATTAGAGAACGATCAAACGCTTGGGGTTGTCTGTGATGTTGAACACAGCCTTTGTCGGTGAATGAGAGCGCGCGAGAAAAAAAAATCGATCCAGTTCGTCTTTTGTTCCTAACCCATCATCCACTCCACATGAACGCGAATGCGAGGCCTTTCGCGATTTTTCCTACAAATGCCTACCGGGGATTTGGCTCGGTTTAGCGGGCGAGGAAAGTGAACTTCAGTAGCAAATGCAGTCGATCCCGGTGGCGTGCGGAAAGATACAGACACGTTGGATTGAGATCCTATCACTTTATCAAAATTCGTCGGATTCCGGCGATGCATCGTGCTACGGTCCTGGGAAGGATGCGAGCTTTTGGGGTTTTTTTTCCCCCCGGGGCATGGCAGCCGATCGTGGGAAACCGGCGTGGGAGTTCATTGACTGTTATTTTGACGGGAATCCACTTTCTCTTATGGCAAGAAAATTTAGTGTCCTTGTGAACTGATTGCCTTGAGTGGAAGGGAAAGGGTGTTTAGTGGTTTGTGTAAGGTTGAATACGGTTCGAGAATGGGGCAATTGACAACCGACACGCCACTACACGTGAGCCTGGCTTTGTTTTTGTAGTGGGTATTTCCTCATAGATGAAAAAAAAAACCTATCCAACTGAAAGCAAGCACGTTCGTCGTGCCACCGTCTATCTCAGGCTGACTTTTGCTGCAGTGCTAAGATACTTGTAACCTGTGTTTCCTTTTCCCTTAGCCCTCTGAGTAGTACCGATGGACCGATGACTCATTTCGAGTCAAACTTGTTTGAAAAAACGGAAAATATTGACCAATTTATGAAATGTTCAAGAAATTTTCCGAAACACTTTGCCGGAAAACATTGTTTGTATTCCGCTTTCAAAGCGAGGACGTCAACCAGCGAGATATCTTCGGTTCGGGTACTTCCACTTATCTCAAATGGTCTCGTCATCATTTAAAGTGAAACCGTCCAACGTGACTAACCGCTGTCAGTCAGTGAGTCGGTCGGCCGCGCAAAACTCGTGTAAAGGAATACTTGAACGACTGGAAGCCGAGCGAAACCGGCGAAATGAATTATGACAAAATTGCTCCTCTCCACCACCCTCTCTCCCGGCGTCGTTCGATTGGGCTACCGATGATGTTGCACTGGGTTCCGCTCGCGAGATAAGATAAAGGAAAAGTGCCGTTTGGTAGCGGTTTCGACTGCGACCAGTATCAAACTGTTCTCGACATGTTCTAATGATTAACTTTTTTCCTTTCGACTTTTGTTTTCAATTACAGACAGTGGACTGGGAGCCGGCACCATTACGACAAGGTGGACACCGATGGGTCCGGGGCCAACGGCTGGTTCGTTGGTCCAGGACGACACCAATGGGTCCGGTGTGGACAGCAAACACCTGGACGTCGGCGATATGAGCGATGTAAGTACATTGGAATTTGACTAGATTTGAGGGAGTTGTGTGTAGGACTAGAAGGTTTTAATAGAAGTTTTTCCCTGGTAATGACTGGCCCATGTGAAAATGAAACAATATAAATTTAACACCCTTCGAATCTGAAATTCAAACTTCAGGAAACAAAAGTCTTCCACAACATTCTTTTTCGCATTAGGGACGTACTATTGGTACTATCGAAATTAGATAGTTTACTATTGATATTTGCTGACATAAAAATCAACAGACATTTCCAACGGAGGTGTAGCTTAGTTGTTTCAAGCTACTTTTCATATAGATCCACCATCCAGGTTATCATCATCATCATCATCATATATATAATAGCCCTGTTTGTCTGTCCGGTGACTAGCCAACCAGACGCAGCACGCGGGGAAATTCTCACAAAAAAATAAAATATTTGACACTTCAATTCTTTTTTACTATCAGATGCAGAAAACAAAACCAGTGACAACCTTAGACAACCAGACACAGCATTTGATGAAAAAATCACAGACAACAGACGTTGAAAATTTTGATTTTTTTTAATGCAGAAAAGAATCTATCACTCTTAGACAGTTGCTGGAAATAACACAGACAACAATAAAAAACGCCGTCGTTCGACAAGCGGGCCCACATGTCAAATACGACATGAGCGCCGCCGTGGCCTATCGTCAATCTACTGATTTTTAATTCAACCACTAAAATCAGTAAACGATGGAAACTGTATTGAGTGTCATATCTGTTTGTCTGTGCCGAGAAGATCATCGCACATTTACACCCCGTGAAAGGGACAACCGTTTGAGCGTGTGGGTTTTTTACTGAATAGCCCACTTTTTCTCATGGACAGTTGTATGTGGCACTTTCACGCTCAAAAAATCCCGAATTCATCAAATTTTGTATCAAGAGTACGGAGGGACAAGGCTGCGAAGATAACGATGTTTGGTTTACACGAAATGTTGTGTTTCAAGAAGTTTTTTCTAACTAGATTGTCTTTATAATAAATGTAAAAGTAAATATATTTTCTATGGTTCAATAAGAGAATTGAATTTTTTTTTATTTGCGAGTCCCATTTTTTTCAATACACAGCAAAAATGGTATTGTATTTTACATCAAATTTGCTGCAACCAGTTCAACGCATTAATTGTTTAATATCACGTTTTTCGGTATATTTCGATTTTTCAAAAATATTTTTATCATAGATGAAATTGTATTTTCTGATTTCTTTGATTATCGGCATTAAACACATTTGAAAATGGTACATTTTTTATTGTTATGTGGCTGAAAATAGTGTAAAAATAAAAATGTTAGTTTAATTTAAGTTGGTATGCGGTAAAGCCGCATTGAGGATTGAGGAACTGAGATGACCAAAGTCTCCGAAATCCGAAGTGTAAGCATTGCGTCGATTCGATTCTTAGCAAACGTCATTTTTTTTTGTTTTTTTTTGTTATTTTTTTTTTTTTAACTCTTTATTTGTTTCAAATTTATTCATATTTACATTTCATGTTAATCTAGGTGCTCCAGCTACTACCGTAACGTATCAACCTTAATTGTTAAAATATGTATTTAATTTTGTTTACATTGTTCATGCCTTAGCAGTTCAGTATTTTATTCCTGCGTGTCAGTATAACAATAATAATCTTAAAACTAAAAACAAACTAAAATTAATCTTAACTAAGCATAAAGGGAATTAATCATTGCAATAGAAGATTGCAACGATTTTCGTCTGAAATTATTAATTATTTTGTTGGACATTTGTTCTAAAGTCTCAACATTCGAAATTCTATGTACTTCGTTAGTACTGTACCAAGAAAGCAGCTTCAAAATCATCTTCAGAACTTTGTTCTGAATCCTTTGAAGTATTTTTTTCCTGGTAGCACAACAACTAGACCATATTGGAACAGCATAAAGCATGGCCGGTCTAAAAATTTGTTTAAATATTAGTAGTTTGTTCTTCAGACATAGTTTGGATTTTCTGTTTATAAGAGGATATAAACATTTTATATATTTATTACATTTGGCTTGAATGCCTTTAATGTGATTTTTAAAATTTAATTTTTGATCAAGTAATAGACCAAGGTATTTCACTTCGCTTGACCAGGAAATTGGAACACCGCTCATAGTAACGATGTGACTACTACTAGGTTTCAAAAAAGAAGCCCTAGGTTTATGTGGGAATATTATTAGTTGAGTTTTGGAAGCGTTGCGAGAAATCTTCCATTTCTGTAAATAAGAAGAGAAAATGTCCAAACTTTTCTGCAGTCTCCTGCAAATGACACCAAGACTTCTTCCTTTAGCGGAGATGCCTGTGTCATCAGCAAACAAGGATTTCTGACAACCCTGAGGCAAATCAGGGAGGTCGGAAGTAAAAATGTTATATAGTATCGGCCCAAGAATTCTACGCTGAGGAACTCCAGCTCTAACAGGTAGTCGATCAGATTTGGAATTCTGATAATTTACCTGTAGAGTTCTGTCAGTTAAATAATTTTGAATTAATTTTATAATATAGAGCGGAAAATTAAAGTTTTTCAATTTAGCAATCAAACCTTCATGCCAAACACTGTCGAATGCTTTTTCTATGTCTAGAAGAGCAACTCCAGTTGAGCAGCCTTCAGATTTGTTTGAACGAACTAAATTAGTAACTCTCAAAAGTTGATGAGTAGTTGAGTAGGCAAACGACTGATTCAAGCGTTTGCCCGGTTTAATGCAAACAGAGGATGTTTTTTTTAGTTATGGTCCGACGAGCGTTAGCGAGTCTGACGGCAAGCGTCTGCCCGGTATAATGCAATCGTAGTTTTCTGCAATTACTGTTATTGTGCATTATGAGTACGTAATGTTACCTTCACCTATGATCTTTTATGAACTTAAAACGGTTCGGTGAAATAGTCCGCCATTGACAGGCCTTCAGACAATAACATTACATCAGTCCTGAGTTGTGCAAGGACGATTAAATTACATTTTCAATGATTTTTAATCGTGGCTAGCCACGACGGGTCAACTAGTAATCTATATTACTCGATATAGAGTATCGTTTGTCATACATATTATTTCCAGTGCAAACTAGATGCATGAATGCCAATATCAAGACAGGTTATATCAAGTAAAGAGATTGTAGTGGGAACGTGTTATTAGGTTATGTCAACCAGGGCCCTACGTCGTCGACGCATTAAAATGAAAATGAATCGCTTTTGTATTCATTTCACTCCACTTCAATTAGCTTTCGTGGAGTGAATGAATCTTACTTTCACCGATTCACTCCCCATTCACTTCCTGTCAAACGTGAGTAACCTCAAATTCATTTGCGATCTAGCCACCGTCAAAAGCGTTTCAATTGAAATTCAAGCTTGCTTTAAACGACGTGGTGAACGACCGTGAATCAACTTCGTTGAAATTGATTCGGTTTCATTCTCCCACCCGAGCAGTGGTTGGCGAACAAAAATACGTGCCAGTGTTGCTAGAAGTATTGTCATTTGACGATGCACGCATTGCTGTAACTTTGCTCGACAAAAAGCTCCCCGAGCTGGCAAGCGCGTTTCTGTTTGATGATGCGGCGACATATTGAAATAACATTTGTTGCATTTGCGCTGGAGCTGTCAACACAACAGGGATCGCATGAAAGCGACATAAATATCAGCAATTTCATTTATCATTTCAAAAAAATGGTTGATTATTGTTTTCGATGCTACAATTACTTTATCTGATGGCACTGATTCTAGTCTTGGATAATGAATACCTCAGAAATGAAATTCATGCACGAATTGCACGAATTTCAATTATCCAGCTTCATTCTAGTTTGACACTGAAGGCTAAAATAAACACCGATGAATGAAAAGCTTAATGCTTGTTTGAAGATTGTTTTGCAGAAACTGACTAGGAAATGGCTGTCATAAGAAGATAATGTATTTGAATTGATAGAGATGAATATTAAGTTCATCGTCCCACGACGATTTTCAATTGAATTTGAAATTGTATGACCCTGGTGTCAACAAACCGGTTTACACTTCTATGTTTTAAGGAAAAAAAAAAAAAAAAAAAAAACTCAGTCAAGGTTACATGTTGCTCTTAGAATTTTTGAAAAGTGATTTGTGATCTATGCTGATTAACCGCTAATGAAGATTTTTCATGTGAAAAAACGGTGACGCTTTCATGCAAACAATTTATGAAACATCTCCATAAAGTTTTGCTTTAATCGGTCTCTGCCTGATCTAGGATGTCCCAGTAAGCCTAAGCACGATTTGAAAATAACCATGTAAATCCATAATTGGTTTGACAGATGCTGCTTATGTTTCACTTCATATTTGGCTTGTTGAAAGTCCTTAGTCCATTTCGTGTCTTTGCTCGCTTGACGTTACTCTTGGAAGTTCCCAGCTTTTTGGCCACATCTCGAACGGAAGTAACTTTTTTTACGGGCGAAAGCTTGCGTGATTTTCCGGTCTAGGTTTTGGTCCTCAGGGTTCAGTTTACGTCCAATTTTTTTCTTGTCCTGAAAGAAAGACTTCTCACCAAATTTCCGAATCACGTTACGAACTGCTCCGATCTTCACATCTTCCATTTTCGCCAACTGACTCCGCGAAACGTTGGGAAAAGTGCACCATTTGAGCACAATCTGTTTGCGCTTTTCCGGGGAAATGTTTCGCATTTTCATGAAAAGTAAATTCAGCAGCACTTGAGACTCACAGAGTTATAGATTGAAATGTAAACAATGATACAGTGGCGCATCAAAATCGTGCTTAGACTTTCTGGGACACCCTATAAGTAAATTGCCATATGCTGTGCCTTCAAGACGAAAGATGAAGCTGTTTGACTGATACTTGCATAATTTGCAAAGATTTCTTTACATTTCAAAACGCAACTCATAAAAGAATAATATGCTGCCGTGAAAAATAGTATGATATATACTACCACTCATTGTAGCTCGGAAACAAAGTCCGACTGCAAGGGGCTCCGTTTGACCTGATCAAGCTTCAGAAACCACCGATCATTGTATGGAAAGGCCACAGACAAGTTGGGAGGAATGATGGGCAAAATCTACGGGATTATAAACCTTCTTTCATCCAGAAGATTGAAGAATTGGTCGAAAATGCGAGCTATCTAACAAGAGGATGCCCCAATGAGTGGGGAGATAAGCCTGGCTTCGATCCACAAACTGTTAGCAACGGGGAGTTGGCATTCTTACTCTCCCCATCCAGTCTGCTACTGCTTGGGTGCCCTGATGGTCCCTCCTATATCCCGATTGTATGAATTTATTAGTAAGAGAATATAATATATCTCTCATCCACTGGTTATGCATATATTAATACCGTAATAGTCCTGGATGTCAAAATGACGAATGGCTTTGGCGCACTCCAAATTCCAATAATGATCTAAGTATTGATCTTTTCATCTTTTACCATCATCTGAACGGTATGAGTGCTAAGAGTAGCATCCTCACCTTATTTTTTATTCAATTTGGCCTTTTGGAGCACGTGGGCACGTGGAACCGGTTGCGGTAGTAACCCGGACACCAAGGAATTTGGACACTTCCGGATACTATGATATCCGTTCCAGTAGGGTTATGAAAGTGTCCGATTTGGGCCCTATCGTATCCGATACCAGAGTATCAGGAGGTGGCCAAATCCTTTTGTTAGTCCTTGGCATGATGTCCAATGATGTTTTAGGTGAAAACCCATGAATTGGAAGTAGTCCAGAGTATGCGGAAGTTGTTGGTCCATGGCATGATTTCTATGTATTTCTGGGTTAAAAATCCTGAATTTATTTCATGAATGGTACCTATATATAAGGTGTCTGTTTTGGACCCTATCGTATCTGGTGCCAGCGTATTTGGAAGTGGTCAAATCCCCTCATTGGTCCACGTATAACTTGAATCTATTTCTAGATAAGAAATCATGAATATTGAGCTGTACCAGTGCATGAGGTTCTTAAAAAGGTTCAAGAGTAATCGGAAGTGTCCAAAGCGTTGATTCATGAAATCATGTTCATATGATTCTGGGTGAAAACCATGATTTTTTAGCCGTCCAAAGGCACCAGATCACGAGGTTCTAAAAGTGTCCGTTTTATCTCCCATCGGATCCGATATCAGGAAATCTGGAAGTGTTCATATCCCGCTGTTGGTCCATGGCATGATGCTGTTGCACCTCTGCAAAATCATGAAGCATAGACTGATACCGTTGTTGATTCTGAAAGTGTCCGCCTTGGGCCCTACTGGAACCGATTCCGGAGTTTCCGGAAATCGCCAAATTTTCTTGCTGTTCCATGGAACGAAATTTTTGTAACTAGAAAATGAGAAAAAGTTTTTGTATTTATTGTTAAGTAATCATATATTTTGAGCAGTTGAACGGCAACTACAAATGAGATTCTTAAAGTGTCCTCTTCAGATCACTACCGGAATCAACTCCGGGTGCAAATGGGAAAAAAAACAATCTTGTGAGAATGATATTCTTAATACCCATATCTGCCTGATGATGTCAAGAGTGCATTAGCGTCCCAAACGACCAACGTCTTTGGCACACTCTCAAAAATCTATTTTTGATCAATATGTGAAGTTTTGTTTTATTTAGCGCCTCTCCTAGAGGTCGCTGAAAATAATCCAGCTGTAATATGGTCGGTTTTAAAAGTTAGGAAAAGTCAAGAAATTTCAGATCACTATTTTTTACGTTTATCGGTCACCATCAGATAGCAATTTTTTTCTAATGTTAGGACACCATTTATTCCTAGGGTAAACAATACCAAAAAAAAACTTAAGCTCTGTCCTGTGAGTCTTAGTAAGCGAGCTTCCGAAAGATAAGAGTTAGTTCCGAAAAATCAAAAGCAAAAGCAGAATTTTCCTTAAGAATTGATGCTTCATTTGAGTACAAGCAAATCACCTATGACAACAGTCGAGTGATTCTCAATCAGTTTCTTTTGGACTCATTGTTGATTTATGATCGATGCTCTGGGAATCGATCATATTACTTCTGTTTATCACTTCGTGCAACGCCAATAGGCTTGGATAGTTTTTGAATAATTACTTAAAACGTTGAACTGACAACAGCCGAAACGCCCAATATAGTAGCTGAAGATTTGGCCGACATTACTCGTTAAAAAAGGAAAGGTGGAGGCTTGATTTACTACCCTGATCTTCATAACAAGAGTGTTTGGAAGCAATAACAAATTGGCCCTCAAATTACTTCGCGCATCCACTCTTGGGTTTTTACCTCAAGACGTACAAAAGGAGCATCCTTTTTTTCAAACAATTGAATAGTAAAAACTGGTGAGACCATTCCAATTACAGGAAATAGCACATTTCGATTAAGAACTACTTCGTTTCATTGTAAATTTTTCGGGATTCCTTCCTGCTAAACTATCGAATCGACCACAATAAAAACGCGCAGAAATATGTGCTTTCACCGCCGCTTGATAATCTACTAGCTTCGGAAACTACACAGTCAATCCGCCTTAGTTTATACCGGCACTGGTTAGATTGGACAAGATGAAAGATCACAAACTCGATTTGGTGATTTCTTATGCCGTCAAGTTATTTCAAGATTCTTCAGGCAGTACTGTGTAGAAGACATTAATTTTATGTACTACTAAGTATGCTCTAATGTTGCTCTCTTGGTCGTCAGGCATTGGCCTGCATCCATTAGTTCTCGCTATAGAAAATAGATGAATTGATTTATACCGGCCCTGGTGAGATTTCACAAGATGACAGACTCTACAGAAGAGTGCAGAACTGCAGGTTTAAGTTTGTAAAATCTGTAGTAGATGTCTAAAAAAATTAGGAAAAATAAATTCTTACCATCACTAGTAAACTAGAGAAAGCCTACCTTTTAATAGATAGACTTATTTAGTCTATGACTTTGTCTGTGGTTTATTTAGTCTGTAACTTTGTCTGTGACTATGAATGTGTTTTAAAAAAGTGAAGTAAGATATTTAATCAACTTAAATTCGAAAAAAATGCTGATCAGATTATTCGAAAAGTGTTGAATATTACTTCCTAGCTCTCGAACTCATATCATGGAACAAAATCATGAAATTCTTTCTACTGGAACCTCTAGTTAGTTTCAAATTGAACTAAAAATTCCCATATTTACTTACTGATTTCCCTGAAATATCTGTTGGATTGTTTTCCCGAATTTCGGCAATCCATGAAAGATCCTGCCAAATCGCTCCATCATCATTCATAGCCTCAATCAGAAGCTTGTTGGAGCTCAAAGTTACTCAACAAGAAAATGAGAGAATGAGTGGCTAGCATGAGTAAAATTGCCTCCCACCCGGCATTTGCAGTTATTTTCAGCCATTCAACTAGTCGAGTAGCAACAGAATTAACGAAGGGGACGTTCAGCTTCATTAAGACGCTTCCCAAACCACATTCTCCATCCTTCTCAAGCAGACAATCGGAAAAGTATAAGCTCGAAGAGATCCCGATTCAAAAGCATAAACTTTTTGTTTTCCGCAATTTGATCATCAGTGAAAGTGAGTGAAAGTGGTGAATATTGCATTCCAAACTGCAAAAAAGCGAAACTTCAAAACCGACTACCAAATCGCTTCCATCACCCAGTGGAAAAAAAACACGGATTCGAAACGGGAATTTAATAGAAGCCGCAGAATTTTCAACAAATTTTAGTAATCCAATGCAAACTCAGGAGAATGGTCGATTGTTACCAATTCACACATCTTGGTAGTAATTTACTGAAAAGATGGTTCCAGGAATATATTTTCCATCATGGTGCTGTCAGCCAGTGAAAGTTAGATTGATACTTCAAACATAAAAACTGGCAATACATCAGCTCTAGCACTGAAAGACCCGATTCTCTGGAAATTTTTGAACGTGGTTCGATTCCCGTTGATCGAAAAAAAGGTCACGGTAAATATGCTGATATTAACGACTGTTCCAGAAAGTATAAACACACCTTATTGTAACGGTCACTTTGAATATAATGAAATATTTCAACATGTTTTGGCTGCGTCCTTTTGTTTGCACATTTCTGAATGACATAGCATAAAAAAAGTGCACAGTTTGGTGTTACCTATCAAAATGCGCGGTCTTACTCCGGAACAACGAAAAAGTATCGTGAACAAATGGTGCACTGTGAGCGGACTCTCCTTGATAAAATTGTCCAAGGAAGAGTAGTGTGTGAGTGTAAGCGTCGGAGCGGTACGATCTGCGATTCGAAAATATAGAGAACAGTGTACGTTTGAAGATGCGCCGAAGAGTGGTCGGAAATCCGGTCCTGTTAGTCCGGATATCGATAAAAATATCAGAGATGCCTACAAACGAAAACCAGTGACATCCGTTCGGGATGTTGCGAAAAAACTAGGGACCTCGTCGAGTAACGTCATGCGTGCCAAAGAAAGCCTTGGGCTAAAAACATACCGGAAGCAGAAAAAACCCAAAAGGAACCCAAAACAGGCCGCGTCCGTAAAACCACGAGCCCGCAGACTCTACGATTCGTTATTGTGTAGAAATTCTGGGTGTATAATAATGGACGATGAAACGTATGTGAAACTAGATTACAAAATGCTTCCCGGACCACAATTCTATACTGTAAGCGAAAACAAAGACATCCCCGAAACGGAGAAGGCAGTTTTTACCGAAAAATTCGGTAAGAAGGTTATGGTTTGGCAGCCAATATGCGAGTGTGGTAAAACATCTAGTCCGTACATCACAACGGAGACGATGAACACTCAGAAATACGTTAAGTAATGTCTCCAGAAGCGATTATTGCCGATGATCAGGCAGCACGAAGGTCAAGTAGTGTTTTGGCCTGATTTGGCGTCATGTCATTACGCAAAGGACACTTTAGAATGGTACAAAAGTCAAAATGTATGTTTCGTGCCGATAGACATGAATCCGCCGAACTGCCCGGAGGCACGGCCAATCGAGATTTTTTGGGCTTTAACCAAAGCAAAGCTTCGAAAATTCATAAAACCAGCGGATGACATCCAAAAATTGAAAAAAGATTGGCCAAAAGTGGTCAAAATGGTGGGAAGTAGGAGGAAAAGTTAGGAGTCTTGGCTATGATTGAATATTTTGATTAAACGAGAGTAAAATATCATATAAAACACAAATACTTATATGATTTGCCAAATAAAATTATTAAAACTAAAAACAACATGACTTTTCTGTTATTTTTAAAGTGTGCTTATACTTTCTGGAACAGTCTATATAGTCCATTTATGCCCACTGTGCATCATCTTTCTCAGCCAGATACTAACTGGAAATTCAGGCTAGAATTGCGATCAAATTACTAGTAAAATGCCAACAATTACAGTTCTCAAATAGACGGTGCCGATGGTGTAGTGGTAAGCGTGGTTTCCCCTCACCACAATGGGTCTGGTATCAATTCCAGTCGGCCCCGTTGGGATTTTCTTAGACAGGAAATCTCTCATCACGTCTTCCTTCGAAAAGGAATTAAATTCGTCACTGGTCCCCGCCCATGTGTTTATGGGTTCAATATGGGGAGGGTGTCGTTACACTTTGAGGCTATAAGGCTGAAAGTCACGTCAGTACTTAAAAAAAAACTTTTAAAATCGCCTATCTGTATGCCTGTTGAGTAACTAAACTAGATATCCAATAATAAAACCTCATGCCAAGTAACTTGTTTCTAACCCATCGTCCATTTTATTCTTTTCCTTCTATTGCAGGACGTAAGTGACATCCGTTCCGTGTTGCCATCGTCATGGCCAAAATTCCCCATCTATGTTGATTTTGCGTGTTATCCGTAAACAAAACTTCAAAATAGCTGAAACATATCTTCTCGTTTTTTTCTTTTTAAACATCCCGCACCTCCGTCCAATTTCCTCGATCTTGGAATCCCCAAAACAAAAAATCACCAATCTCCCCATCAACACCCATGTTACCCGCCCCTGTTAGGACGATCAGGACCTGTCGTCGGCCGATGCCGAAGGTGTTTGGAGTCCGGACATCGAGCAGAGCTTCCAGGAAGCACTGGCCATCTACCCACCCTGCGGTCGTCGGAAAATAATTCTCTCCGAGGAGGGAAAGATGTATGGTAAGTGCATTCAAACAACAAACAACATATTATGTACACAGCGGTGGTGCCATCTAGATGTCAAACCGTTTCGTCTATAATTGAATCAAACGAAGCGCATAAAAAGGGTCACAGCAAGGGGTTAATTCAGCTTAATTGCCCAAAACGCAAACGCAGTGAACCCGCTTTGTTACCAAAAAAGCAAACAGTATATGTATGTGTGAATGTATGTGCTCGAAGGCGAAAGGACAAAGTAATGAAAGTGATAATCATGAAAACAATTGGCGATAATTACTGTGTCGCTTGCTAGTTGCCAAATTGGCGACGAGTTGTTTTCGACACACGGTCTCCATGGCAACTGCCCGAATAAAAACGTGTTCAATCGTACCGTAGAATGTACGATTCACCGCCCGTCCACTCGCAGTGCGGCCAAATGATCTCTTCTCTTCAACGGGCAGCAAAACAAACAAGAACTGACGCCAAGACTGCCAACTACAAGCAATTATGCGTGTGCGTGTTTGTGCATGGGCTCTACAATTTAACAATCAAAAACAATTTCTTCTCCATTTCGCTCCGACCGCCAAGTTCCATCGGAAGAAACAAGGCTGAACTTTGCAACAGCAACAACAACGGATCGCTCGGCGCGGAGTAATTACATCCAATAAAATTGCAACCATTTCGAGTGGTGTGTACCCTCTGCCATCTCTCGGAATATCGCCGAAGGGCGGTGGGTGGCAGGCAACAACGGAACAAACATAACAGCATAGCACAGACGCAGGCGAGCATTAAGATTCATTAATTTTCAAATGATTTACGATCCCCGCCCATGCCCGCCTCCACTCCATCACCAACTCTCGTGGAAGAAAGTCGTAATCGTAGTAGTCGTCGTCGTCGTCGTCGCGAAAATGCATCCTCATTTTCGCCATCGGTTGGAGCGAAGCAACGCTTCGCTGCACGCATCGCTGAAGCGCCGCCGTTGCTCAAAAGCCGTGGGGGGGGGGGGGGGGGTTGAGCTGGGAATGCTGGCAATAGAGTAAATTAATTTTAATTTCAGTTTAATGTAACCCTTGCTGCGATGGGGACGCGAAAGCGCGGATCCTCTCCCGGCACATCAGATAATCAGGGGAAAAATGCTATTCTTTTGATGATGATGATGATGATGTTGGTGGTGGCGCAACGGGCGGCGATGATGATGGTGTTGGCGGAAAAGTTCTTCAATTTTCCGAGAAGAAAGTTTGTAAATTTCGTTTCGAATCAAATTACTTGCTGCAGGGAAGAACGCACCGAATTTCGAATCACACGGGTCGGTGGAGCAGTCGTCGTTTGTAACTTTTCTAATTCGGAGTTTGGGACAATCTTTGGGGGGGGGGGGGGGGCAAGGGTGGGTCGGGTGGCAGATTGGTGGGAATCATTTCTAGTTGAAAATTCAAATTTTCTGATTGATTTTGTTGATGGTTTGTGCAGAAAAAATTAGAGTTAGTGCACACCATTCGAATGAAATTCCATTGAAAGAACTTCGATCTGAAATTATGGAAATTGTTGAAATTATAGGTAATTGGTGAACATAAGATTTTTACTAACTGCTAATAATTTTAATGTGCTTCTTTCTAGGAATTCTGAGCACAAGTTTATTAGAGATTTGCTGGGATTTTCAATCGAGCAATATCTCTGATCGGATTTTGTACAGAATTCAAAGAGAATCTTGCTCAGCATTCAGAATGAATCATGAAACTTTCTCGACATGCTGATCTTTCATGAGATTCTGAGAGAATATTTCGTAATATTTAGAATACATCATATTCCATATTCCTGTTGTATCGTGATAAGATTATTTTGCGCATCATGCTGAAGATCCTGGGCGTATTTTGTACATCTTGCTGTTACATCTCGCTTAGGATTGTGAGCGTATCTTATTGCGGCTTCTGAGTAAATTCTATTTGGAATCTCGATTTCATTAGGCTCGGATTTTGAGGCGAACCATATTGAGAAATCTAAGCACAGCTTTTACTCCTTTAAAGAGATTTTTTTTGTAATTATAAATGCACAATAATGTCGTGTAATGTTCTGAGCGAATCATCTAAGAGATCCCAATTGAATGATCGTCAGGAGCTAATCTTACTCAGGGTGCTAAGTGAATCGCGTGAGCGTTTATTGCTCATAATTTTGTGCTCAATAGTATTTTGACCCAAATGTTCTTCTAAGAAGTGTATCGCAAAGTAGTTGTAAGCATTTAAAAATTGAAATAAATCTAAAGACAATTCGCAAATTTTCAATACAATGTATTTAATTACAGCCAAACATAATGTTATAATGTCAATTAAACTAACAAATTATTCAGATTGCTGATTTCGGTTTAGCCTTCATACCGTCCATCAAGTTCGGCACAGTGGTTTTTGTGAACTTTCCGGAAGCGGCTGACCAGTTTTTCTTGAAGTCAAACATGTTGTGGGCACCTGCTTTTTTTAGATTCCACTTGACGATTGCCCAATAGCGTTCGATCGGTGGCAGTTGGGACAGTTTGGTGGGTTGATCTCTTTTCCCGAAATCAACGTTGTTATCAGAAAACTACTGTTTCAGAGCAAAACAATCAGTTAATCTGGAATAATGGGCATAGGCCAGATCCGGCCAGAAGAGAAGAGAATTCTCATGCTTCCGGTATAGTGGAATAGATGAATTTCCTTCTGTGGTCCTTTTGTGTAGAAAATGGAAGATCGCTAGCCACATGTTTAAATTGCTTGAAAACGAGCACCTTCGCCACATTTTTCCGTAGCAACAGTCGTATATGCAATTGGGACACTCTTGATTTGGAATAGAATTAAGGTCCCAGAAGTGTTCTGGAATCCTTTTTCACTTTCGGTTCCTCGTCCATCAAAAGACACTGGGAGCTGTACGGTTGTACAGCTTTTGGACCCTCATTTTGGCATTACACTTTGGTACTGCAGTTACTGCTTTCTTAATCCACTAGAGCATCCCGATGCTGATCCTGCATTTATTGACCAAATCTCGAGAAGAGACTGATTTGTTCTCCTGAATATAATCGACGACTTTTTGGTCAAATTCGGGATTGCTGGAACCGGGTATTCGTCCAGTTCTCGGTAGATCCTGCAGGGTGTACTGCTCACCATACTTAAATTACTGGATGCAGTTTGACCTTTTTAGGAATCTGATTGTCCGTTACATCCTTTTCAGTACACCATGTGTTCAGAATTTTCTTTAGTACCTCAAGTTCAATCCGTGACATTTTGCAAAAAACTGTGAAAATGAAAAGAAACGAACCAAAAATAGGCTTGTAAATAACACGTAATACCACTAAACGCTTAAAAAATATGCACTTGTGCGAGCTCAGTTTCGTATCAGATGTGTATAACTACTTTTCGATACACTCATTAATGGTATTTTCTGGAATGGCATCTTTCTAAGGATTTTGAAGGAATTTCTAACAAGATTCTAAGCAGACTTTCCGTACGATTCAATTGAATCGATAATACTCGAATGTGTTTGCAAATATCACAGAGGATTCTGAACAACAGAGGGTTGTTCTGAATTACAATAGAATCTGAAGGGAATTTATTTGAATATCCGAAGGAAGCCCACAGAAGTATCAGAACGTCCATTAAGTATGATGATGATGTAATACTACCACTTATTGTAGCAAGGTAACTTTCCCTAGCAGTGGAATAATCTGAAAAAGGATTTCATCAGGATTGCACTGCTGTTTGCGATCATGAAGCTCCTGTATGAAGGACCAAAAACGTTTGGGTGGGCCCGTAAGCGGCGGCACTTACGCAAAACCCGCGAATATAAGGAAGAGAATCCCTTTTTTCAGAAGCAAGTTCACACAAACAGAATCAAGCCCTCGGTTGACAGAATAAACACAATAGATGGGGTCGAAGAGCCGGCCCTCGTTCCGCAAAATGTTACAATAGGGCAGTCCCATGATCCCTATCCAAATAGTTTCACTTAGGTGCCCTGATGGTCCCTCCCATTCCCGGTAATATGCTATGTAATGACTATTTAGTACATTTTGTCTTGGCCATTTGATTGCTTACCTTGTGTTAAAAAATTTTGCTCTCCTTTCTTTAATTACTGACAAATTATTAAATTTCAATTTATTACCTCATTCTTGTTGTCATTTGCAATTGTTGGTGGAAACGGAAGAAATTGGACGGATAAAGTTATCTGAATCCACCGGCTTTACGGTGACGACCCTCACGATACCATCTTGAGCGGGATGAACCGTCCTTATACGGCATAACGTCCCCCTGAGCAGGGGGGACTTCATCGTCCTTCACGATGACCAGCCGGCCAACTTGGATGTCAACAGGGGATTTGATGCCTTTCGTCGAACGAGCTTGGAGTTGCTGCAGCTATTCGGTGCTCCAGCACTTCATTGCTAGTGTCTTTAAACGAAAGGTGCTACGTACGATCTACGGTGGAGTGCAGATGGAGGACGGAACACGGAGGAGGCGAATGAACCCCGAACTGCATCAGATGCTGGGAGAACCTCCCATCGTACACATCGCTAAAATCGGTCGACTACGATGGGCTGGGCATGTCGTAAGACTGTCGGACGACAGCCCTGTGAAAATGGTTCTCGAAAACGAACCGACGGGTACAAGGAGAAGAGGCGCGAAACGAGCAAGTGGATCGATCAAGTAGAAGGCGACCTGCGGACTCTCCGCAGACAACGAGGCTTGCGAAGTACAGCCATGAACCGATTACAATGGAGACAACTTCTGTGTACAGCAGAGGCCACACCGGCTTTGGTCTGATTGGTAAGGTAATCTGCATCAGTTGCCAATGGTTTAATCGGTTGTCCGGTGTGTGCATGTAGTCGTGTTCTGGAATGGATTGGAGGTTCGTGCCGACCAAGAAGTTACCCGGAGTTAGTGCCGACCAGATCCGTTGGCTCATTGGAGATTTCGATGATGCGCCGGCAGTTCAAGAACATTTCGACCTGGACGAGAAGTGTTCACGAGATGATTTTTGCTGATTTCAAACGATGCCTCCCACAAACCTCCAAAGTGCGAACGCGCGGTGGGATGAATTTCCAGCTGATTTCTGCATTTATACACTGTCTGCTGTCGTCGGTTTCCAGCAACTTATAGAGTTGATGCATTTCGTTTGCGGCACCCCTAAAGTTTGCATTGTCTAAGTGGAGTTGGCAGACTTTGTCAAGACGCACAACAAACCATTTTAGAGCTGCCAGGAATGCTGCTATGGAGAGGTTGCTTATGAGCTCCAAATGTACAGCACGTGTCGAAAAGCACACAAATACTGCGACTTAGGCCTTGATCGGTCCTGTTCTACGGTGTGGACCACGCAGAAAAATCGGGCCACACCTGAGACTGAAAACGGCCTTGCTGGTGTTACGCTGGAACTCGCCAAGTCTGCTGTAGTTTGATGGATCAATACACTGATGTGTGACACTGATAATACACTCGACGAAGTAGATCTCTGCCACGAATGAACCAGAATTTCTATTTTATGCAGCTCATCATAAGCCGAGGGCCTGCGTCCATCAATGTTTGATGATAGTGATTGACTAAAAAATGAGCCAATCGGTGTTTGCTGGATATAATGATCGGGTGCTCCGGAATATTGAAGCCGACCACCGACCCCCCACGAAGAAAACCGATTGAATAGACGCTCACACATCCGATCTTTGGGAGTTGCAATTGATACAAGGCACACCTTGCGTTGATCGTCGAAAAATTTGGAGGATGATAATGAGTCGAGAGGTTGGTTATTCCAACCCAAGCAACACACCCGTCTGAATTGGTTACAACAACTTCATTGTAGCTCAAATTAGTTACATGAAAGTTACATTAACTGAATGGCAACAAGTGTGCTGCTAGGGAATGGACTTCGTTTACTTCGTTTGAGCCAAGTAGGCCCGGTCCACCATCCACTGGACTTCAGGAGAAGTCCTTCGGAAAAAAAGAAGTCATCCGGACTTCAGAACAAAGTGTTCGGGACTTCAAGAAGAAGTCCGTGGAACTTCAAGAAGGAGACGACGGGTTTTCAAAATTGAATTCAAGAGGCTTCAGAAACAAGTCAACGGTGCTCTAGAAAGAAGTTCACTGGGCTTCAGTAAGAAATCCACGGCACTTCTAGAAAAGGTTCTCGGGATTTCAAGAACAAGGCTTCGGGACTTCAGAAAGAAATCCACAGGACTTAGGGAAGAAATTCCTAGGATATCTGGAAGAATTTCACGGGACTTCAGAGAAGTGGACTTCAGAAAGGCGTGTATGGGACTTCAAAAATAATTCCCTAGGACAAAAAGTAAAAATCCATGGGACTTTCTGAATAAGTCCACGGGAATCTAGCAAGAAGACCTTGGGATTTAAGGAAGAAATCCACGGTGCTTCGGATAGAGATCCATTAGGGTTTAGAAAGAAGTTCATGGCATTTCCGGATGAAGTCTAACGAACATAAGAAAGCAGTGCTCGGGACTTCTGGGGACTTCAGAAAGAAATCATCGGGACTTCAGAACGGAGTCTTCGGAACTTCAAAAATAAATTTGCGAATCTTCAGGAAGGTGTTCACGGATTTTAAAATTGAGTTCAAGTGTATTCAGAAACAAGTCAACAGACAGCTCAAAAAATAAGTTCACGGTGCTCAGAAAGAAATCCGTGGGACTTCAGGAAAAAGACCTTCGAACTTCAGAAAGAAGTCCACAGGAATTATGGAAGAAGTCCTAAGATTATCAGGCAGGGTTTCACGGGTCTTTAGAGAGAAAAACAAGTCCAAACGGCTTCAGAAAGACATTCACGGTGCTTCAGAAAGTTGTTCACGGGGCTATGGAAAAATTCACGGGACATCAATAATTAGGTGACGGGACATCAGAAAGTAGTACACGGGACTTCAAGAAAAAGTCCAGTGGAAGCGACCCCGGCGTAGTGGTTAACATCCATACCTCTCACGCCAAAGTCACGAGTTCGAGTCTCACCCCCCGAACAAGTTACGAAAATACCCTAAAGGTATTTGAGTGACTACGATGGGAGATGAACCAGCCCAGGGCTGAAAATCTCGATAATAAAAGAATAAAAAAAAATGAAGTCCAGTATAATTTAGGAAATATCCATGGGACTTAAGGAAGCAGTCCACAGCGCTTGAGAAATAAGTCAGTTTACGGGTAAAACGTCATCTGGGTTTTAGGAAGAAGTCTATGGGATTTCAGAACAAAGAGCCTCAGAAAAGAGCCTCGGTACTTCAGGAAGAAATCTACGGAACTTCAGACATAATTTTACGGGGTAGAAGTCCTGTAGGAAAAGTGTTCCAACTTCGTAAAGAGGACTTCAAAAAGAAATCCCTGCACCCTAGGAAGAAGTCCTTAGGAATTCAGGTAAAAAATGACAGGACTTCGGCAAGGAATACATAGGCCTTCAGAAAGAAGTCCACGGAACTTCAGGAAGAAGTCCTTGGGATTTCAGAAAGAATTCATCGGGACATCAGAAATGATTCTTTGGGACTTCAAGAAGCTGTCCACGGAAATTCAGGAAGAAATCCACGGCAGTTCCGGATGACTCCATGGGATTTCAGGAAAATGTTCACGAAACTTCAGGAACGAGTCCACGAATTTCCAAAATTAAATTTATGGGCCTCAGAAAGATTTTCACGGGGCTTCAGTGACTTTAGTGACTTAAAGAAGAATTCCTAGAATATTAGGGCAACTTCACAAAACTTATTTCCACAGGACTTCAAAAAAAAATTAGGGTCCTTGGGACTTCAAAAAGAAATCCCTGCAACCTAGGAAGAAGTCCTTAGGATTTCAGGTAAAAAATGACCGGACTTCGGCAAGAAATACATAGGGCTTCAGAATGAAGTCCATGGAACTTCAGGAAGACGTCCTTGGGATTTCAGAAAAAAGTCACCGGGACTTCAGAAATGAGCTTTGGGACTTCCAGAAGCTGTTCACGGAAATTCAGGAAGAAATCCACGGCAGTGCCGGATGACTCCATGGGATTTCAAGAAAAAGTAGTTCACTATCTTACGACTTCAAGAAGCTGTCCACGGAAATTCAGGAAGAAATCCACGGCAGTTCCGGATGACTCCATGGGATTTCAGGAAAAAGTAGTTCACTAGCTTACTCATAAAGTAGTTCACTAGCTTACGAAATAGTTCACGGGACTTCAGGCAAAAGTCTACGAGTTTTCAAGATTGAGTTCACGGAGCTTCCGAAATAAGTTCACGGGCTTTCGGAAATTAGCTTCCTGGACTTCAAAGTGTACACAGATAAAACGAAACGTTGGATTTTCTGCGTTATCTAATGCACATAAAGGGAATGCTAGATTTGGCAGAAAATAATAGGTTCTTTCATGTAAATTTGAGCCAGATAACGCCTAAATCTAGCATGTTGTATGAAAGATTGCAAGCATTGTTGTGTGGCTCATGAAAAATTGCAAACAATTTTGTGGTTTACGCCTCCTTTTGCTTGGAATTAAACGCGGGGAAATTTTACGCGCCTATTCATTATTTTTTTCTGTGTAGTTCAGGGCGTCAAGAAAAACTAAGAAGCTCTACAGGAAAAACTCTACAGGATTTCAAGAAGAAGTCCAAAGGGCGTCAGAAAAAGTTTCCGGGGCTTCATAAATATGATTACCGGGAAGAAGAGAGGCCTCCCTTAGGTCAATCAGCCAGTCTTCCAGTTTGTGATTACAAAAAAACAACGGATATATATTTTGATTTTGAACGAAAAAACTGCCTTTGGACGACGGTTGTTGGTTGTTGTTGGAACGGCGATGAATATTATGGCTACCGATTCGAGAGTATTCTACTGTCATCCCATTCCATCAGTCACTAAAATCTGCCGAAGCATTCGTTTTTTTGCGTATAAGCATCACGCCCGTACCGCCGACTTTATTATTTATGACAACATCGTAGAGAAGTAATAACAAGAGCCGCCGAAATGTGCTTTTGATAAGCGAAGCTAAACATTGTTAAACAACTAAGTAAACATTCTGTGAAAATCAGTGTTCCAGCACCTGTTTGACAACAGGGAAAACTACCAAAACACGCTTGTTGTTTATACCTGCCAGACAAATGTTGTGGTCGTCAAAATGAGGTTTATTTACGGGTCAATCACGCACCTCCCGCCGGTCGCGTAGCCAAAGCTAACTACTAGATCGTGCTCTATTGCGGAGCTCCCTGCTACCTGCATTGTGCGGAATCAGTTTGCTAATGTTTTGTTTTTTCCATATATAAACAAACGTGACTTGCGTCTGTCCAGCACGATGGGAGTAATCTGACATGTGTGCCAAGTATGCACAACTATTCGGATGCGCCCGTAGCGTAAACAGATTGTTATCGCTCGGCTGTTGTAGATTGAGCTATGAAACAGACGAACATCACATTACATCACTCTAAACCATCTCGATCAAACCAAATTACGGGGTGTTGTATCTGTTTGTCTGTGGAGTTGTAACAAAGGTGATCCCCAAAGTAGGCTTTTACGTCACACATTGAGGGATTACAACTGGCCGCTTTCGATAGCTGATAATTCAATCAAACAAATCTATGGCCGCCTTCAGGAGTTGACATTCGGGTGACAACGGAAAGCAAACATTGGAATCAGTCGAGAATGACCAAAGCACGCTACTCGCTTCTATTGCATCATAACGTGCTTAGTCAGTGACAGTGAAACCCGGTTGCACTTGTCAAATGAGCGCTATGTACACACAAACAAACCGAGCGATTGTCTTCGGCTTCGCTGACGTGCGCACTACTTGATCAAGGATTTGCGCGAGGGGAACAATGGGGACGGGGGGGAATGAATAATGGCGATGACAAACTGATGAAGCCAAGCAAGTAGGAACGAGAAAAAATCGTAATATGTGCACACACATACATGTGCATTGATCGCGCGAACTGTTGCGATTTATTCGTGTGCGCGTTGCTCATGGGTAATTTGAGTCACTGCTGTCATGACGACTGACGACTCTACCCGAGATTCGTTCTCCTTCCTCGGGGTGCACGAATTGAAGCGAGAAGCGCAATGGTACCGTTACTACTGGCAACGTGGATTTATTTACAGCGTGGTTAGGGTCTGTTGTTGGTTTGGGGAATGGTGTCCTTTTTCTTGGATCGGGATGTTCACGGCAGGAAAAGGATCCAGAAATTCGGAATTCTCATCGCGCAAAAGTGTCACCTCGTGGATTTCCTCGAATCGATTCGAAATGTGTCCTCACATAATTCAAACCAGACTACACTTATTGCCAAACGTAAAATTTCCCACCATTATCGTTGCGCATGATTTTAACGACCATTCACAGCGCGCGTTCCTCGTTACTATGTTATTGCTTGCGATCGTTGAAGGAAAAAAAAAAGCAAACGACACCACCGCACCTAGTCAATTTCGTATGTGGGAAAAATTGACCAATTTGTTGCAACCGAACAACTACCCGAGCAATCGTAAAAACTTTAACGATTACTACAATACACATCCCGCGTCCCAACCCATCCGATTGCCGTGTTTCCTTCGAGCGTCTCCTTCTTCCTCCCACCCGTTATTGCTAACTGGCTTGATGACAGTTCGATTCCAATCGTAACACATGGTCCATCTGGTGTCGGTTGCACGCACTTACAAGCCGCCGTGTACGATAGAGAGAAGGTTTGAGATATCGTTATCTCGGCAATGTCAAGTACAAGCTTGGAGTCGAGTTGACTACACATCCCCCATGGGTGATGTAGTTGATAATTTCTATTCAGCAACTAGACCGAAGCCACATCCCGGCCAAGTGCAGCGGTGAGCAACAAACAGAACAAAACCAAAGCTCAGCCAAAACCAGACGTCGAAAAATTCCGAAAATTCCGCTCACGGCAAAACACGCACGCGGTTGACAAAATTAGACCAGACAACGATTTATGCCTCAATTGGGCTGTGGTGCATGCATCCATTAATCTTGTCCCCTTGAAATTGAATTAAAAAAAAAAACAACAAACAAACAAACAGACGAAAAACGCCAAACACGTTGCGAGTGCAATCAAAATGCATGTACGCGGAACAACACGGACAAAATTAGCACTCTTCTAGAGTGCCTTCACCGGGCCCGATGACATTCCTGAGCGGGAATATACATTTTCGAGATTCTACTCGTCTCTTTTTTTTTTCTTCGATTGTGTGCTACGTACCATTACAGTTATGGTGACATTTGTTTTTTCGACGACGACGACGACAACACCAGCCTACCTAGAGTAGATAGATCTACGATAGGCTGACTCCAAACCGCGGCCACCGCAGGTCGTAAAACTCGTGTCAAACTGCCCTTTAACCACCCGACGACCATTGCAGTAACCGTGCTGCAAATTGCTGACTGACTGACTGACTGCCTGAATAATGACTGATGGACTCTGGGAGGGAGAAGGGGGGTCGTGCGGAGGGGGCGCTCATAAAATTCAGCTGAAATTGCCATTTTGATGGCTTTTCGGTTTCGATGTGCATCGTTGTCGTAAAATTTCCGTGTGCCGCTGGTCGTCGCTGCAGCAGGCAGTCGATAGTGATCGCACCGGATTTCGGTTTCTGCTGCCGCCGGGTCGGAGGAAAAATGCTACCCAGCAGGAATGGATGGCTTCCTGGTAAATATGTGTAGACAATTGTGATTTTGGATTTTTCGATGAACGATGGAAACGATAATGGTGATTTCCTGACTTTGAACGTCTCTCACTGTTGAACAACAAATCAACACGGAATTAGTTGAAAAAGCAGAATACCGTGAAAAATTAGCGAAGATCATGAACTAATCACGTGCAAAAAATCAAGGACTTTGGATTGAATACAGCTGAGTAATAGCGAAATATTGACGGAAATTGTTCCGCTGCCGATGTTGTGTTCCATCCTATTACCCTGTCAGGCCAATGAACAAAAAGCATAAAATCACACACTGAATAAGTAAGCACTATTTTCGGCCATCTTATTGTAAACTAACTCCTCTATTTTATCAAACAAAAAAAATCATTCGTTTAAGGCCTGGTTGACGACCTAGAAGATGCTGAAATAGGAAAAAATATTAACAAAGAATAAAGGACATGTTAGAATGTGGTTTAAATACATTAAACATAGTCGAGTTACATTTATATTTTTGTAACTTCATGTTTGCCAAACCTTTTTCTAACTTCGTTGCATGTTCGGAGTTGTCCAAACTGTTCTGATCCTCAGATATTCAGCTGTAAGAGTAGCTTTTCTGCTCTACAGAGTATAGATATGTAATCGACCACGTTCATAGTGTCTTCTGCAAGGCTTCTTCTTCATATTCTTCTTCTTGCTATGTTGAGGTGGCTTTCAACATTAGGCTGGTTAACCACCAGAAGGAGACACTTCCACCCTACACATCACACTCTCCAACACTTGAGCCGGGACCAAAGACTTTACTTTCCTTTGGAAGAATACGTGAAACGAGATTTTTCGCCTCAGAAAAATCTCTCCGACCTCGGCTGGGATTGAATCCAGACCCACTGGTGTACCAAGTAGCAGCCACGCTTACCACTAGACCACTGGCGCCGGTATTCTGGTAGCTTAACAGACAGAATCCCGGAGCTACAGCCATAACAATAGCGTTTTACATTATAGAGAGTTGCGGTATGCTTTCAACCATGACCATAGAAAGTTCGGAAAACTGCTTGGACATAAGAAGATAACGTTCATGACGATCCACATCGTCGAAACTGATCTGGAGTAGAGAACTTAAAGTCTACAGCCGTAACAATGCTTTGCGATACTAAACTCGTTTGGGGTACATGTTCAACTATAACTATGTTCATTGAGTCTTCTGCTAGCTCACGAGACATTACAAGTTAGTCTTAGTATATTCTAGATCATCCAAACTATCTTGGAGCGCAGAATACCGGATTTACAAGCCTAAGAATGAATATCTACATTGTTTAAGTTATAGTATTCCATAAAAGTTCCTAGACTGACTCACATTAAAAGACGTATATAAAATGCGGAAGGGTCGTCAAAAATTCATAAAAATTTAGTAAAAATTGTGCAAAATGACACCAAAGTTATCTTCAAATCAAAACTCCAGAAAGTGTCAACATTGGTTCTATGATACTTCAAAAAGCTCCGCATTCAAAACCATCAAAAAGAAGTAGTATATAAGTATATTTCATATGATTTTTGCTCATGGCTAATTAAATTACTTCAGGAAGAAGCCTAGGGACTCAGAACGAAGTCTGCGGGGCTTGA
Organism: Aedes koreicus; assembly: GCA_024533555.2. NCBI lineage: Eukaryota > Metazoa > Arthropoda > Insecta > Diptera > Culicidae > Aedes > Aedes koreicus. Next base: position 772,212 of record JAHHFK020004475.1, read on the forward strand.
AAAAGAAATCCACGGAACTTCAGGAAGAAGTCCACGAAACTTCAGGAAGTAGTCCGCGGATTTTCAAAATTGAGCTCAAAGAGCTTAAGAAACATGTCAACGGAGCTTCAAAAAGAAGTTCACAGGACTTCAGGAAGAAAAACGCGAAAGTTAAAAAAAAAAAAGTTCAGGGTTCCGGGAAGAAGGCCTCGGGACTTCAGAAACTAGTCCACTTGATTGATGGAAAAAAGTCCTTAGAACACCAGAAAAATAATAATGGGACTTCAGAAAGAAGTCCACAGGGCTTCAGAAAGACGTTCGCAAGGCTTCAGAAAGCAGTTCACGGGACTTCAGGATGAGTCGTCAAAAATTCATAAAAATTTAGTATAAATTGTGCAAAATGACACCAAAGTGATCTTAAAATCAAAACTCCAGAAAGTGTCAACATTGGTTCTATGATATTCCAAAAAAGTCCGCATTCAAAACCATTAAAAAGTAGTAAAATCGATTATAAGTATTTTTTTATTTGATTTGCGCGCATGGCCAATTAAATTACTTCAGGAAGAAGCCTTGGGACTCAAAAATAAGTCTGCGGGCTTCAGAAAGAAGTCAACGGAACTCCAGGAAGAAGTCCACGGAACTTCAGGAAGAAATCCACGCAACTTCAGGAAGTAGTCCACGGATTATCAAAATTGAGCTCAAAGAGTTTAAGAAACATGTCAACGGAGCTTCAAAAAGAAGTTCACAGGACTTCAGGAAGAAAAATCGCGAAAGTTAAAAAAAAAAACTGTTCAGGGTCCCTGGAAGAAGACCTCGGGACATCAGAAACAAGTCCACATGATTGATGTAAAAAATCCTTAGAATACCAGAACAAAATTAACGGGACTTCAGAAAAAAAACTCCACAAGACTTTAGACCGACGTTCACAAGGCTTCAGGAAGCAGTTCACGAGACTTCAGGAAGAAATCCACGGGTTTAGAATATTGAGTTCGTAGGGCTTCAAAAAGAAATCGTCGGACCTCAGGCCTCATAATGCTTCAGAAAGCAGTTCACGAGACTTCAGGAAGAAATTCAGGGGTTTATAATATTGAGTTCGCAGGGCTTCAAAAAGAAGTCCTCGGCCTCACAAGGCTTCAGAAAGCAGTTCACGAGACTTCAGGAAGAAATCCACGGATTTAGAATATTGAGTTCGCAGGGCTTCAAAAAGAAGTCGTCGGGCCTCCGGCCTCACAAGGCTTCAGAAAGCAGTGCACGAGACTTCAGGAAGAAATCCACGGGTTTAGAAGGTTGAACTCGCAGGGCTTCAAACAGAAGTCTTCGGGCCTCAGGCCTCATAAGGCTTCAGAAAGCAGTTCACGAGACTTCAGGAAAAAATCCACGGGTTTAAAATATTGAGTTCGCAGGGCTTCAAAAAGAAGTCCTTGGGCCTCAGGCCTCACAAGGCTTCAGAAAGCAGTTCACGAGACGTCAGGAAGAAATCCACGGGTTTAGAATATTGAGTTCGCAGGGCTTCAAAAAGAAGTCCACGGACCTCAGGGAATATGCTTTCGAAACGTCAGAAAGTATTCCACGGGGTTTCTAGAGCTAGTCCAAGAGCATTTAGAAAAAAAAACCATGGAACTTAAGACAGAAGTCCACAGCGCTGAAGAAATATGTTTACTGGGAAAAAGTCCTCTGAGTTTCAGGAAGAAGTCTTTGGGGTGTAGTAAGAAGTCTTTGGGGCTTCAAGAAGAAGTGCTAGGGACATCGGAAAGTGTCCTCAGGAATTCAGAAAGGACTCTTGAAATAAACACTTGGAATTTCAGAAAAAAAATCCATTGTGATTCGGCAAGAAGTTCATAGGGCTTCAGAAACAAGTTCATGAGATTTCAGAATAAAGTCCACGGAAGTTAAGAAAAAAGTCCACGAGATTTCGGGAGAAGTGCTTGACTACTTCAGAAAGAAGTCACCGGTACTTCAGAACGGAGTCTTCGGGACTTTAAGAAAAAGTCCGCGGAACTTCAGGAAGGAGCCACCGATTTTCAAAATTGAGTTCAAGGGGCTTCAGACACAAGACAGCGGAGCTCCATAAAGACGTTAACGGTGCTTCAGGGAGAAATACACGGGACTTCAGGAAAAAGTCCTTAAAAAATCATGAAGAATTTAAGAAATTAGAATACAGTCTGCGGGGCTGCAAAAAGACGTTCACAGGGCTTCAGTAAGTAGTTCAAGGGGCTACAGAAAAGTTCACGGGACTTCAGGAATAAATTCACGGGACTTCAGGAGTCCTTGAGACTTCAGAAAGAAATCATCGAGACTTCAGAAAAGATACTTCGGGACTTCAAGGAGAAGTTCGTGGAACTTCAAGAAGGAAAAAAGAAGAAGCTAGCATAAAAATCCATGGGAAGCTAGCATAAAAAATCCATGGGATTTAATTAATAAATCCACGGGAATCTAAGAAGAAGTCCATGGAATTTTAGAAAGAAGTCCACGGTGCTTCGCAAAAAAGTCCATAGGGCGTCAGGAGGAAGTTCCCGGGATTTAATAATAAAGTCTACGGAACTTAAAAAAAAGGTCTTCGGGACTTCAGAAAAAAGTCCTTGGGACATCACCGGGCTTCAAAACTGAGTTTACGGGACATCAAGAAGAAGTCCGCGGAACTCCAGGAAGGAGTTCACTGGATTTCAAAATTGCGCTCTAGGTGCTTCAGAAACAAGTCAACAGAGCTCCATAAAGATGTGCACCGGGCTTCAGGAAGAAGTTCACGGGACTTCAGGAAAAAGACCTTAGGTCTTCAGAAAGAAGTCCACAAGACATACGGAAAAAATCCTTGGAATATTAAGCCGCATTTCACGGGACTTCGGAAAAAAGTCCACAGATTGAAGTCCATAGGTCTTATGGAAAAAATCCTTAGAATAACAGGAAGAACCACGGGACCTTAGAAAAAAGTTCACAAGGCTTCATAAAGACGTTCATGGGGCTTCAAAAAGAATTTCCTAGGAAATAAGGAAAAAGTCTATGTGATTATATCCATGGTACATTATGAATAAGCCCACGGGAATCTAGGAAGAAGTCCTTGAGATTTCAAGACGGAAGCCACAGTGTTTCGGTAAGAAATCCATAGGATTTCAGAAATAATTGCACGGTATTTCAGGAAGAAGTTCTAGAATATTAGGAGCAACTTCACGGGACTTGTCATCATGGGGTTTTTGATTAAAAAAGCACATGGAGCTTCAGAAAGACGTTCACGGTGCTGCAGAAAGTAGTTCACGGGGATCCAGAAAAGTCCACGAAACTTCAAGAATAAATCCACGGGTTTTCAGGATTGTGTTCGCGGGGCTTCCGAAAGAAGTGCACAGGCCTACAGAAATCAGCTTTCGGGACTCTGAAAAAGTAGTTGATAGAGTTCATAGAGCCTAGAATATAAAAAAAAACTTGGGACTTCAGAAAGAAATCATCGGGACTTCAGAACGGAGTCTTCGGAACTTCAAGAAGAAGTCCGCAAATCTGCAGGAAGAAGTTCACGGATTTTCCAAAATTGAGTTCAAGGGGCTTCAGAACCAAGTCAAAAAAGCTCCAGAAAGAAGTTCACGGTGCTTCAGAAAGAAATCCACGGGGCTTCAGGAAAAAGACCTAAGGACTTCAGATAGAACTCCACAGGACATACGGAAAAAGTACTTGGAATATTAGGCTGAATTTCACGGGACTTCCGGATATTGTGTGTCAGGCTATGTTATAGTATTGTGACGTTATGCCATGTAAATAAATAAAATAATTCACGGGACTTCAGAAAAAAGTCCACAGGACTTCAGAAATTCGTTCACGGAGCTTCTGAAAGTTGTTCACGGGGCTACAAAAAAGTTCACGGGACTTCAATAATTAGCTTAAGGGACTCCAGAAAGTAGACCACAGGACTTCGAGAGGAGAATTTAGGAAAAATCCATGGGACTGTCCACAAGGCTTCAGAAATGAGTTAGTTTACTGGTGAAAAACAAAAAACCTCTAGGAAGAAGTATTTGGGGTTCCAGGAAGTGCTCGCGACTTCGGAAAGAGTCCTTGCCAATTCAGAACGAAGTCCACTGAATTATATTAAGAAGGCCTTAAGGGATTTAAGGAAGAAATTCACAGGGCTTGGGCAAGAAATACACAGAAAATACGGAACTTCAGAATAGAGTCCTCAGTTCTTCCGGAAGAAATCCACAGGACTTCAGAAATAAGTTTATGGGGAAGAAATCCTCTGGGTTTCAGGAAGCAGTGCTAGGGTTTTCAGGAAGAAGTGCTTGGAACTGTGGCAAGAGTCCTTGGAAATGCAGAAAGAAGTCGACGGAACTTCAGGAAGAAGTCCCTGGGATTTCAAAAAGAAGTCATCGTGACTTCAGAAAGGAGTCCTCGAGACAGGAACGACATTTCCGGAAGGAGTCCACGGGTTACCTAGGAGATTATGGGGCTTCAGTGAAAAATCTACACGACTTCAAGAAAAAGTGCTCGAATTTCAGGAAGAAGTCCTTGGAATTTCAGAAGGAAGTCATCGTGACTTCAGAAAAGAGTCCTCGGGACTTAAAGAAGAATTCCACGGAACTTCAGGAAGAAATCCTCGGCACTTCAGGATGACTCCATGGGATTTCAGGACACAGTTCACGACATTTCCGGAAGGAGTCCACGGTCTACCAAAATTGAGTTTATGGGGCTTCAGAATAACGGAGCTTCAGTGAAAAATCTACACGACTTCAAGAAAAAGTGCTCGGAATTTCAGGACGAAGTCTTCGGTACTTCAGAAAGAAGTCCACGGGACTTCAGGAAGAAGTTCTGGAATATTAGGAGCAACTTTACGAGACTTACCATAGCGGGATTTCTGAGTAAAAAAGCACATGGAGCTTCAGAAAGATGTTCACGGTGCTTCAGAAAGTAGTTAACGGGGATCCAGAAAAATTCACGAAACTTCTGGAATAAGTCCACGGGTTTTCAGGATTGAGTTCCCGGGGCTTCCGAAAAAAGTTCACAGGCCTACAGAAATTAGCTTTCTGGACTCTCAAAAAGTAGTTCATAGAGTTCATAGAGCCTCAACATGAAGTTCATGGGAATTTACCCATGAGACTTAAGAAGGAAGTCCACAGCACTTGAGGAAAAAAGTCAACAGAATTTTAATTAACCAGTCTACAAGGCTTCAGGAAGAAGTTGACGGGGCTTCAGAAATATGTTTACCAGGAAAAATTTCTCTGGGTTTCAGGAAGAAGTCCTAGTGGTTTCAGAAAGAAGTGCACGGAACTACGGAAAGAGTCCTTGGGTCCTTAAGTCCTTAAGTCCTTGGGACTTAAGAAAAATATCCACTAGACTCTAGGAAGTAGTCCTTGGGGTTTTAGGAAGAAATGCACAGGGCTTCCGCAAGAAATACATAAGCCTTCTGAAAGAAGTTCGCAGGATTTCAGGATGAAGTCTACGGAACTTAAGAAAGAAGTCCACTGAGACCCATGGGCTTAAGAAAGAAGTCCACAGTGCTTCAAAAAGATGTCCCCAGGGCTTCAAAATCAGTTTACGTGGAATAAGCCTTCTAGGATTCTGGAAGAAGTTCACAGCGCTTCAGAATTCAGGAATTCAGTTAGGTTATGGGTAAAACTTTATCTGAGTTTCTGGAAGAAGTGCTCGGGACTTTGAAAAGAGTCCCCATGACTTCAGAAAGTAGTCCACTGGACTCTAGAAAGAAGTTCTTAGGATTTCTGGAAGAAATCCACGGGGGTTTGGCAACATGTACACAGGGCTTCAGAAAAAAGTCCATGGGATCTCAGAAATAAGTCATCGTGGCCTTATAAAGAAGTCATCGGAACTTCAAAAAAGAATCCTCGTAACTTCAAGAAAAAATCTACGGGACTTCAGAAATAAGTTTACGGGGTAGAAGTCCTCAAGATTCTAGGAAGAAATTCACAAGGCTTCAGAAAGAAGTCCACAGGACTTCAGGAGAATATCCTTGGGATTTCAGATAGAAGTCATCGGGACTTGTGCCCGGGATTCCGGTTAAATAGGAGAAATTCCAACGAACTTCCGGAAAAAAAAGTCGGCAGTGTTTAAGAAAAAAGTCTTCGAAACATCCGGAAGAAGATTTCGGATATTTTGGAAGCAGTCATCAGGGCTTCAGAAAGTCAACGAGACTTCAATAAGCAGTTTTTGGTATTCAAGACTTTAACAAGAATTTCCGAAAATCTGTAGGAACTTTTCCCAAATTTTTCGAGCTTTCACTAATTAAAAAAAAAATCCTTAGCTTCTCTGAATAATTTCAACAAGTCCCTTAAGCTGATACGAGTTCTAAGAAATTTGTTAATTTTGTCACTATCTAAGCATGAAGTTTGATACACTTTAAGTTTTGGAAATTTTTATTTCAAATGTTAGGGATTGTTTGCAATGTTTAAGTTGATTCAATTTAAATTATGGATCTTAAATTGAAGGACTTTTTCTCACTTCTTTGAAATTCACTGAAATCTTGCAGACTTTCCTTTTTATCTACGGGGTGAAACAAAGATCTTATTTAAGAACTCCCGTATAGTAAAACGTTCGTTAGGTCCAAGAAAAGTCCTTGAATTATGTTATGAAAATTCTCTGAAGGCTTCCCCAAACTATAACAAACTTATTTGAACATCTCAGAACTTCAACTGACCTATAATTTACGAAGTCATGAATATTTCACGGAGAACATTTCCAAAGCTCCTCCACTTCAAAATAAACTAATCAGCAAAAAGCGGAATTCCAGCTGATTCGCCAGCACACCACTCCGAAAATCCGAAAACACTCATCTCCAGCCATAAATAATTGTCAGCATCGACCATAATCCGTCCCAACTTTGTCAGCACCCGTTCCGAGTGCCAGTCCGGAACCGCATCTTCCTTCCCGACCCAGTGCTGACAATTTCCCAACGCCAAACCATGAACCGGAAGCACTTCAACTGGTAGCATCCTCTTCCACCGCGGCGGGATTATTATTTGCAATTTTCACCCGATAAACCCTTCTTTCGCTCTTCGTCTATTTTTTTTTCCACACATTGTTGATCTGCTGCACTGGAAACTGACTAGGAACACCAACCAGCAAGTGAGTGGAAAAGCCACAATCGATTGCTGCAAAAAATAACAGCTTGTAAACGCTCTGTTAAAGGGAAACACAAACATACTGTAATCCCGTTCGTTGGTTCGGTCGTTTTTTTTTCTGCACCCTTTAGTGCAAACAGCCAGATAAAAGGATATCGTTTCCCCGGTCGCTAGAGGTCGCCACCACACCACACTCTATTATTGTTGTTCGGTTTTGTTTTTCCCCATTTGCCGTCGACTTTAACTATGTTGTGGCTTTTCCGACTGTCGACGTCGTCGTCGCCGTCGCTGGTGTGCCATTTTCCATTTTCCCTCTTCTGTGTCTTCTTGAGTAGAAAACGCTGCCACCACTGCGGAGAGGAGTTTCTTTTCTCTGTCGGGTTTTTTTTTCCCTAGCTGTGCAATTTCACTAGGGCGTTTGGCGAGTAATAATTTTTATCGGTTGACATATTTTATATCCTTTTACAAAACACCCTCTTGACTCTCGACAGGATGGAAATACGGCTCTCTTCGCGAAATACCTACCATGTAGGAGCCAGGCAAGCGTTCACATAAATTATCACCCTCGCTCGCGGGCGCGAATTTTCCACACTGGCTGTTCCCGGCTGTCGCTCGCGACGGTGGCCAAGTGAAAAGTCGGAAAAGGGCAACTTTTCCGCAAAGAGAAGTTTAAGGGGGGTAAAGCTGCTTTTTGTTGCAGTCAGTCAGGGGATTAGAGGTTGATGTGGGATGATACTTTTTTCGAAACACTACTGATGGGCAAATTTGGGGATATTTTGTGTCAGCACACTCCCAGGGACGATGGCTGATAATTTTGCCAATAGAAAACAGCAGTGCTGACAATGTTCTGTCGGTTAAAATTTAGTGCTGAATACTATTTATAGAAGGACAAAAAACAGATGCAAATCACGATTTTTGAATATTGGTTCATTTTTGATTGCACCTGTTGGTCGTTGGGATCAAAATTTCGTTCACCTACATTCATTGGTCGTAAAAAGCGATACCAGCGATACTCTACGAAAAAGAACGCCCAGTCGCAACATTGACGATCATTGTTGTGAGTTGTCGATGGGGACGCACGAGAGACGGGGTGGGCGGTTCGGTAATAAAACGATTCGCCTCAACACTTCCTGGTAGTACCGCTCGCTCGTTTGCTAAAACCGAACGTGTGTGAAGAGCGATTGTAATGGTAGCAGCATAGTTGTCGGTATCTGCCGAGTTCAGACAGGCAGCGGGAACAAGAATTTTCAATTTGCACACTTGTCTGGTTTATCGCAGTCGTTGAGTCTTGTCGATGGGCGGCGATAGTCGCGAACAAGGTGCAACCACTCGAGGGAGCATTGGATCATAACTTTATGATAGTGATTTACTCTTTGACCCAGCAGAGGAAGCACCTTAGGTTCGCATTAATTGGTGTTATCAGTCGTAAAATTTGTAAGCACCTATTCGAAGCGACAGAAAAACGTTATAGCTTGTCAGTGATTTGAGTGCTGACAAAATTTGACCACCTTATAGATAGCGCTGACAAGATTTATGAACTGATAAGCTTTCAATATGACGTCCCATTATGTCGGTATAGATAGCAGAATTTCAATCGCTATTATTGCGAAATCTTACAACGATATTAAGATTGATAGATTCGGATTAAGTGAAATCACAGTATGCACTTTATATTAGACTGCTTGAACCCCCCTCGGTCGAAACTTGTCAGCACCAACCTTTCCCCCCACTTATCCACGTCTTCCATCAGTTTCCTCGAATTTCGATCACTTCTTCAAACTTCAAACCAAGTGCTGACAAAATTTTCCACCTCCAAAGTCACACTTCACAGCGCTGCCGAAAACTTTGACTTCAAGAGCATCATTGCACTGAAGCAGAAAAAAAAATCAAGTCAAAGTTCAAGTGTGCCCTCCGGTAGAAGTGTGGCTGGCAAGCAACTTTGTTCGTATTTTTCTGCATCACATCCTACCATGGGAAGGCACGAAAAGTTTGCAATACAGCAGAGGGTCTCCGCCCACCCACCCATACACGCACGGCCCAGCCCCCTCTATCCAGGCCACAATCTTCACGAACGCTTTAAAGATCGCATCTGCCAGCAGGCTGGTGGGGCGGAAGGAAAACTAGCCGCAGGGCAACATATTTTTGAAATCAAAACAAAATTCATTGGATTCCTACCCCCACTGGCTCGAGGAAGAGACTGGGCGGGTTTCTTAAGAAGCACGATAGGGATTGTTAGGGGTTGCTTGTTATTTCTATCACCAGGAAGAACAATGGGGCAGAAGAGTTGAGCTTGGAATTGCTTCAAATTTGGCTTTCATCTTCCTGCGCTTTAGTTGCTGGCACTACCCGATTTATGTATCTCTCTTTCTAGAAAGGAATGGCATTTCGATCAAACGTCTGGAGAAGCTTTGGGAAAATGCTTTTTGGTGCGTTGATTGGATATCTTCGCTGCTAAGTTGAGCCGGAGTGACATCAACGATGAAGGATTGAGTGTTGCCTCACAGGTGGAGGATTTTAATTAATTTACGACCCTAGAACGATTTGATTGGGAGGAAATTTGTCAGCAGAGATGATTCGATGTTGCTTTAGGGTAGAAGGAATTTCAGAGCTAGTTGCTGACAAAGTTTTACAGCTTCCAATTGATTGCTGGAAAAGAATATCCGTTGATGGATGATTCAGAATCGTCTTGAAGGATTTTAATTAATTTGTGTTGTTAGCATGAGATAAGTCCACGATGACTTCTTTGGCAAGCTTCTCCAGTGTTATTTTGAGCCAAACTGACTTCAGAATTAGTTGTTGACAAAATTATTCCAATTTGAAATGTGTGCTGAAGAGGTGAAAACGTTTGATGTAGAACCACTGCGTCCACTGAATTGAACTTTTGTGGTATAGTCTGAGTCTAAGTTACTAAACTAAAGGATTAGAAGTTGGCTGAAACTGCAAAAAAATTTGTCAGCAAAGGCATTTTAGTACTTTTCAATAGTACGACTTTGTGAAAGGCTAGTTGCTGACAAGATTTCCCCACATGCAAATAAGTGCTGAATAAAAAGAAGTGAAACAGTTTGCTTTCGACATGGATGTAATCTAAATAAAATGTGTTCATATAGTGAAGTGTTTCCATAAATTTTGTCAGTGCACATATCCTAGTGTTGCCTTGGGGGCCAATGAACTCCAAAGCCAGTTGTTGACAAAAATAACGAAGGAAAATGATTTTTCGAATTTAATGATGAGAAATTTCAATTTTTTAGGGCCCCTAGGAATTCATGTTTGAAATAACCAAAAAATTAGTCAGCAACGATATTTTAGTGGTAACATCAAAGAGGCTCCATAAAAGCAGTAAAGCAAGTTGCTGAATATTTTTTGGGCACTTTAAAATACGGCAGAAAAAAACGTTGTGTTACACTGCTCGATTATCGTCTGAAGGAATGATAATCGAATGTTGATCCCAAGATCTGTGATAATTTCTGTTCAAGATTTGGCCAGGAAAGTAATTTCAACGCTACTTAAGGGTCCATTTTGCTACAAAACCAGTTGCTGACAAAAAAATTCAACTCCGTGTGCAAAAGAAAAAAAAATCTGGAGAGAATCTAGTCTCATCGATGATTTTCATAAATAAATTCGTGAGAACTATTGTCAGCGTAAATGTGTCAATGCTGCTCAGAAATTCGGTTGACTTCAGGGCTGATTGCTGATAAAATTGTCCAACTTTGCAGGTAGCGCTGAAAAAGGATGACCCTTGACGAATAATTTGATAAGTTATTCATTTGCTTCTTCCACTTTATTCCAATTGTTTTGGTTTCATTTTCACTCCAGCGGATACGTATTTCGACTGCTACTTGCAGACTTTTTCTGTACTTTGGTTTGAACTTCGAACTTGAACATTGACAAGTTCAAAACAACACATGGAAGAAGTCCGCAAGTAGCAAACAAATTACGTATCTGTAGAAGTGAAAGTGATACAATCATAGTGGAACTAAAAGTAAAAAACAAGTTTACTGAACAGTGATTAGATTATGTTAGGTTATGACTTTCATATTCAAATGTAATTTTGACAAAATTTGAAGATGTCATTCTTGTATCTAACCTCCTTCATGGAGTCCCGAGAAATGTTTCTTAATGTCCCATGTGCTTCCCGAGCTCTACTTCCTGAAGTCCCGAGGACTACTTCCTGAAGTCCCGGGGACTGCTTTCTGAAGTCCCGATCGGATGTTTTGAAGAATTCTTTTCGGAAGTGCCTGATATTTCTTTCCAAAAGTCTCGAGAACTTCTTGCCAATATTTTCGAGAACGTCATACCGGAGGTCCCGAGGACTTTTTCCGGAAGTTCTGAGAGCTTCTTCCGGAAATCCCGAGGACCCCTTCCTTCCCGAGGACTTCTTCCTGAAATCCAGAGGACTTCGTCTTGAAGTCCTGAGAACTTCTTTCCGGAAGTCTCGTGGACTTCTTGTCCGAGGTTCCGTGGACTTTTTCCTACGAGTCAACTCGGTGTAGTATTTCTCTAACACCAAATTCTCGAGTTAACATCTCAACCGCGGACGAGGACGAGCTAAGAGGGTAAATAAATGTGTTAGCGAAAAAACTCGTTAATTGAAAAATTTGCAATATGTTCCAAATACGTTTTCCCTTAAGTCCGTTGGCCTGAAAATTCTTGGATTTCTCTCTGGTATACCGAGAGCTTTTTCCTAAAGTATTATGGACCCCTCCAGAAGTTCCGTGAAAAATATTACGGACTGCTATCTGAAGACATAAAAATTTTGTTATTGATTCCACAAGACTTTTTCCGAAGTCTCCTGAAGTCCTGAGTGCTGCTTCCTGAAGCCGCGACTTCTTCTTTCCGGAAGTGCAGAGGACTTCTTTTCGAAAGCTCCAAGGACTTTTTTCCGAAATATCCGAGGCCTCCTTTCCGGAAGTCTCTAGGTCCTCTTTCCACAAGTCTCGAGGACTTCTTTCCAAAATTCCCGAGGATTTCTTTCTGAATTCCCGGGGACATCTACCTGAAGCCCCGGTCACTTTTTTCTGAAGTCCCAAGCACCTCTTCCTGAAGTCCCGAAGGCTTATTTCTGGAGTCCCGAGGATTTTTTCCCTGAAGTCCAGATGACTTCTTCCGGAAATCACAAGAACTTTTTCCTGAAGTCCCGAAGTCGTGTTAATGAGTTTCTAAGGACTTTTTTCTGCAAACCAAAGGACTTCTTCTTGAAGACCTGAAAACTTCTTCCTGAAGTCTCGAGGACTTCTTTCTGAAGTCTCGAGATTTTGTTTCCTGACGTCCAAAGACTGCGTCTAGAAGCCCCGAGGACTTCTTTCCGGAAGTCCCAAGGGTTTTTTTTTTCTGGAAGTCTCGACGAACTGAAGTCACGAGGACTTCTTTGGGAAGTCTGGAGCACTTCTTCCTGAATTCAGAGCAGTTTTTCTGAAGTCCCAAGCACTTCTTCCTGAAGTCCCGAGCACTTCTTACTGAAGCCCAGAGGACTTTTTCCCTAAAGTCCAGAGGACTTCTTTCGGAAATCACAAGGACTTCTTCCTGAAAACTCGAAGACGTTTTTCTGAGTTCTTGAGGGCTAATTTTTGCTTCTAAAAGTCCCGAGGACTTCTTTCCGGTATTCCCAAGGATTTTTTTCTGGAGGTCCCGACAAACTGAAGTCACGAGGATTTCTTCGGGAATTCTGGAGCACTTCTTCCTGAATTCAGAGCAGTTTTTCTGAAGTCCCAAGCACTTCTTCCTGAGGTCCCGAGCACTTCTTACTGAAGCCCAGTGGACTTTTTCCCTAAAGTCCAGAGGACTTCTTTCGGAAATCACAAGGACTTCTTCCTGAAAACTCGAAGACGTTTTTCTGAGTTCTTAAGGACTTAGTTTTGCTTCTAGAAGCCCCGAGGACTTATTTCCGGTAGTCTCAAGGATTTTTTCTGGAAGTCTCGACCAACTGAAGTCACGAAGACTTCTTCCGGAATTCTGGAGCACTTTTTACTGAATTCAGAGCTGTTTTTCTGAAGTCTCAAGCACTTCTTCCTGAAGGCCAGAGGACTTTTTCCCTAAAGTCCAGAGTACTTTTTTCGGATCACAAGGGGCTCGGGCCCCCCTGCGGGGAATCCCAGTCGACGTCGGTGGTTTTTCCGAGGCGAAAATGCGGGGAGAGGGGGTCACCAAGGAAAAGGGACGGAAAAAAAGAAAAAAAAACTTCTTCCTGAAAACTCGAAGACGTATTTCTGAGTTCTTGAGGATTTATCTTTGCAGACCAAAGGACTTCTTCTTGAAGTCCAGAGGACTTCTTCCTGAAGTCTCGTGGACTTCTTCCTGAAGTCCCGAAGACGTTATTCTGAGTTCCTGAGGACTTTTTCTGCAGACCAAAGGACTTCTTCTTGAAGCCCTGATAACTTCTTCTGGAGGTCTCGAGGACTTCTTTCTGAAGTCTCGAGTTTTGTTTCCTAATGTCCAAGGACTGCTTCCATCAGCCCCGAGGACTTCTTTCCGGAAGTCCAAAGAATTTTTTTCGGGAAGTCTCGAGGATTTCTTTGCGGAAGTCCCGAAGACTTTTTTCCGGCAGTCTCGAAGACTACTTTCCGAAAGTCTCGAGAACTTATTGTTTGAAGTCCCGAGGACTTTTTTTCGGAAGTCCTGACATCTTCCTGAAATCCATTGACATTCTTCCTCAATTCCTGGTGATTTCTTTCTGGAAGTCTTGGGATTTTCCTGCGGAAGTCTCGTGGACTTCTTGCAAGAGCCCTGAAGACTACTTCTTTCCGAAAGTTTCGAGAACGTCATACCGGAGGTCCCGAGGACTTTTTCCGGAAGTTCTGAGAGCTTCTTCCTGAAATCCCCAGAACCCCTTCATTGAAAATTTCTTCCTGAAGTCCTGAGGATTTCTTCCTGAAATCCCGAGGATGTCTTCCTGAAGTCTCCACAATTTCTTCTTGAAGCCCGAGCAGTTCTTCCTAAATTCAAAGCAGTTTTTCCTGAAGTCAAGTACTTCTTCTTGAAGTCCCGAGGACTTCTTACTGAAGTCCCGAGCACTTCCTAATTTCGGAGTAGTTTTTACTTCAGTCCCAAGCATGTCTTCCTGAAGTCTCGAATACTTCTTATTGGAGTCCAGAGGACTTTTTCCCCGAAGTTCAGAGAACTTTTCCGGAAATAATAAGGACTTAAACTCCCTAAAGTCCCAAAGACGTCTTTCAAAGTTCCTAAGGACTTTTTTCTGCAGACCAAAGGACTTCTTCCTGAAGTATCGAGAACTTCTTGCTCGCGTCTCGAGATTTTGTTTCCTGATGTCCTAGGACTGCTTCCAGAAGCCCCAAGGACTTATTGCCGGAGTCCTGAAGACTTGTTGCTGGAAGTCCCGAGAACTTCTTTCTGTAATCCTACGGACTTCCACCTGAAGTCTCAAAAATTTCTTCTTGATGTCCCGAGCACTTCTTCCTACGTTCAGAGCAGTTTTTCTTGAGGTCCCAAGCACTTCTTATTTTAGTTTCGAGCACTTCTTCTTGAAGTTCCGAGCACTTCTGACTTAAGTCGACAGCAGTTCTTCCTGAAAGCCCGAGCATTTCTCCTTAAAGTCCTAAGCAGTTTTTCCGAAAGTCCTGAGCACTGCTTCCTGAAGTCCCGAGCACTATTTCCTGAACTTCGGAAGATTGCTTCTTGAAGTTCCGAGGTCTTCTTTCCGAAAGTCCCAAGGATTTCTTTCCGGATGTCCCGAATTTTCTTTCCGAAAGCCTTAAGAGCTTCTTTCCTCAAGTCTCCATAAGTTCTTTCCGAAAGCCTTGTCGGAAGTCCTGAGGACTTTTTTCTGGAAGACTTCTTTCTGAAGTCCTGAGGGTTGTTCCTGAAATATTGAGTCTCGAAAATTTCTTCTTGAAATCTCGAGTACTTCTTCCTGCATAAATAATCACTCGTGGACTCGAGGACTTCTTGCCGGAGGTCCCGAGGAAGTCCTGATGTCTTTCCCTGAGATCCCGAGAAATTCTTCCTGAGGTCTCGAAAATTTCTTACTGAAGTCCCGATGACTTGTTCCTGAAGTCCTGAGGACTTCTTTTTGGAAGTCCCGAGGATGTCGTTTTCGAAGTCCCGAGGACTTCATCCTGAATTAATAATCATAATAGTGTAGATGCTTCAAAGAACTTACGTTTCAGTATTGGGCACTTTGTAATTTCCGAAAATCAATAGCGAGTTTCTGGGATCTCCTTCGAAAATCGTCAAATAGATTGGATGTTTCAGAACGTACAGTAATATGCATATGATGTTTTTTTTTTTTCGAAAATTGGGCGATGTTCATAGATAATTTGGGATCTTGTGTGGTGAACTGCCACTATTATCCTCAAAATATCACTCGTGGAGGTAGCGAGGGATAATAAAAACGGGTCTCATCGATACGTAAATAATGTGTATAAATTTACCTCTCTATGAATACCTGCAAACTTTATATAAATAAGAGTCAAGGCAGACTCCGAGTAGAGTGGATCTGGAGTGGCAGGAGGCACTTCAGAGAACGATTTGCTTCACTTGGTAGAATTAAGAGAGACTGAAAAGTTGGATTTTCTCAGGGTACTTAGATATACTTTTTTATTGAAACATACTTCTACTTTATTGTTTTTCAGAGGCGACATATTTCAATCTATACTAAGTATGTCCCTGAAATTAGCTTTCAACGCGTAATTTTGACTTGGAATTATTCAGAAGACATCCAACGAATCAAAATTCCAGCTTATCTTCTACACGGCAAATTTAGGAAAAGACTCAACTTCTTAATTTTTTATTTATTTCAATATTTCAGTATGGACCTTCAAAAAGTCTCTGGAGATAAATTCAACTTACCTTATCAATCAGGCGAATGTCGGAGTGACCTCTGCTGTATGCCAAAGTTGTCTCCATCATATACGATCCATTCTGACTGCGAATGGTCCGCAGGTCGCCTTATACTAGATCGATCCACCTTGCTCGAGAATCATTTGAACTGGACTGTCATCCGACATTCTTACGACATGCCCAGCCCACCGTAGTCGACCGATTTTTGCAACTTTGTAGTTTGGCGAACTTTGTTCGATTCAATGTGTCCTTCGGAGTCCAAAGTAAGCACGATTGGAATCCAAAATGTGCCTTTGTATCCCTTTGCTGGTGTCATTATCGGCGGTCACCAATGAGCCCAGTTAAACGAATTCGCCTACCGCCGTACTCGTGGTGGGAAGGTAACATGTCTTCTCGTGAGCCTCTTCCCTTCCCCGTAATTTGTTTTCAACGCATTAATCACAAGCCCAATCCTACCAGTTCTAACAAAATGGAGCTGTAAATAATTAGCCATCTTCTTTTAAGAAATTTTCTTAGTTCGAACACTTAAGATTTACTTGCCAGTTCATGGCAAATTACAACTTTCAAGGCAGTTAGACAAAATATCGATGTCAAACTGTCTCTTGGTTTCATCTAAATAAGATCTAACTTTATATTAAATGTCCTTAGCGTTTACGACTCATCACTCTTCCACACCAGAGTGACCTGTATCGGACCTGTCAGATCACCCTAGGTCAGCATCGTACGGGCTTCGCCGCCGTCACCTCTCGAGCCCGACAGCAGTGAAACAGAAGGCCAATTAAAATACCCAAAATAGCCCATAAAATTTTCGCGCGCGCTTCCCTCCCGGTGGGTCAACAATGGGTGAGTCCACGTGCGAGCACGATCAAATGCTAGTGCCGAGTGAGTGGCGGACCACCGACCGTACAGCCGGCCGATGAAATAATTTCACACTTGTTCGGGGATTATTCACCGCCGACCAGACCAAGTCGGACCGGCCCAACGTCGAATAATTGACAATAATTATCTTCTCTCGCCGACGGCCTAGCTGGCTGGGCCGCGAACAACGTGAATTGTCTACACACAGCAGCGAGGACGACGACGACGATGGCCGCTGATGCCGATGGTTTTGCCGTGCCCTGGAGTTGATAGTTGGTGACTTGCTGTGGCTATCTTCATCGCGTCCTGCGGCACTTCGTCGAAAAAGGATTATTGGGATGCTTGATATGACTAAATTTATGCCCTCTACTGCCCTGTAACCCTCCACAAGCGCTTGTCAGGGAATTGCGGTTCTGGTGAACTGTGCATCATCGTCAAAAGCTGGGTAGAAGAACGCGTAGTCATGGCACAGATATGGCTGCGAACAGACGAAATATTGGTCGAAAGTTTTGTCATACAATTTTAAATGACGCGTACCTCCTCACCTCAGTTTTTTCGCAAAGGACCTCAGTTTTTTTTCGCAAAGGAAAAAAAATCCTTTATGAGTTGAACAACAAGCCCCCGTTCCGTAATTAAATCAATTATGTTAATAAACAAGCCTCATCATCATCACCATCAAACCATCGTCGTCGTCGTCGTCGTCGTCGTCGTCGCGTGTCATCCTCAAGTACTTCTGCATCATCATCGTCATCATCATCACCGTCATATTGGTGCCCTTATCGTCTATTCCCCCTCTCGAATCTGCACCTGAGTGACTTTTTCCCTCATTTATACTCTGTGAAGCCTGTTGCTCTTCGGAGGCCTATTCATGACCGATAAAAAGAAGCCTCAGTACTTCGACACTGGCTTCAACGCACACTCACCGATAACAGTAAATGAATGCTAATTGCTCGGCAATGCTTTGTGATGCTGCCGACCATAGACCATTTGTTTCGATCCTCTCCACCCCTGCACGTATGCAACCCACTGAATAGACGACGCTGCATCCTCTACACTTTTATTATTAATATATTCATTTCGCCTCGTCACTTTCAAGCGTTAACCCAAACCCACGAAACATTGCCATCGACCTACTCATCATCATCGTCGACGGCTCCAATAATTTAATAAAACATACATCATACAAGCCTGGAATGCCACACACTGCTACGCCTCAACCTTCGAGCTGGGAAATTTCCATAACTTTTTCCCGAGCGACAAAAATGTCGCTCATATTCTGTAGGTATATAAATTTTATTATAAATAATACCCGCCCCCGCACAGCGGAACAAAGAATGTCCGGAATTCCGTACGGGAGAACAATTTTTCCGCGCGGTGACTCCGACTTTCTCCAGTATCGGGAGTGCAGAATCCTCGCTGGCGCTGTTTTTTTTTTTTTTTCAAACTCTAGCTCAGGTTGAACAAGTTATCATTTTTCGAAGTCTCATGCTCGGTGGGTTGGGTTGCTACTTTTTGCACACTCACAGTCTCAATGAGGATGATGAGGCATGGGTTATGATCCGGGATGCAGTTTCGGATCAAATGCCGGAACAGACTGTTGGCTTGGAAAAGGGGCAGATCGGTTGGTAAAATTAGCTTGGTGTGCAGAGCTCGATTAGCTTGGGAAGGAAACTAGTTCTAAACAGTTGTGCAACCCATAATCAGGAGACAAATCGGGAGTACTACATCTACGTCCCCAAATGGCTCCTGGCTTAGAAATCATCGGGAGACAGTTAACGGCATTTGCATTTCATTTCATTGAATGCCTAGCAACCTTGTTTGATCAGTAAACAAATCAATATGAACCAAAATGGAATGTATGAATATACTTAGCTTGTATGGAGAGATCTGTCTCCTCTTACGTATTGATTGAACCTTCAGACAGCAGCCTTCAGCAGTTATGGATTTGTTTGCCCGTTTCTGATACTAGACTTAGCTAACCTTATTGTGTCGAAAAATCTTCCCACAAGAACAAAGAAGGCTGCGCCAAGGCATTTCATCAATAGTTTAAAGAAAAAAGGACGACGATTTAACAGGCCACTGCACGACTCCCACAAATCCGCGAAACCATCGGTTTGGAAATCTGACCAGAAGAACGTTCAGCTCAAAAAAAAAAAAAAAAGATTATTCAAACGAGCTCAAGACCAAGACTTCAGGAGATTTCAGGTCGTGACAACTCTAAAGCTAGATGATGAAGCTTGCGGAGGTAACCAGCAGTCTTTTTTATGAATTCCAAAGAAGTGTGCCTTCAGGAAATGCTAATGTTGAATTGAAACAAGAACATGAAAGTTTTTTTTGGCGCCAATCCGTTCCAGTTCCTAAATATGGTTTTTCATACAACATTTAGAGAAACTTCCATGGGAAGATCGCAGCAAGCCGTGCTTGGAAACTGACGTGTTTTGTTTTTGCTGCGTCCTTTTCGCGAAAAATAAAATCAAAAATATATTCGTAATTCAACCCAAACGAAAAGTGACATCATAAGCGTGTTTTGAGTAATATGTAGTGAATATAATCGATTCCCTCCCCGTTTTTTTTTTGTTTTTTGTACTTCGCCCCCGCACCCGGCGAAAGAGTTAATAGCAGCTTAGGGGCTATTCATAAACCACGTAGACTTTTCTGGGGGGAGGAGGGAGTTTGACCAAAGTCTACTCTCCATGCAAAATTTTGAAAAATTGTAAGGAAAAAAGTCTACGGGGGGGGGGGGGGGGGGGGGGGTGGCTGTGTTCTGAGATTTTCAAAAATGGTTTATCAACAGGCCCTTAGTTGTGTTTATTAGTGCTGTTAGTATTGTGCCACGTGGACATAAACTATTAAATTAGAGTATTTTTCCACTTTGTCGCGAGTGAATTGATGATTATAAGCAGTTTAGAAGTCGATTATTGACAGAGTGTGGAGAGAGAAAAAAGAAAACCAGTGCATTGTAGAAAACGGCCATTTAATGGTCAGAAGCAAAGAACGAAGCTAACGTGTATGCGCGCGTGAGTGGCTGGCATATAATTTCAGATGCACTCACCACGTGGTGTACAGGTGGAGAGCTGTGAAGTTTTTTTTTTTTGAAGACTGTACATCAGCAACAATTTCCGGTGAGATCTATCTGATTATAACTAAATTTGAACGATACTGCTAAATATTTGCCATCCTCAAAACAATAAGATTTGATAATGGAAGTGTATGCACCGTACCTATATCCATTTGATGTTCGTACTGTGTCTATGTGGGGCTCGTTGTGTCAGTGACAGTGACCTTGAAGTGGACGTGAGTAACCAGGCATTCTGAAATGGCAGGGTAATAAAACATCAATAAAAATGGAAAAAATAGCAATAAAAATGTGTGAAATCGCCACTACATTATTAAACACTACATTAGAAAAACATAAAATAGCAATAAAAAATTGATAATTCACTTTCAATAATTCAAAAGTGACCGGTAAAACTTTCAAGAAATGCAATGGAAATTAGTATAAACGCAATAATAAGCTGATAGTTTTCCGTCATAATAATAAGTTCTAGCACTATACATGTGACAAAAATCTTCAAATCTTTCAAATCTTCCAATTGAAACCATTTTATTGCTATTTTAAGTTTTTCTAGTGCGAATTGTTATTTTTTCGTTGGCACAGTGTTTAATAATGTAGTGCCAATTTTGTGCATTTTCATTGCTAAATGTTCATTAATTAGTGCCAGTATATATTTTAGTTATTCTGAAATGGATCACTGGAACCCAACAGAGCTGTCACCTTCCAACTCCCGGGTTAACAATGTTTGTCGAATCGACAACAGTTCGGTTAACTGCAAACATTTTTCTTCCACAAAAACACTGCCGGACGGTGGGCGTTGGATTGTACCCACACACAACATTTAGAGAAACTTCTATGGGAACTCAAAATATACCTTCAGGTCAATTCAAAAAGACCTCTGGAGTTTCCTGGACTCCGGAGAGTTTTCCAGGAGAAGTAGAGAAAATTCCAAAAAAATATATGATGAAGTTTCCGAAGGAAATCAGAAGCCTTGCTTACCGTTGCCAGTCGAAAATTTTCACGTGCTCTAAAAAAATCTCGAGAAAACCTTTGGAGATCATTGTTGAAGAGCTCTGGTTCTGCAAAGAATTCCAAGAAAAAAATATCTGATCAGAATTCTTGGGAGATCCGGAAGTTAAATTTAAGTTGAAAGTTGGAAGGATGCTTAGGTACAAGAACAGGGAAAATTTCTTAAGCGATGAGAACGGCATTTGAAGAAAAAAGTTAAATATATTTCAGAGAATACTAATGTAGTTACATTACATTACATAAGATGGTTGTGAGATAAATCTGAAGGGATTTTTTTTTTGTAGAAATCAAAGATTATGGAAGATGCTTGTGGCAGTTTTCCGCCATAATCAGATGGTCTATAATGCGAATCGGGAGATCTGGAGACTTCCAAGGGAATTCGAAGGATGAATGCACTAATTTTTGGGAAGATTTTGCCAAGATATTACTGGTGGATTATCGGAAATTAATTAAAAGGAAAGCATCTCAATGGTGAATTATGGAGAGTGTGAGCTGTTTAGTGGAATACCTGTAACTAGAAAATAAGAAGAATGATTAGTAATTTCCATTTAATTCCAACTACCTTTATTGCTTGTCTTGACAGATACGCGTATTTCGTCTACAATGTGCAGACTTCTTCAGTGTCGTGTACTAATGTCGAGTATTAGTACACGACACTGAAGAAGTCTGCACATTGTAGACGAAATACGCGTATCTGTCAAGATAAGCAATAAAGGTAGTTGGAATTAAATGGAAATTACTAATCATTCTTCTTATTTTCTAGTTATCTCAATGGTCCCAAAAGGGATTTGAGGAACAATTCCAGAGATTTCTGAAAAGAAGCTATAAAACATCAAAGTTAAACGAAAGTGGTTTCGTATAACTTTGAAGTTCTGAAGTTCGCGGAGATTCTGAAAAATAGCGCAAGGAAATACGTAACATACCGTTAATAGAAAACATCTCTAAGGGAAATTTTGAGAGGTAGGTTAAGCATTTCTTTAAAAACATGTCAAGGTAATTCCAAGAATTATAGATCCAAGAAATTCAATCCAAATCACCAAATGCAGAACGAACTACCACTATCGTCATGGCAACAGGGTTCTAAAAACATGGACGTGAATATTGACCGTCTAACAACAATGATTTGGGACGGTGCCGGTGGTGTAGCGTAGTTGTTTCTCACCACCGTGTGTCTGGTATCAATTTTAGTCGGTGCCGTTCGGATTTTCTGAGATGAAAAACGAAAGGAAGTTAACCCGTTGGTCCCGGCCTATGTGTTGATGGGTTCGATATGTACGATCCAGGTCGTCCCCCAGGCGTGACGAATCAGCTTGACGCTGAAAGTCACGTTAATGTGACAAAAAATAAACAACTATTGAAAATCTATGGCACTCAAAAAATATTAACTAAGGTCTGTACTCGAAAAAAAATGCACCAGACAAAATTGTTTGTCAAAAATTTATTTTGAGTCGGATTTGTTTGAAACTTTCAGGGAATGAACTAATACATATGGATTATGTTTCGGCATAATTACTCTATTCAGTTTCTTTTCCAACGCTGAAAGCCCGCACCATTTCCTTAAGACCCCTCATTACATTTTGTGCAATGGTGGAGCCGACCTTTTTGGTCACTTTCATCCATTATTTCTTCAGCTCCAGCTCGTTCTTAAACACCTTGGACGATTTTCGAACTTTGACCTTCATTATGGCCCAAAATCTTTCCACCGGACGAATCTCTGGTAAATTTGGGGGGTTGGCAGTTTTTGGTACAAAAGCAACGTTATTTCTTCTTGTTTCGATGACATCTCAATAACCACTGAACCGATTGTTATGAAATTTTGCACATGTAAAAAATTTACTCCAAACTAGTTATACCCAGATTTTCATCAATTTTTCCCACGGACAAAATGGTGCATTTTTTTCGAGTACAAGCCTTAGATGAAAATACTGCGGGAAGTCTGAGGAAATTCTGAAGTTTAACTGGAGTCTTTGGTGTCCTGCAAAGATTGCA
The DNA here is from genome assembly GCA_024533555.2 of Aedes koreicus. Taxonomy (NCBI): domain Eukaryota; kingdom Metazoa; phylum Arthropoda; class Insecta; order Diptera; family Culicidae; genus Aedes; species Aedes koreicus. The sequence goes on from JAHHFK020004475.1 coordinate 794,964, forward strand.
TGAATCCAAAGGGTATCCTGTAACCATCATTGTATATTTCATGGGAACTCTATAAGATTCCTGTCCTTCCTTCGAATATTATTGAAATCATGGAATGTAGTTGTATCAAGAGTTATAGGATTCCGATTTGTATTTTGCAAATCCTCCGAAAAACCTGGATAAAAATGTTAGCTTCATGGTCATTCGATTTGCGGCATCACCCGGCGTTCAGGCGTATTGTGAGTGGTACGAAGTGAGAGTTTGATTTCCACTCTAGTTGATGGATAGTTTCGCAACCCGAAAGAGATCTGTCTAAGCATCTTTGTGGTGAAGACGGTGTCGATAATCTTTTGTAGAAGAAATAATGAGGATTTAAGGGCTCTACATTGAGATCATCGAAAAACCTACGGGTATCCTGAATAATTTTTAGAGGTTCTAGAGGTCACGGGACCGCACAAGAATCTTGAAAATCAAGAATGCCAAAAAATAAAATGAAGTTTTTGCAAGAACTGAAATTACCTGAAGGATATCATTCGAATATCCTTTAACTATAGAGTAGAAATCTTTGAAATCTCATAAAAAAAATCCTCTGATAACGAGTGCGCAGGACATTCCATGCAATTTCTTGATGCAATCCTGGAGATCCTATGCAAACCATTAGGAACACAAGAAGACCGTACTGATTTCCTATGAAAATCTTACCGGTATTCCGTAATCCATCTCTTCTTTCGGGAGGTCCAAACAAATCCTAGAATAATCTAATATAATTCTCGTGAGACTCGTTAGTTACACATAGAGAAATATTGAGATTTTCAACGCGTTGGAGTTGAATACTAAACTGAATAATCATTTGAAATCATAACAAAGTCATGGGAAACCTTAAGAAATACTTGGAATGCTAATGAAATTATAAGGACCTCGTAGACTTTTCTCCATACAAATTTTTGAAATTTTGTATGGAGCGTAGACTTTGGTCAAACCCCCACGATCTGCTAGCATAGATTCTCAACGGCCAATTTTAGCCTATTCATGCAGTATTTATAAAATTCATACTTCAATGATTTAAAAAAATATTGAGAAATCCTTGGATCAAATCCATGATCCAAATACATTATTCGTAACTTTTATAGAATGCATTAGGAAGGTTAAGGAAGTATCGATAGTTTTGAAAATCCAACTCAAATCTTGCAAAGAATCATGGATCAGTGAAAAACGTGTATATTGGAAATTAAATGGGAACTAAGATAGCTCATAACATCTACTCAAAATACCTATGTAAATCCAAATTTTCGTCACAACAATTTCTAAAAATTTGCAATAGTTCTCGGAACTTCCATCCATGCTTTGCATTATTGAACTTAATTCTCAACAGTTTACTGAACTTAATTTCGTTTTTTTTTTTTGTCTTCAGTTCGCTAGTTCATGTTTATGCTCATACTGCCGCCATACTAGTTATTTAATGTAATTCAATGTTTTCAAACCCTCATTTTGCAATCAAAAAAACATCCGTTCGTTTCGAAAGAACTGTCGTTCATTCATTCCTGGTGAAGAGCTAGCTCTTAAGTTTTACCAGTACTTATTTAAGAAACATATTAAATTTCACCTCAAATGAACCTATCTCGCTTCCCACAGATTTCCCCACCCCTCCCGCACCCAATCACAAGCACCTTTTACAAATTCAACACCCAATTTTAAGGGCCAACAAATTGCTCTCCCTTCCCCCACCGCCGCATCAGTTTGACTCCTCTCAAACCACTACAGCCCACCACCGCCACAGCCGGAAAATTAATATAAAATTTAATTATAAATCATAGCCCATAACACTGACACCCTCCCCCCTAGCCCAGCTCGTTGTTCGTCTCCCGTCATCATCTTCTGGGCTGCAGCGAGTTGAGTTTCAGTCCTACCGCCGCGCCGTAACCTCTCGAATCGACTAGAAAAAGAAGACACCGCCGGCTTCTTCCCCTTCCGATAATAAAAGGGAACATCCTTTTAGCAAATTATTACGTGTAATAAATTTAATAAACCCACATCTCCGCTCCGATTCGAGCGGTGGCGAGCCCTTTGGCTGGCAGCTTAGCAGGCCATGAATATGATGAAGGTGCTCGTCTCGTCACGCAACGCTTCCTTCCTTTCTTCTCGCTTTGATCCACTGCAGCAACAAAGGAGGAAAAAATCACCCTCTGCCTACTCTTTGATAAGCGTGCTCTTTTCGCACTTTTCGGGTGTTTGGCGTTTGTCATAAAGCGCTTTTGGAAAATATTGTTAAGTATGTGAGAAATTATTCAAAGGTCGTCCTGTCAAATCAATCACCGAACAACGTTCGACGGCGAGGACGATAGTCAGAAACTTTGTCTTGCCTTGTACATTTCCTCCGAATTGCTCCGTGACTGAGACAAAGAAACTTGTCCCTCATTGCAACTAGGAGACTTTTGGCGAAAAAGGGACACACGCTGTAAACTAATCGTTTTCAATTTTGCGGAGAAACTAATAAAATTTCCCAATGACAATATGTATAAAGGGAAGGGAATCCGGTTCTATTGGTAGTCTGTGATGAGGATGACGACGATGATGATGATGATGATGATGATGATGATGATGGGTTAAATATAACGAGCTGAAGACCCAAAACGAGGCACTGAGGGAGAATATCGGCTCCGACAGACGTCCAGCAAATTGAAAGTAAAATACGTGCCGGTTTCTATGCTCACAGGCGCAAAAGTGTGCTTACCTCTTCCTGGTAGTACCCAATGGGAAAGGGGAGCTTTTCTTGTGAATGCGTCCTGTGTTTGGAAAATGCAAAAGAACACAGTGGAGTCGAGCCTAATGCGATTTTGATCTTGGCTTGTATCGTCACTATATCGTTTGGTTGTTGACATTGTGGGCGTCGAATTCACAGAATTCTGCTCGTGTAAAAACGATCGCCACTAGGGTGGTCCTCCATAGGTGTGACTACATCGATTTATCGTCATCGACTTGCCTGATTTTACAATATTTAAAATTTTTTTTTTTGCTTCATAGCGTACATAGTATAGAGGTGAAAAGTTACTGTCAGACCTGTCTAAGTTTACTGTTTCAAAAAGATTAGCAATTAATTAGAAATAGGTATATTGCAACAATACTTTTCTTATGATTAACAGAATCTGATTTTAGTATTTAAAGTAAATTTAAATATCTTATAACTTATTCGAACTTCAAACATTTCCTTGAAAAATTCACTCATGGCATTCTAGATTTTTGTATAGCTCTCAAAATTTTCACTATTCTTTCGTATTATGTATCAACCGACTACAATGCTTTAAAAATCCTGAAAAACTCGTTGAAGGGCTTCGAAATTTAGGGATTCGATTATTATTTATTATTATATATTATTTTCGATTACAAACAGCTCAACAAGAAACTGTTTCATAGCTATTTGCACACTGAAAATTTATTTTCGTAAATTAGGTCTCACTCGTTTTGAAAACATAGATTTTATAAATAGAACAAATGTCTCGTTTATTGTATGAAACATTCGTATTACTTTTTATCTGGTGAAATGCTATCATGACACCTTTTTGTGTAATGCGCGAAATAAATTTCGTAAAGACCAGCCAGTCGCTGTTTCTCTTTTATGGGCGGGAATGATTTATTTATCCCAAAAAAAAAAAAAAAAAATAAAAGTCAAAAATTTGCAATCTTTACGATTTATCTTAAACATAATACGATAAACAATTAATTGCGAAAGTATAGGAATATACGATACTATATGAACATTGTTATACGACTTGTGGTTGTTTGGGAAGTGCAGTAGAGTGTTATAACTTCATACTCAATAATCAAGTATCTTCTCACGAGTCACCGTGGCCAAGTGAGATCAACCACGGATTCAGTAACAGTTCTTTCCAAAACTATAGGATCGAATCCCATATCAGAAACATTAAAAAAATCCTATACCACTCCACGTGGTTGCATTTTTTTTTTGTCAATTAAATTTCGAGTCGATATAGTAGATCTGCCAGTCATTCATGCAACCACAAGAGAGACGTTTCTTTTTAATTTGTGACAAAATATTCGTAGCTCTTTGTATTGTTTTCGTACAATGCATGAATGTTCATTCTGTGTCAACAAATGCTTCGTGCATTTGACAGTTGCGCGTGTGGGAATAATTACGAAGGTATATTCATAAAAACAACAAATCAGTTTCGTTGCAGATAACAACGAATAGACGTTAGTTCTACCTCCGATTTCGTAATATGAAACTCAACCCTCGAAAATTTTGGTCTTACATCGACAAACAGCGGAAGGAGATAGGACTGCCCACAACCATGAAGTTTGGTGAGAAAGAAGCTTCCTCGCTGCCGTCCATAAGCGACCTCTTGAAGGACCAGTTTTCAGCAGTATTCACAGACGAAACGCTTAACCATCATCAGTTGTCCGAAGCTGTAAATCACCCACAAATAACACTTGATACTGTTGTATATTGTTGTAAATGGTGTAGCTCTGCACGCTCGACTTCTTCGATTCAACCGCTCTCTTTCATATGGATCCTTCCCAAGCCTTAGGAAGAAAACATTTGTTTTTCCTGTGAACAAAAAAGGCGATAAACGAGATGTGGCCAACTATAGATGAATCGCCGCTTTGTGTGCCACTTGTGTTCTCAATTCTGTTTCCGAGACTGAACATGGATTCATGGCAAATCCATCACATCCTTCATCATTAGAACCTATAGAAGCTCACAAACAGGTTGATGCAATCTACACCGATTTTTATGCAGCGTTTGATAAAACCAATAATAAAATCTTGTTTGCTAAGCTCGATCGTCTTGGTTTCTCCAGTAGTCTAAAGGGTGTTCCGATCAAAATTTAGTCAAACAGTAATGTGTGTGAGTCGATCAATGTTTTTATTAATAAGTCAAATTCTTTTTCTTTTTCAAGTTCAGTTAATACAGAATACAGGAGAAATATTCAGCTATGCTTCCTTTTTACCGAATGCGAATTGGCGGGTCTTTCGTTTAACATTTGCCATAAGATTTTGTACAGTCTCCTTGTCCACTTTATTCGCCGCAGAACGCCAGTTTGCTTTGAACTGTTTCTCGCTCACAACAGCTTTTTGAGTCTTCTTAAGGTTCCGCTTGACGATGGCCCAATATTGTTCGATTGGGCGGAGCTCTGGCGTGTTGGGAGGGTTCTTGTCCTTGGGCACCACTTGAACGTTGTTGGCAGCATACCACTCCATGGCCTTTTTTCCGTAAGGGCAAGATGCCAAATCCGGCCAAAATAGAACGGAACAATTGTGTCGCTTCAGGCAGTAGACGTTTGTGTAGGCACTCGCTCAGATAAATATCCTGGTTGACGGTTCCGGTCGCAATGTAAACGTTGCTCTTCAAGCCACAGGTACGGATGGCCTGCTACACCTGATATTTCTTGGCGGACATTGACAGTTTAATGTGCTTGAAAATATCTGCCACCTTTCCCCGTCCGGTTGCCGTATGAAATTCCTGTCCAGGAAGCTGTTTAAAGTCTGCCTTGACGTAAGTTCCAGCGTCCTGTACCACGCAATCAAACTTCGTCAGCATCGTCGTGTACAACTTTCGCGATCGTACTTTGGCCGACATGTTTTGTTTATCGTCGCGATTTGGAGTCACCACTTTCTTGTAAGTCGACAGTCCAGCTCGTTTGTTAGCTCTATCCACGGTTGAAGGCGCCACTCCCAGCTTCTTTGCGACATCGCGAACGGAGAGCTTTGGGTTCCGCTCGAAACAGCGGGCAACTCTTTTTGTCGTCGCTGTGGCCTCCGGCTTTCGCTTTCCCCCCGATCCAGCTTTCCTGGCTGTCGACAAACGTTCACCGAACCCTATTAATACGTTGGTAACAGTTGATTTAGCCACATTCAACAATTTCGCCAACTTGGCGTGAGAGTAGTTTGGATTTCCGCCATGCACGTGCAAAATTTTGATGCGTTGCTTCTTTTCCTTCGACGACATTTTGATAACTGAAGTGCTAATCTCAAAATCAAAATAGAGGCATGATGCTAGACGTACAAATCTTCAAAATGAGGGGTGTGCAAATTTTTTAATGCACGATGAAAGGAAATGAGTCAAGTTTAAGCTAACCAAATTCTGATCGAAACACCTTTTACTATTAGATTGGCATAATTCCTACTTAGTTGGTCGTTCTATTATTTATTTATTTATTTATTTACATGGCATAACGTCACGATACTATAACATAGCCTGATACACAATATCCATCCATAATGCCCGATTCGTGGCTGCTCCTCTCCAATCCCTTGGGCACCTTTTACCCCCTAGGTCTTGCTCCATCTGGTCTGACCATCTTGCTCGTTGCCCCACGTCGTCTTGTACCAAATGGATTCCCGTCGAACACCATTTTTGCAGGATAGTTGCCCGGCATTCTCGAAACATGGCTGCCCAGTGTATCCTTCCAGCTTTTGCCACCTTCTGAATACTGGGTTCATCCTTCGCCTCCATAGTCCGTCCTCCTGTACTCCACCAAAGATGGTTCTTAACACCCGTTGCTCAAAAACTCCGAGTGCTCGCAGGTCCTCTTCAAGCATTGTCCACGTCTCATGCCCGTAGAGAACAACCGGTCTTCCTTGTGTATTATTCGTTGCAATTCCTTTTTAATGGTGTCGGCTCGCAAGGCCCACAACCAACCCCACTATCTCGCAGGAGGACCATCGTGATGCTGCTGTTTAACAGTCCCAAGCACCACCAGGACTTTCGGCTTTTGTATTTAGAGTCCTGGGCGCACTAACAAGACGGTGACTCAGCCGCTCCTAACATGGAGAACAGACGCTGATTTGAGTCGCCCCTAACATGGAGAACAGACGCTCAAATGGGTGAAGGCTTGGACTTTTACCCTTATTTTTAAAAGTGGCTCGCTTTTGTCATGGTTGGTCGTTCTATGTTAGTCAAAATTGGGAACATAATATCGGGACCATTCTCTGTCATATCTGGTGTTCCACAGGGCAGTCATATTGGACCATTCTTATTCCTGCTATACTTTAATGATGTTCACCTAATACTTAGGTGTTTCAAGCTTTCGTATGCTGATGACTTCATACCATACCACGTAATAACCTGTCCTGAAAATGCACAATTTCCACAGTGGGACCTTGACAGTTCAACTAAATGGTGCTCAACAAATCGTATGAGCCTGAATGATGGAAAATACTCGGTAATATCTTTCCCTAGAAAACGCTCCGTAGAGTCATTTAACTACAGTATCGCAGGAACATCCCTAAAACGTGGATTATACAGTTAAGGATTCTGGCATTCATCTTGATTCGCGATCAACTTTCACAGATCATGTCAGTTATGATGACATGAATGCCTGTGCTTTATTTTCCGTGCTGCAAAAGACTTCTCAAATACTCACTGCCTAAAAACACTGTATTGATCATTGGTTCGCTCTTCAGTAGAATATGCAGTAGTTCTATGGGCTCCATACTATCAACAAATAGAGGCAATTCAACATAAGTTTGTCCGCAAGGCTCTTCGGCGGTTGCCTAGGAACGATCCTTTTAACCTCCCCAGTTATGAAGATCGTTGCAAACTAATCGGCCACTCGTAGAATTGCAACAAAGACTTCATTCTTATCTGATGTTTTTCAGTCTCATATAGATTGCCCTTCTGTGCTAGTTAAGCTCGATTTATGATATTCGTCGTCGTCTGCTCGGCACACATCAGTTTTTTTCGTATCCCTACATACATTGTGGCTATAATGAGCCCACCATTAGTATGTGTCGTGTGTTCAATCACTGTTTGTATGTCTTCGACTTCCACTTGTCTCGCTCTCGCAATAGAAGTAGGTTTATTGAGTTGCTTAGATAGGTTAGGATAATGATTTGATTGTTTATAGAAAAAAATACTTTATGTTAGTTTTAAGAGTTCTTTTGGATTTTAATCTGTTGATACCTAAAGATGAGGAGCCCATTTTAGCCCATTTTAGAAAAAAATGCTTAGCTCTCCTAAAATGGGATGTTCCCCTCCAGAAAATAAAGAAAGAAATAATCATTTGAACATATTTTTAATAAATGGAATGGACTCACCAAATTCTGCTATTCGATGAGATTTATCTGCTTTCCATTCCTTTTCGAAATATTGAGCATAACATATGCGGATTTCCTTCAAGCTGAGGGCGGATCTGTTCCAGTATGTTTTTGGGTTTTTAGGAAGAAAAAAAAAGCCTATTGCAGCTTTCCAAATTAGAACAGAATTTTAAGTTCTCAGTGACTTTGTGAAGCATTTGATTCCCTTTATCAAGCACAGCCCTTTTGGAGATTGAACTAGTTGAACAGATTGCACTTTTGATCACGAGCTGCCGCTGAAGTCAACGCAGCTAAACGTTCGCATTCGAACAAGTCCCACTGTACCCCTCGATGTACGTTTTCTTTTTTTCTTCTTCTAAAGAGAAGACGACGAACAGACGATTTGTAAGCAAGCAGGCGATCCAACTACTCGTGTAGGCACACTACATACCGAACGCACTGCTGCCATGGGACAACAAACGCCGCCCAAGCGCCCCAACCGGACAGGATTCAAGGAATGAGGATGAGAACTTTCACAGGACTCAGACTCTTTTTCGTGAACAGGGCGGTTCCGAATTCCGCGATAGGTCGGTCGGATCGATTATAATCCATTCAATTAGGCTGATTGGTCGAATGTTTGAAGGACACGATTCACCGCGCTGTGAGGGGGACGCCTGTGATTTTCTTTCTCTCGGAAGGATGCCAACCATCAGCATGGGCTTCGCTTATTCCCGTCGTCGGTCGTCTTCTCCGGGAAATGGGTGATATAAACATATTGTTGTCTGCTGCCGTTCGCTTGCTTCCAGTATAGAGAGTTAGGACGACTGACGGCGGACCAACAAAGCAGGGGGAGAGTTTGAGTTGGAAAACTATGCCAAGAATGTGCAATTAGTGAGCGAATACACATATATTAATACGGCAACAGAGAACCAGCAGTCGGTCCAGATATTGGGATAGAATAGGGTTCGCTTGCTGTTGCTGTTGTTGTTGTTGTTGTTGGGGATTGGACGGCATCGTCGTAGTCATCGTTATTATCCAACCATCCAACGGATCGACGAATGGATCCGGACAAGACAACGACGACGCCGGACGCAATCCGGAAAGCTACTTGGCACTCTCCTTCGTCGGATCATGAAGACTCAACGCGGTCGGAGGTCTTTCTCGCTTGCTCCATCTGGTTGTGTGTGTGTGTGTTTGTGTAACTTGGAATAGGATAGACACCGACGACGATGGACGGTTCTTGCCTCCGGGGCTTTTGTTTAGTTTCGCTTCCTCGCTTGTAGAAATGGGAAGGCACTGTGAAAATTTGGCTTATCAATCCATCATCGGAATGCAAAAAAGTGAGGGTCTGCTTCTTTCTTAGCTTTTCAATTATACCCTAGGTCCAGAGATTCGAGAAATTTTCCATTACGAGAAACTCCTAAACCAGACCGGGAATCGAACCAAGGCACCTCCAGCATGGTGTTGCTTTGTAGCTGCGCCTTTACCGACTGAGCTATAAGGGAGGACCCAAGTGGGGTTCTGATCCCTTTTAGAAAATCAAACTAGCCACAAGTAACAACTTTTGGTTTTATCATGCTCTTGAGAAACCCTCAATAAAACCGACTTAATTTCGCAGTTTATTTTCACAGTGTACAACGGAACCCAAGTACGACGGTTTGTTCGGAAATCACTTGACTCTTTCTTCTTGAACTATTGTTCTTGCTGTTGAAAACCATACTTTTCCGCATTGGCTCCTCTGGGCCCGAGGGGCGGTTCCGACGGGGGACCGAATTCCATTCCTCGGCGAACGGGTCGGACGAAACTGCCAGCTCACTGTGCGCTTCTCTGTCGCCCCATCGTTGCTACTACTTTCTAAGAGCAAACCCCGGCACAATACAACACACATCGAGTCCCCAGTACGAGCGAGCGGGTATAAATCTTCAGCGCTGACTTTGAAAATGCATGTTTTGTTCATTAAAATTTATGCCTTTGCCTCTTTTGTGAAAGGAGCCTATATCCTTGCTTATACGGTAGCATGACACCTCGCTTTCCGTACTGTCAGTGGCTCAGCTTCTTGCGGATCCCTCTGGGAATTGGGGAAAACAACCATTCACATCCGAACGTCCGGTTTCGTTCTTTGATTGAGGAAAATTTTGTGCGTTTTATTGCAGAATGCTCCAACTGGACGGAAGATGGCAAGCCTGGATACACAAATAAGAAAGGCAGCAGCAAAACCGAAAGCTATTTCAATTAATATCGAATTCTAAACAACAAATAGCATTCACAACAAGCATTCTCCCATCCGGATCCGGGCAACAACGGACGATGAAAAGCCTATCGCATTGATTCGGACGTCTGGATCTGGAGAAAGTGCATCCTAAGGATGGCCTATCTCTCCTCGGGGGGTTTCAATTTCAAAAACTGCACTCCACAGCTCTGAATCTGAGCCGGAGTTTTTGCGGAAGAGTGCGGTTTCACCGCTCTTCCCTTGCCTACTGTGATCCGGAATTTCTTACCGGCAGCTCAAAATAAGAATCCCGGAGTTATGAAAGAAGAAAATTAATTTCGACCTTTGCCTGATTTCCTTCCGATATGGGGTGGCTGGGGTGGGCAATGCGTGCTGCTACAGATTTTGCATGGATTCAGGATGAAATGTTGTTTGATCTTTTGGAAGCCATTGGAAGCGGAGGAGTTATTCCGAGGGTGCTAAGGATGAAGGGAAAAGAAATTTAATTTTTCCAAGCTTTAGCGCAGAAAGTTTTCCTCAGCATCATCGCAGCTCCGGAGTTCAATTAATTCCGACAAATGATGTGGTTGGGGCGTAGCTGTAGAAAAATTGAGGAGATACGAACTGAGCGAGTCAAATGGTTTGGGTTTGATAAGTGTTGCTTCATTGAGATCAAAAATTCATCCCATTCGATTGATGGATGGTGGATAAGGTGTTCATCCGATACTTGTTCGTCTTGCATATGAAACGTATGTCTTTATTTCCGTTTCATCAAAAACTCCTTGTGAATTCCATGCTTATTCCAATGTAATCGTGGACTCTATTGAAAGCTTCGATGGGTTATCTTACAAGTACTAATTGAGCACTCCAGGTGAACGGGAACACCAATTAGCACCCTCAGCACACTCAAGAGACGTTCAAATCCAATTGTAATTCAGTTTTACTCGCGTTACCTCTGAGAATCAATTTTCTAAGGACACCTCACGATCACATCTTCTTCAACTAAAATACGTGCCATTATCCTGAAATATCTTGTAGACATTTTTAACCATGCAAAACCCCTTCTTTTTCCTTGGTATTTCAAGTTTTTTTTTTCAATATCTTTATTAGAAAAACTTTCAGCGTTTGGCAAATATTTCAAGTTTATCTCCTGCTTCTTAACTTAGTGTTCTAATACCCTACCACAGTTTTAAATTGAGAGCTTTCGATGTCTGTACCATGTCTAGGAATCGAACCCAGTCATTTTCAGCATGATAATGTAACTGCGCCTTTACGCTTTTGTAACTGCGCCTTTACGGACTGAGCTCAGGAAGTGCTCACTGCCAGCAAGAAAGCAATTTCTGAAATCTATTCAAGGTTTTCTTTTTTCTCAAACTGCTGTAACTATGAATTATGCTCGATAAATTCAGTAATGGATCTGTTTAATGTGAGAGAAATCAGTGATTTTTACTAACCTGAGTTAAATTTTTTTTCCTAACATTAAAGGAAATTTAACCTGGTTTTCCAGGTTCAAAATGACATTCCCTGGAATACCCTGGTTATACAGGTTTATTTCCGGGTAGGCTAAAAACTGACTTACCCGACTAATATGTTATTAACATCCAGTCGTAAATTGCAAAAGATACTGTGCACTTTTCCGATATTCCCCCCAAGTAACATTGCCAAACCATCCTGTTTTATTAAGGTTTTATCAAAGCCACTAGAACTCAATTTGGTTTTGCTATGACACCAAGAAATGCCAAAAGGTTTCATATTTTAGTCAGGTTCATGAGAACCTACACAGCTGGTTTAAAACGATCTTAAAACCTCGTTATCTCAAATTCCTTTTACTCCTATCAAAGGTATTATTTCGACTTTATGAACTCATAAAATGCTGTTTTGAAATGCCGTTTTAGGACTCCTTCATATTATCTTATTATGGTCAGTTGAAAAAGCATTTTTAAACCATTTGTCCTCCAGTAAATGCATTAATTGGGAAATTGGCATTGAGGAAAGCCACCAAATAACCAAACAGTTTTAAAGTAGTCATTTCGAAGATAACTTGGCTTTATGGCAGAATTGTGATTTTTTTTCCAATCGCCATATTGAAATAGAAGCAATGATTGAAATGTGCAAAAATAAATGCACCATATCTTAAATATAATGCAAATGAACTGTAGATCGGAGATTGATGGAATTGAATAAGATAACCTAAATAAATCCAATTTCTGGATTTATTTAGGTTATCTTATTCAATTCCATCAATTTTCAAGAAATTCATGATTAATTTAGCGAATATATTTGTTTTAATTTTGTGTTTGTTGTTGTAAACTCGCACAATTTCCGAGGCGCATTAATTTTCAGCTCTTATCGTGCCAATGTTCACTACCAAATTAAATGCGTATATTATTTGGAGCATGATACGCGGTAAAAAACTCAATTTGTTCTGGATATTTTGCTATCAAACTTAATTTCACGCAACACCAAACCCTTTTTCTCAGATATTATTTACTGCTAAATGAATGAGTAGAGCAGAGAATCGAACAAAGCAGAACAACAAAAACCAACCACGATATCAAAGTTAATTTTCACAGCTGTGGCCATTTGGCCGCATTCTGGTTTTCATGGCAGCCAATAGGTTGTATGAAGGTTCTCAAGTGGTCATAGCATCAATCACAAGAACATTTTCAAAATCTTTATGGTCTTATAAAGGTTTTATTAAATTGTTTTCACAGACGTCCTTTTTTCTTCCTGAAGATTTCATCCGGATCATTGTGTAGGATTTCTCAAATTTTTGTTGTGGACCTCTTTTATCATTTTCAAGGATATAAATCACTGTTTTTCAATATTTCAATAGATTTCCTATTTCAGGACTAATCTTCCTAAATCTTCCAGGTCTTTCATTGGGACTCGTCTAGAACTATGGGAGATTTCGAACTTCAATCAGATTTATATAAATCCAGAAGAGTTCCAGCACCGATTTGCTTCTTGCGCTTCTAGAAGGTTTTGCTTTGGATGGATGAATCTGTTGGAATCTCCCTAGAAAACTTCTCACGGGTGCCTTCTTACGCACATTATTGAGTTGCCTGGCAGATAATTTTGTGAAATTGAGCTTCGCAAGATTTTGTGCATATATTTCTAGGGTTCTGTAGGATCTGTTATCTTCATTTCTCGTAGCGATTCAACGAGTTTTGCTGCAGAAACTGTTTTCAATTTGCAAAATGAATTAGCTCCCGATTTGGCCAGAACTTCCTTAAATTTTCATGAACACATCCTCCTCCAGAAGTCCTAGCTGATGTTTCTACAGACTACTTCAAGGTATTCTGACGACTTCTTTTCGATATCATTATCATTTGCCTTCACATTTTGAATTTCAGATCGATATTGCTATGAACTGCCTACAGATTGTGTTGTAGATTTCTTCAAGAATTATTTCATTAATTTTTCGACTTGCCCACGCCTCGTGATTTTCGTAGAACTTCCAATGGACAATTAAAGGGTTTGAGATAATCTATAGAAGTGAGCAGATAAATCAAAAAAAAAAAAATAACACGACGATCTTGCCGAAAGTACATATGACGTTCTGGACTACTCAGTCTTATGAACTTCCTCCAGATCCTCCGCAATACCCTGAGGTCTGGTAAACTCTACCCTGACCTAAGTGTACCATGTACAACACGCCGGTAACACTAATAGACTAACAGTAGTCCTAGGAGAACTTACAAGCACTTGGAGTATTCGAACGACGTGTGCTTAGTACCATCTTTGGCGGTGTATGTAGAAACTGCGTATGGAGGAGAAGAATGAACCACAAGCCCGCACAACTCTAACGAGAACATTGTATCCTGACTGTCGCTAAAACTAAATGGGTATAATGGGCGGCATCTGTCATAAGAATGTCGAACAACAATCCCGCTAAAAAAAGTTTGACTCGTGCAACGAGCTAGATGGTTAGATCAAACGAAGAAAGATCTTGGAAGTGTGGGACATTTTAGGAACTGTTGTTGTTGTTGTTGTTGTTGTTGTTGTTGTTGTGTCGTATTTGCGCGACTTTCAGGGCCAGGACCAGAAATGAAAAAGTAAGTTTTTTTTATCTAGGTGTATACACCGCTTAAATCAAATTTGTTAACACAAAAATAAAGCACTCAAACATTGTAGAAGACATCAATGGGCCACACCTAAGAGTTTCGCCGCAAATGCCCATGTCCCACTTTTTTTCATTTCGTCCCACTGTGCGGCGCCGACTGGAACTAAAAAAAATGAGACAGAATGTCTGAAAAAGCATGCATCGGCTCATGGTGTTGAAACTAACCTCTTGCTATTATTGAACGGCCGTCAACCAAGCTAATTGCACCAGATTCGAACAACTTCTTTTCAAGATTTATAACTAAAATCCTTATTCTCTCTGAGAATGTTTTTCTCCGTCGTTCAGATCTTCTGTGTACTTATTTCTAAGCTTCCCTCGAATCTCAAGGTCTTCTAATCAAGCTATTTTATGCTCGTCAATTTTTTTTTCCTGCAGACTATCGTCAGATGTTATTGTAAATTTTTGTTGAGTAGATTTTCCTATGAACCTCCTCCAGATTGTAATGTAAGCTTTTCTCCAGATTTTCTGAATATTTATTCCCGATCTTCATATGATCATAATCTAGAGCGTTTTTAGGGCCGGTTCATAAACCACGTAGATTCGTTTTTGATAATCTCAGACACCCCCTCCCCCCTCGTAGACTTTTCTCCATACATTTTTTTGAAATTTTGTATTGAGCGTAGACCTTGCTAAAATCCCCCCCCCTCCCCCCAAAAAAGTCTACGTGGTTTATGCATAGCCCCCTAGCTTTACTTCCTACGCTGTGCTTCTTGATTGCTCTCAACCATTTACTGGTGTCTTCAGCAAAGTTATTTGTATTAAAATTATCTATAACTTTGCGCAAGACACTAACTTTCTATCTCGTCATTTAAAAAAAAAGTTCAAGTTTGCAGCGCCGCCTGTGGTGAAGTTGCGAACTAAGATTTATCACCTTTCAATGTGCATTATTTTTTTGAAAATTTTCATCTAAAGACACCAAAATGTTAAGAACACGTTTTTACGAGTTATTGTAAAAAGTTCATGTTTTTGGCGTTTCCGACCGAATTGGTTGACGACCAGACTAACGCAGTCCTGGATCTTCTCGTACGCTTCCAATTTAGAATGCAGCAAGTAAAGCTCGGTGTAGCCAAAATAATCGTCCAACAGCACCATTCTGTTGCGATGTCCCCTAGCTATGCTAACCTCAAACGAACCGTCTGTGAGCTAGTCGGTGTTGGCTTGATTTCCTAATGCTAACCTTTTGAACTCCGCAATCCTGCATCGAAATCTATGTTCCAAATTCTTCACGGACAATTTACAGTTACAGCATCCACAAATGAACGCATTGCTGCGGATGATTCTCTATTTTCCGCAACATTTGTTCCCGGTTCGCTTTGAGCTGGTCACCAATGACGTACACAGTACTTCTGATTATGACAGGACCATTTGTCGAACAGCACACTATGGGGTGTTCATAAACCACGTGGACTACTTTTTGAAAATCTCAGACCACCCCTCCCCCCTCGTAGACTTTTCTCCATACAATTTTTTGAAATTTTGTATGGAGCGTAGATTTTGGTCAAACGCCCCCCTCTTCCCAGAAAAGTCAACGTGGTTTATGAATAGCCCCTATAACCTTCGTCAGTGATCTTGCTCACCGATAGCAGGTTCCCAGTCATATCCGGAACATGGAACACGTGAGAAAGCTTGATCGGTGCCCCAACGCCGACCCTGTTGGCCTTCACTTTCTTCCCGTCCGCTACCGTATTGCTCACGTTGTGGGAAGGATTCCAACAACACCTCGGTATTGGTCATGTGCGACGTGGCCCCAGAGTCCAGGACCCACAGTCGTCCTGCCTTCGTTCCATCGCTTCGAGCAGCTAGACACACTTCGTCCTTGGTCATCAACTTTACCGTCTGTAAGGATGTCTTCAGTTCGCTCAACTTGAGAATAAAGCCTTCCAATCAATCTTCAGAGTTCCGCTTCTTCGTCGTCTCCTGGCCCGATACCTGATGGTTCTGTGAGAATTGAGAATTTCAGGAAGAACACCTCTTCAGGTTAAAAAAATTACTAACGAATGCAACAAAATTGTGTGTCATAGAACTCATAGACTACTACAAGCTCTGTTGATGTCTGCCGTGTTACTGTGATCTACGAAGGAAAACGACGTATCAGATTCTGTGAACAAGGAAGTACATAATGATTCAAATGTAAATGGATCGTATCTGATTTTTGTCAACAAAGAGCTAAAAAAAGATTTAAGCGTAAATTTTTCGAAACTCTTAGCTTTCCCACGTAAACTAGCACCACCATCACAACGGATATTTTTTCAACATGACGGTTTTGATAGATTGCGTGGATGTGCTAAGAGTCGCAAAATTGACGTTTGAATCTGTGTTTAGCGGTCGAGAAATCTTAAGTGTTTCTTCCTTTGCAATTCCTTCTGGTGAAAGGAAATTTGAATTACGCCTCGCGTTAAATTTATAATTTTTAGGTGTGTAGACCAGCTTAGAAGAGTTCACCCTTTTATGAGTATTTTCGCAGCATCGTGCACACATCTTCCGATGATGTTTGTTTACATTTGTTTGCTCCGTGGTACTCTATCTATTACAAACGACAGAATTATTCAGAATGGCTTGAGCGTGTTTTTATGAAGCGCTAAACTTCTCAAGTGGGTGCAACTATTGTCGGCAGCCATTTTATTAATCGGCTGTCGATCCATTTGAACTGCGCGAGAAGGAAAAACATTCTATTGTAGGCAACAAAAACAACAGCATTTTCGAGTGCATGTGGTTTGTTTGAAGAAAAATATGGCTTAACGGAATTGGTCAATATTTGATCAAATTAAAGCTTAATTACCAAGTTATCATATGAATATATTCAGTGAAGTGCTTTGATGGAAGAATATACATATAAAAATAGAGCTTTCAAAATCGGCTATCGAGAGAAAAAAAATTCCTCCTGGATCCCTTTACATCTTTTTGATAGCTCTTTCTTACTTACAAATGTTCCTTCAATTCTTTCTCCAGTTCTCACTCCGAAGCTTCAGAAGATTCAGATTTCAACATGTTTCCGTCCAGAGAAAAATTCCAATTTCTATTGTTATTCGTTCGTACCCTCATGATCTTCATAGCAGCTAGCTGCATATCTTTCTGTGGGCTTCGTCTAGTTCTTAGTATGAACTTACTCCTAAATCGCCTGGACCTGTTCATAAACCACGTAGACTAATTTTTGAAAATCTCAGACCCCCCTCCCCCTCGTAGACCACCCTCCGGCCTCCCCAAAAAAGTGTACGTGGTTTATGAACAGCCCCTCTATAAAATACAGAACCGACCAAAAGCCGATTGGAAAACAATTAATCCTTTCCCCACCATTCAAATCCACCGCCTTCGGTATGACCGACAAATGAGGTCTCGGTTCAGAGAGCGGCCTTTTTATTCCACATGGAAAACTTTCCTGTTTCCATTCCAGCCATCCAGATGAAAGATAACCGCTCCGCTTCCGGTGAAAGAATAAAACTTTTCTCGCAAAGTTTGACCTTTGAAAATATGCGGAAAACTTTGCCATTTCCGTACCCCATTCGTCCTCTCTCTTTCTCTCGCTCTCTCTTGCTGCATCGTCCGGTTTTGTTTGTTTGTAACCATGGTGAATTTGAATAGCGGAATTGCATCCTTCGTGGTGAGAAATCCATTTTCGTATACTGAATAGGTAAAAACTGTCAGTGGCGGCTCTGTCACTGCTAATCATCACATATTCATAGAAATGACAGAGCGGCAACAGAATCCGAACCGGAGCACAAAGCATACCGAGCGATAATTAAAATTGGGAATACTTAATCTTGCCCCGTTCCGTACCTATTTGCTTCCAACCATGTCCACTTCCGCTCGATTGCTGGCGACGAAGAAGCCGCGCAGGCAAAGGAAAAGAGAGAGAAAGGATGGCGGCCATAAATCTTAGCGTGGAAAAAGGACTCTTTAAAAGCGCTAGGAAGACTTCGTAAACTCCGAAAAAAAAAAACTAAGTGAAACGGGAAGCAAATTACAGCTATTTGCTGAGCACCCAGAAGCAGCAGTTCCTCCCAAGGATTTAACTTTTTTTTTCTGTTCGCTTTCGTTTCCTTGTCTGATGATCTGGTCCAATGGTGAGTGCGCCATCGCCAGGAACAGCAGGAAGACGTTAATGATAAAAATAACAATAAATGAACCAAGGGACTCGAGGGAGCCGGGTGGGGTGGAAGGAATTTTCCTCATCTTTTGTCACGCTATCGTTCATTCTGAATTGAAAGAAATTAATTAGTGAGAAAAGTGTCCCCGATGCCCGATACGAAAGAAGGTAGAAATGGGAGAACCAAACTTTGCATACCGTTTCGTCAAAGATTAATGGCAGGCGACTGACTGCTCGAAAGATTTAAAGAGCGCTAGGGCTCAGTTAAAGCCTTGTTTTGACATCTCCGGCAAAGTCACCACCGTTTTAGATTTTATAAATAGCATGCTGTGGAAAATAACGCTTGATTTGTTTCGTTTTACATTACAGGACGCAACGAACTGATAGCCCGCTACATCAAATTGCGAACCGGCAAAACGCGGACGCGGAAGCAGGTCAGCTCCCACATACAGGTCCTAGCGAGACGGAAACTGCGCGAATTCCAGGCCAAGATGAAAGTGGTGAGTACGGGCATTTGGCTGGCAACTTCATCTCGATTTGTCCTACCTTTTTGATTTAGATCCTTGATATTGACCCTGAACCCTGGAAACACTAATTACTGAACTCAAAATACCCACATCCCACTCCTAGGACCACACGGGCGTACTGGGACCGAAAGACAAGATGTTCCCGCCGGGCCCCATGGCCGGTATGACTAGTGCACAGATCGTCACGGTAGCAGCAGCGAAAGGGTTAAGCCTTGCGAATCCTTCCTGTATTCCATATCCTCCTCACCACCTGCACCCGCACCACCCGCATCCTCATCCCCATTCCCATCACCACCACCACCAACATCTCCACCCTCATCCCCATCATCCTTCTTCCCACCATCCACACCACTCGGCACCCCCGCCACCGCCACCGCCCCCATCGTCGACACATTCGAGTGTAAGCCGGAAATGCAAATTTCGTTTTCGTTTGTTTTTGTTGCGTCCGCCATTTTGTCTATAGTTGCTGCTACTGCGGTGCTGCTGTCGCTTCTAGTCGATGTTGTTTTCTTGACTCTCACACGCACAAACACACACACACTCAAACACCTGCATTAAAACCGGCCAAAACTAACGAGATAAGCTTTCATTTTCGCCATTGGTCAATCGTGAAGTTTCCATGGAAATTCCTAATGTTTCCAAAGCTAAGTCATTCGGGCATTTTCAATCGATCAAAATCCAATGACCGTCATGTGCAAGCTAATCACCAAACGAAAAAAAATGAGGATGATGCCGTGCCATGCTCCAATCCCCAAACCGAACATTTAGCTTTACTGTCTCGAATTCAATAACGAGCGTTGTTCATTATGTTTATCAAAAAAATCTACGATCGCAACGCATTTATAGTTTTCTATTCGATTCCACAACGCAACCAAATAGTCATTAGTTCAAAATAGTTGATAATCTTCCGCTATAGCAGTGATTGTTCGATGGTGCAAATTTGAGGCAGGTCCAATTACGCTTGCCTAATAATATACAAACATATTTTTTGCGGCTACATTCACAACCGAAATAAAAAAAAATGATAGAAAAGTACACCCAATTACGAGGGTTAAGCGGCTTCCTCCCGTTGTAGGGCTGTTGTACGGCATAAATTGCCCCGCTTGATGATTATGATTAGAGCAGCATCGCATCTTCTTTTCGCCGTGTGTAAATTTCTCTTTTCCAAGACGCCTCTTGACAGCAATCACTTAAACACGCTAATTTCAGGGTTGTGTAAAGTTCCGTCTTGTTCGACAAACGGATGAGACCCGGTGTTCGTGTTTTGTTGAGTGACACGATGGAATATGGCAGGGGAACAACAGGTTTCCAAAAATAACACCCAATATTTGACCTATTAATCCGCTAGAGAAACCACCAACAGAAAATGATGAAGAAGAAAATGGAAGGCGGTTTCAAACCGGCTTTGAGATTTGAATCTGTAGGGTTTCGATCGGTAAATTTGAGACTTGACCGAAGGCAACTGCATCGCGACAATTAGTGGCAATTACGTCAAAACAACTCGCCGTTTCGCGGAGGCGATTGATAACACTTCCTTATCTCAATTAGGGTACACTTGAATGCGAATCGCTAATTCCCGTACAAGCGATTTTCGCTATTCACAGGACCGAGTGAACAATCTACGAAACCCATTCCGGACAATTCCGGTGAAAACCAAGTGTAACCAGAAATTATCACATCGAGCGATCCTCTGTCTATGACCTATTGCAGCAGATGATAATTTTCCATGGAATTCGAACGATTTCGACCGTGTTTTGGCAGTTATTAATTCACCACAATCACCACACTACCACCGACAATGCAAGTCACCTCAGGTGAATCACATTCGCTCGCGCTTTCGATTAAAATTGTCATTCCAATAAATCTAACCTCAAATCATAATGACCCATCAGCATTAGCACAAGCATAATATACCGGACGACGCGAAGCAGGCTAGGAGGTAAAAACCTGTTCGTCAGAAACTTGTTTGCTGCTGATGAATCGTGTCAAAAGCAATAACATGTGCGAGGCTCTGATTCATCATCGTCTTGTGCTGGTCCCAGTCTTAACGCGCTCCCCTATCATCATCTGCGCAATGCTTTGCTGTGTTGTCTTATAGCCAATAGTAAACATCAGATCCACCATCCCATCCTAACTCGTTCAATACCAGCAATCGAACATGGGTTCGAATTAATCATAATTACACCAATTTGATCTCGTCATCGTCGTCGTCGTCTTTGTCGTTGTTGTCTGCGGCACTTGTTCTTCATGCTGGCTTACCCTGCTGCCGTTACATGCATTTATACCAGCTGCACTTATCTTGATAGCACTTTTTGCTTCATCGCTTCTGCTGTCGCTGCTGCTGCTGCTCCGCTCAAGTGCAACTAGACTAAAATACAAATTATCAATCACTGCATTGAGACACTTCTGTTTTTTATTTGTCAGAGACGGCTAAGAAGACCATAGCTGTGTTGTTTAATTCACCAATTGCCTTTGATGAGTTGCGCTGTCAGTTTTTGTATCGTATAGTTCAACCGTGACACATGATTCATGAGTGTGCTACACAGTTTTTGTTGCACATATTTTTGAGGGTATGCGTGTATTGAAACAAATTCATTGCTTTCGTGCACACTCAAACATGATAGTGGGGACTAAAAACAAAATCAAAATAAACTAAATTTGAAATCAACTTGGAGTAAATTTCTTGGTAGACTTTGTTCCAATCATATTGGGGTTAATTTTTTTTTCTTAAGTCTATAGAACATTAAGAATTTGAAATATAGCAATCAAATATGTTCATGAGTTGATGTTGTTTTGTTTGGATTAAACATTATTTTTCAAAGCTGCAGCTTACGCAGAGAAATAGAGGAAATAAATCACTTTGAATTCAAAGAAAAATCTTTTTGACTTGGGGCCTGATTTAAATTTTCTTTGAATCAAATAGGGTATGTGTCCCTTGACTCAGCCTATTTTGCAACGATCAATTACATTTTTTATTATAACTCATAAAGTTTTGAAGCTGTAAGCGAGATTCAACTAGTTATACACGTGCTAAGATAAGTTTGATAAGACGTTTGGCAGTATGTATCACGAAAAGTTACACAACTCTTTTTGTGAAGTCAGAAACATACGAGGGATATGGATTTAATGTCGGCCTATAAGCACCAAATTGGGTCTATTCATGGATGCAACTTCGTCCCATTCGATGGATTTATTACTTAATGCAGTCTTCGTACGGTTTTTTTTTCTAATTTTATGAATTAAGGCATTGCCAGCTGTATTCGCTTTACTGAACACAAAATTTCACAAAACAAACTAAAATAAAACTGCTTCGAATCACTTATGTGATGTTCATATATGATTTATCAGCCATTCAGTAATGAAAACATTATAATTCACTAAACAATGATTTTGTTCCTTCGGTTTGCGTTTAGATGAGCCACTTGAATATGAAAAACCGCAAACTCAGGCATTTCCACTTCAAATCTTACCAATAACAACCTTTTTACTACGTTTTTGGTGCAACAGGCCATAGTTGGGAACATACAAAAAAATATGTCCCCAACATTGGGTCTACGATTTTCTTGTAAAGTCATTGTTATTTTAGCTATGTGAACAGTTAGTTTGTAACGTGTAACTATTTTCTGTACGTCCAGACTGCATTACTCGCTTTATCGATTCAATAAAGCCAAATTTAGATCACTTGAAGATCGTGTAGATCATCAGTTCAGCTTAACCAGGGAAATCATGATGCCCCAAAAGTTCAAGAAATCGAAAATTACGCGGAAGTGAACAAGTATAATTTGATTAATATTATCTCAATTGCTACGGATTACATCGGTCATCCTAATAGCAACATGATTTTGTTGATTATCGGTAAATTAATGACATATTTGGTACATAGGCCGAATGAATGTGATAGGCTAACATTACATCCCGTTACCCTACTAAGGCCGTTTTCAGCGGTGTTCTATTATTTTGGTCTAGTTTTATAACAGTTCCAAAAATATAGACCACCAAAAATAGATCAACTGTTTTCCAGTTACACCGCCATTGTTCTAAATTTTATGTGATGCCGTTCGTTTGGTTTGTTTTGGAACTTCGCCTGCTTCGTTTGAATTTGGTTGGTGTTAAGCTCGTTTTCAAAATGATTCTAAAAAGTTTCCGAGTTTTCCGCGTCAAAAGGTGCCAGTTTATCGCGATCTATTCCTCCCAATACTTGTTGGTGTTGGGCGAATATTAAGATGAGCGGCAGTTAAGTGCCGTAACTATTATGTTTGACTGAATGAGAGTACGACACTAGCTGACCAACCATCGGTAATGTGCTGGGTAATCTGCGACCTGAGTTCAACTCTGTTTTGACAACGATTTCAGGCCTGAATAAAGCATTCCGACCAGTTGAAACCCCTGAGTTGAAACTCCATTGCCAGTACCTCTTCCGGGATCGCCGTTAGTTCCGACTTTTAGGTGTGCCTAAATTTCGAACACCCACAGATCTCCTACGACAGGACTTTCTACAAGCCCCTCTACAAAAGGTTCGCGTTTCTCAGTCAGTTGAGCATCGCGTCATCGAGCACTACATTTGTCCTGGAAGAAAGTATTAAACGGAAACGAACTTGTCCACCGTTGTTTGGCATGGTCTTACCCACCCCGTTGATTGCCTTCGCCGCCTTCTCCTGGGCATAGCTCACATAACTATTGAAGTTCAGTTCGTCATCAATCCTTTCGGAGCAATGACACTTTTCATTTGCCGACCAACAGTACCTCCGTTTTCCACTAGCCTGTTATCGACAATACGATGTCATCCGCAAAACTAACGATCACTACGCCAACGTTAGCACTATTGAACATTCCGATCCAGAGGATGGAACCTTGCAAAACTTCTGTCTTGATCTTCAACGTTGTTTGACCCATAACTGTCTCGTGAATCAACACCCGCTTCTGGAAGTAATTTCTCGGAGCTGAAAAATTCCAAATACCGCATCTCAGCTCGCTCAACCCCTTAAAGGTCGCATAAATTTCAAACGCCTTTTTTAGGCTTATTAGCTGATTGCGCAAGGTGCGAGATGTTTGGGATTTTCAGCTTGGCAAAACTTGTGTCACTCTTCCTTTTGTGTACTTACTTCCAGGAGTGCAAACTTGTGTTGCTATTTGAAATGCTTCAAATACTTCGAAAAATCATATTTGTGACTGGAATTTTCTAAAGCATCTCTCTTACTAGCCTTCATATGCTTCCCTAGTGCACAGAACTCAATACATGGGAAATACATCTTTTTAGGGAAGACTCAAGTAAAGTGTAAAAAATATTTGTTACAAAAATCATGCATGATAAAAATAAACAAAGCTGTAAAAGCATTTTAGGCTTGTTTAAACAACCTTTTATATCAGTGCTAATATGTGCCAAATTCTAGCTTTATAGACCCACATTAGAGCACTTTCCCCTACTGTTGATAACGGCACGTAACTTTCGGATTTAATTGATCGAGAAATTTTGTTATCAAATTAATGGCTAATTGTCGCATTCACAACAATAGTTTAACACAACGAACACCGCTGAAAACAGAGTTACCGAAAAACGAGCGAGCGATCGACGCGTTTGTGCACTTTACCCTTGTTGTTATTTTACGCCGTTTTTCCAGCTGTTTTAACACATTTAGAACGCGCTGGATTCCGTTCCAAATTCGGCACAAAATAAAACAAAGCGTATGACAGTTTTACTTTTTTTTACACCAAAACTGTTCGAAAATGAAAATTAGAACCGGTGAAAATGGAAAATTTGGTTTGGTCTATTTAAATGTCAAAATTTAGAATAGACCGCGACCGCTGAAAACGGCCTAACGATATTAGTTGCAAAGCAATCATGTTTTTGTTTTTACAATCTAGCTTCCATACGATGAGGGTTAAAAAATATTTTTATTTGATTCTAGCACATCGTTATTTGAATAAATTACTTCAATTACATGCTTCTTTTTAAATCAAAACAAAAACGCTTTGACTCAAAATAAAATTGAATTTGTTTGAAAAATAATTCGGATTGATTTTAATGATTAAATTTCAGGTTTGCTATGAATTTCATTATTTAATCTGTTTATCTTTACCAAGGTTTATTTGTTGTTTTTGAACAATATTTATTATGTTCATAAAATTGCTGCACCTACATAATAATCTTTGCGTTCGTCATGCATTTTTCCTTTCCACCAAAAATGGCTGCTTTATTAGCTCTTTCGACTTTTTCTGTTCAATGAATTTCAAAGTTTCGACGGTGTACCGGTTTGCTGAAATAAGCCCAAAAATTAGAATTTTGAACACAAGTAATATAAATTTACATACCTTGAAATGTACCGATAACTGCAACTGTGAAGAAGATACACACATCCGGAGCAATTTGCGATTAGGGCGAACATGCAGAATGTACACAAAAGGGAAATGATGATTGTAATATTGCAAGTAGAATTTCAAACCGTAATTTACAAATTAACGAATAAATTCAAATAAAATCTAGCATAGTTGTTGATACATGAACATTTATATAAAATAACTCAATAATATTGATAAAATTTATTTTATTGATTTTTTAGATTTTGTTTTATATATTATGTATTATTTTATTAATTATATTAAATTATATTTAATGTATTGTATAAAATTACAAGTTTTTTAGTATCTTGGAAAATTGTAAATTCGAGGAAGTTAACCCCAGGAGTTAAATTTTTGTTTAATGTAAACCAAGCGTACAGACTTGACAATTGTTTTAACTAGAATTTTTTAATTCGTAACAAATTTTGAGCCTAAAAAATGTCTACAGGCAAAGTAAAAAGAAATGTAGTTTTTCTTTTGAAAATTTATAGATATAGATGATCAACATTAAACGCAGGAGTCCGATCAAAATTTATATAAAATTTGCGAAACGAATAGGAGGCAAAGAGTTCCTTGTGGAATATTAACTGCCATTCCAGCAGAAATATTAAGGTCTTCCTTAAGTTTATTTCGATAGTTACTACTACAGTTTTTGCATAATTTGTCATGAAGGCATTAAACATCCATTTTCAAGGGACTTCTCTTGCGTCCTCTTAAGTAACATACCAAATCCGTGCTGCAACTGAAATCCCATCACCTTGAAGAAGAATACTTTAATTCAGCTGTTGGCACCGGTTCTTAATCAAATCACGTCATCGTCATGCTGTCTGTATTCCAATCTTTCTTATGGTCTATATTTTCACAATTCAAAATATCCATGACAGATTTCATCGCAGTGCTTTTATGTTCCTTCCTCTACTGGTTGTACACATCAAGTAGCTCTTCGTTTGTATAAACACTGGTATGCACCTGTAAAATATGATTTTTATGATTCTCACAACCAATTGAATAATGAATCAATTAATTAACCTTGATAGTTTTAAGAATAATCATTGGATCACAGCAAGAACAACAACGATAACACCAACGCATAGCATAAAACATAATTTTTACTGAGACCAGCACAATTCACTCCACTCCACTTCACCGGTAATTTGCTAACCACCGCTAAAGGGAACATTCGTCGGAGAAAATCCATCTGGCCGCAGTACTCTATCTGTCTCGCTTAACTTGCTCTTTGGTTTTGTACAAAAAAGGTTAATATCAACCATTAATGACACGTAATATAAGGTCTGTATCCACATTAATCCGGACACCTTCAAATCATTGTAACTTTTGAAATATTTCACTGTGGTATAGCTGAGAGTCTGTGATGAAAAAGACTATGATTGATGTTTACATTTCATGTTTAGTATTCAAGATGGCGACGAAAGAAAAACAAGTGCGCGAGCGAATTTTGTACGGGCGTACTGCAAATCCTGACTTGTCAATACGGGACCTTGCAAAAACATTGGATTTGCCTAAATTCACTGTTCACGATGTGCTCAAATCATTTTCGGAACGTTTGACGGTAGAGAGGAAACCGAGAAGTGTCAAACACATTGGACGCGCTGATCCTGTCATGGACCGAAAGGTGAAAATGATATTAACGAAAAACCCAAATCTCTCCATTCGAACGGTGGCTCGTAAAATAGGGATGTCGCCTGGTTTTGTCCAAAAATCAAAACAACGTTTGGGACTTAAGTCGTATAAAGTAAAAACAGTTCCAAATCGCAACGACAAGCAGAACTTGGCAGCAAAATCACTGCGAATATTTGACGAAGTTTTCATGCGTTGTTATGGACGATGAAACTCATGTCCTGGAGGATTTCAAGCAGCTTCCAGGGCTGGCTTTTTATTCTGCTATGGCCAGAAATGCTACAGCTGAGCATTTCAGAACGAAGAAGGCATCGAAATTTCCCAAAAAATACCTTGTGTGGCAAGCAATTTGCACGTGTGGCAAAAAGAGTAAATCTTTTGTCACTACAGGCACAATCAACAAGGAGATCTATCAGAAAGTGTGTGCAGAAGCGATTGCTACCCTTCATCAAAAGTCACAAAGAAAAACATTTGTTCTGGCCCGATTTGGCATCATGCCACTATGCTAAAACTGTGATGGAGTGGTACCAAGCAAATCAAGTGAACATTGTACCAAAAACCTCAAACCCGCCAAATTGCCCAGAGCTACGAACAATCGAGAGATATTGGGCTCTGATGAAGCGGAAGCTTTCTGGAAAGAAGCAAGGAATCAAAGACATCAAACACTTCCAGCAAATTTGGACAATGACGGCTTCTACGATTTCTGAAGAGTCTGTACGGTCTTTCTTAAGTGAAGGACGGAGTTACGCGCAAAGTTTGAAAATTTTATGCAAATACCGAATAACTATGTTTTGACTATGAATCTGAAATAAACAACTACGACGGAAATATAATGCGAAATTCATGTTTTATGTTTTGAGGTGTCCGGATTATTGCGGATACAGAGCTTAATAAATAAAAATTACTTACAACTTCAAAAGCGCACAGTTTCAGGCACAACACTTTTTTCACTACCAGCTTGATTTGGATCTTCTTAAAACTGTCAAAACAAACATTTGCCTTCTTCCTTTTGCTCCACTGCACAACTCAACAGCTCACCGTAATCCACCTTACGATGGCCTGATGAATTGAATGATGGTTGCATGTGAGCTTTTATCGTGTAGCGCGACATCGTTGTGACATTTCCAGACAAAGTCATCAGAAAGCGATTGATGAGAAAAACAACAGCACTCATGGTTGGCCCATCTCGCCAAGTCACACGGCAAAAGAAAAGTACTGAACATTTGACTTTAACTATTTAAATTTAAGTGAACGCGTTATAGTATCTATTAGGTAGAAATCAATGTGGTCTGTTGGTTCATTTTAACTCAATGGTTGAGCAATGTATACGTTACCTACGGGTTGGTAAAAAAATAACTTAAATTGTATGGACCTCCTCATACACTCAGCCAAATAATCTTAACAATTTCATAAGGTTCAGCTTATGAACGATGCTTAAAATTTCATAAGGTTGACTTATGAATGGATTTAGTTCTACACGACGTTGTTCTTATTCGCCTTTAAGCTTTCCTATTTACAAGTGATGATGTATACTAGTGGTCAAGTCACTCGACCCATAACCTCAACGTTCAAAGTTCGAATCCAGGTTGCTCCATATTTTTATTTTTTCAACATCATTATATTTCATAAGGCAAATTTATGAAATTCATACTGATTTCTTATAGCAAATAATCATAATATGCAATCTTATGAATATCGAAAGTTTATTTCGCTGAGTGTACAACTCAATTCGGTCAGATCTTTTTTCTCAGTAAATTTACTCAACACTGAGTAACTCACCGTAACAAGTTAGGTTCTGTTAGAGCAGTGGTTC
This sequence comes from Aedes koreicus, assembly GCA_024533555.2. Lineage (NCBI taxonomy): Eukaryota > Metazoa > Arthropoda > Insecta > Diptera > Culicidae > Aedes > Aedes koreicus. Next base: position 823,710 of record JAHHFK020004475.1, read on the forward strand.
CCAACCTTTTTGGGCTCGCGACCCTCTTTTTTAATCAGTAATGGCCCCACGACTCACTTGGAAAACTAATGTGATTATGTTGCGATAAAAAATAAAGAAATACATCAATTTACGATCATTTTGATTTATTACGACATTTTATGTTATAACCAGGGAAAAACAATCTCAGTGTGATTGTTGCGCCTGGATTTGCGACACTAAAGTTGAAATTCGGGGCTGTGTTTGAGACAACGCCAATCTCATGCCATCTTCAACGTTCAGTCTGTTTCTTGTCTTCGTTTTGATTTGAAGTAGAGTTGAAAATCCGCTTTCACAAAGGTATGTTGACACGAATGGGATTAGGATCTTCAATACCTCCATGGAAACTTTGGGGTACGAGCCATAAATAGCACACCAGAACTGGCTCAGTTCCTTTTCATGAAACAAATCGCGAGACGAAGAATCGTTTTTCAGGTTCAAGCATTCATCCTGTATCTCATCAAAGGCTAGCCACATCCAATGAAGATGAAAACGGGTTGCGTACTAAAGCAGCTACTTCTTGCTTCAGCTCGGGGAAATACTTCTCAAATTGCTGCTCCAGTGAATCCAAATGTGCAATTATTTCTGCTTCGAGAGCCGAAGTCAGCACGCTTGCTCCTTTATCGGTATTGCACAGACGATCAAACATGGCAACATTTCCCATCTTCAATTTTCGGCGCCAATTTTTTAGTTTTTCCGCGAATGCATGAAGATGATCTTGGAAGTGAACAAGATTGGATTGTTTGCCCTGAAGTTTCAAATTCAGCAAATTCAGATGCTCAAAAACATCAGCTAAGTAAGCGAGACGCTTCTGAAAGTCTCCTTCCTAAAAATGTGCGAGGAAATCATTTTTCCCTTGTGCTTTCAAAAACGTTTGGATCTCATCCTTCAACTCGAAAACACGGTTGAGTACATTACCCTTCGACAACCAGCGTACAGAAGTATAGAAAAGAAGATCCTCATGATCTGAGTTCAATTCCCTGCAGAGTTCCTTGAATAAACGTGTATTCAGGGCTCCAGACTTAACATAGTTAACAATCTTTATGACCAATTCCAGTACTTTCAATAACCCTTCCGGCAACGTCTTGCTGGCAAGAGCATATCGATGGATCATACAATGGACACCTGCGGCATGTGGGGCAAGCCCCTTGACCTTCTTCTGAAATCCAGATTTCTTGCCAAGCATTGCAGGAGCTCCATCGGTGCAAACCCCACACAGTTTTTTCCACTTCAAGTCACCAGATTCAAAAAACGCCTTGATTTTAGCCATGATATCATCGCTTTTGGTAGTAGTTTCGTAGTAGTTTCATTTTCGCATTTTTATTGCTGTTTCGAATGCTTTTGTACAGACGCTTCCATTGTCCAATGGAATTCTGGACACGTTTTCCGTAAATGAACAACAGTTAGATTGATGTAGAATTTGGTGAGACCATTCCAATTATAGAAAAAAAAGTTTTTGCTCATTTCAGTTTGTGAGTTTACCTCCAGCTAGATTTTAAATGTATCGCTCACAATAAAATAAAAGGCACAGAAATATCAGCTTTCACTTAATCTGACAGAGAGACACAACGAGAGAGTGATAATTAGAAATGCATTTTTTACGGATGGAACTTGAGGTCTGATTGCTACGTAGTTTATTTATATTAAAGTTTTTTTTTTAATGAAATTTGATGAATTTTTGATTTTGTGCCTACTTGTAAAATCTGACCTAGAGGCCTCATTGTAAAAGTCTGAACTACGCTTAAGCTCAAAACTTTACATCTGTATAGGCTGTAGCATGAATGAGAGATTTTTTGTTTCTTTGAGGCAGCATGCTTAAATTATTTTACTTGAATTTTTAAGAACGGACCGAATTTAGACTTTAACCGCCTTGAGCTTACTTTATTGGAGGGAAGTGAAAAACGAACCGATCGCTTCAAGGGAATGATTACTAATGATCTATATTTCTATTCATTTGGTTTGTAGACTACTGTGATGGATAACAGCTTCAATCACGGGTTGCTTGGACTCCTTCACTCCTCCTCAAGCAGCAATGGTTGAAGTCTCATCTGGATCCGGAAAGTTTCCAGCTTCACCCTCGACAACGGTTTGGTCAAGGCATCAGCGACCATCGATTGGGTGGGGCAGTAGATAACCTTGATGCCGTCACTGCTCACCAAGTCTCGGGTGAAATTGAACCGCGTGTCGATGTGCTTGGTCCGTCGACTTCCTCCTTCGGCTCGCAGCATTGCTATGCAGCTCTGGTTGTCCTCTCGTACTATGATTGGTCCGGAAGGCTTCTCACCAACGTCCTTCATCAATGTCTGTAACCACAGCAGCTCTTGGCAGGCCTCGGCTAATGCCACATATTCCGCTTCGGTTGAAGAAAGGGTAACGCACTGCTGTTTCCGAGCAGCCCACGAAATCGGTCCACCTAATAAAAAGATGAATCCAGAATTTGTCTTGCGGTCTTGGTGGTCCCAGCCCAGTCTGCATCAACGTATCCTTCAAGTTGACCTTGTCCGCCAAGCTCCATCATCAAGTTAGCGGTCGCTATCAGGTAACGGAGTGTCCTTTTGGCCAATCAGCTTGGCTTGGATTGCTCACCTTGCGCCCCAGGATTGACGCGCTAATGGCAATATCGGGCGTCGTGTTTACCGCAACATACAGCAAAGCACCGACTAAGCTTTGGAAGTAATCCTTCCTTGGCATTGGTTCCGCCATCAGTATACCGTTTGTCGCAGATCTGCTTCAGCAGCGAAACCTTCGACGTCAGCGTTGCTTTCTCGTATTGGTTCCGGAGAGCGTCCCAGGTTTCCTTTGCCGTCTTGGAGGCCTTAATAAGGGTCAGCTGGTTATCCTCCAGAAGTAGCCCAATCGTGGCTCGGGCCTTCTGGTCTCCGGTGACCCAAAAGCTTCAATTTCCGCCACAGTAGCAACCATGGTCGTCGCAGCTCCCGTCGTAGCACCGATCGTAGCGCTCGACGTAGCACCCGCCGCCGGTTTGAATCCGATCACGTGCCGCCACAGGTCGTCACGAACCAGCAGGAACTCGACCTTCGTCTTCCAGGTGCTATAGTTGTTTCCATTGAGCTACGTAACTCCAAGTCGTTCCATTCTTGAAGGGTTGAAAAAAATTTCTTCGAAGTGAAAAAATCTTGACTTGTTGATCGGTTGCGATGGTTACAGCTCTGGGCCCATAACCTATTGGAGGGAAGTGAAGAACGAATCGATCGCTTCAAGGGAATGATTACTAATGATCTTTATTTCTATTCGTTTACTTTTTAGACTGCTGTGATGGATAACAGCTTCAATCACGGGTTGCTTGTACTGCTTCATACTTTAGCCCTTCCTCTATCTGGAGAATTGTCGAAAAAATTTTCGTTGTACATCTTGCAGAACTACTTTGACATCTCTCAAATATTTTTCTTGGTCTTCTAATGCACGTCCTTCAGATCTTTCTTTGGCCTAAAGACTTTCCATATCGGCCATAGAATTTTGTGTAGATTTTCGAAGGATTTCCTCGGAAACCTGCCTGTAGTCTCTCTCTACTTGTTTATGTGAATATTTTCCAGATTGTTTCATGTGCTCTCTCAAACCCCATAAAAAATCTTTCTCGTGAGTTCTTCCTGATCATTTAAAAAAAAATTCAACATATTTTTCTAATAGTTCTTTTTGATTTTCTCGTTGACATATCTGGACCTTGAAATAATTTGCTTTGGATACTCAAAACTTGCTGTAGATTTTTTTTGCCCTCAGGTATTATCAAAACTTTTCTCGTTACTTCTCGGTCACTCTTCGGAACTTTGAACTTTGAATTAGTCCGAATCATCCTGGGAACATCCTTCAATTGTTCCTATGAACTTACACAAAAAGTACTTACAGTCTTTCTCGGAGTTTCTTTATTCAAATGGCCCTGTGAACTAACTCTAGATATTCTCAAGAGTTCTGCCTCCAAAGCGCTTTCTGTACTGCTAATTACTTTTGAAGTCTAGCATTACAAACATTCCACGTGACAGTCAAAATGCAACTCATGATGATTCTCTTTAACACGTCAATCAATTTCGCACCAAAACGGCTGGAAAATTGAATGCTGCTCATCACAAATGGAGCTCCCTTGCAACAGCTAATAATTTAATTTAAAACCAAACATTGAATCCTTTCCATGGTTGGATTGAACCCGCCTCATACAACCCCTACTCATTTTCGTCCTAACAATCCATCCCGCCAGTTGTGTTCGTTTTGTTTGGTTGTGAATTTGTCCCACCCTAACTCGTGATTACCGATCAGTCCCCTTTGAATCATTTCCTAACCTCAATTCAACGATTCTTCTCATTCTCCCCTCGTTAACAGCAATTTTGGCAACCCGGCCTGCAGCCCAGCACATCACAGGACGTCAAACCGTTCGCCCAGGCGGCGTACGGTCCAATGGGCAAAACGGCCACGGCTGTCTCGGACAGCGGCCTACAGGCGGCACATCCGTGGGAGGGCCGAGCGATAGCGACGCACAAGTTCCGGCTCGTCGAGTACAGCGCCTACCTAGAGATGCGTGTTGAAGATACTGTGAGTAGTTGCTGATCGAACATTCGAAAGTTTGGCATCACTGAAACATTCTCTTCCTCCCAACAGTACCACAAGCACTTATTTGTACATATAGGCGATCAGCCGGCCCACCCGCTGCTAGAGTCGGTGGAGGTGAAGGAGATCCACGACAAATTCCCGCAGAAGGCCGGTGGCCTCAAGGAACTCTACGAGAAGGGCCCGAGCAATGCGTTCTTCCTGGTTAAGTTCTGGGCGGACCTGAATACCAACGTTGCCAACGATGCCGGCGCGTTCTACGGTGTCAGTAGTCAGTAAGTATACCGAACGTTTCGTCCTCCAAGGACCATCCTAATTCACGCTTTTCTCTTTCCCAAAGTTACGAAAGCAATGACAACATGGTGATTACCTGTTCGACGAAGGTATGCTCCTTTGGCAAGCAGGTCGTGGAAAAGGTTGAAACTGAGTACTCCCGCTTCGAGAACGGTCGGTACGTGTACCGGATCAGTCGGTCGCCCATGTGCGACTACATGATCAACTTCATCAACAAGCTGAAGCACCTGCCCGAGAAGTACATGATGAACAGCGTGCTGGAGAACTTCACCATCCTGCAGGTATGTCGTGAACCCCAAAGCAACCGTTCAGTAGAATGCTCAGCGTGTTTTCTTATCTTCAGGTCATCTCCAACAAGGAAACGGACGAGACCCTGCTCTGCGTGGCATTTGTGTTCGAGGTGTCGACCTCGGAGCATGGCGCTCAGCATCACATCTACCGCCTGGTGAAGGAATAGCATGAAATCAACTCCCAAACCCAAACCGCCCACCTGCACCACCAGCAGCAACAGCAGCAGCATCAACACCAGCCGAATGTTGACAGCAGCGGTAGTAGCCTAATGTTAAGTAATCATAGCAGTACTACTAACTACAATAACGGTAACGATAGTAACAATAACAATAACGCTAGCAGTAATCGTAACGATAACAGAGGAGGGGCAGAGGTGGTCGTCGGCAGTGCAGACGGTAGCAGTAGCGCTAGCGTTTCCGCTGTTGCTGCTGTGTTATCTGCCGTTGTTGACGAAGCGCTGAGTGTCGATACCCTTCAGCAGCAGCAGCAGCAACAACAACAACAGCTGGTAGTAACCGGGGAAGGTTCCACAACAACCGCTGAATCCGAGCAGAGCTCGACCGTACTGGTGGACCCCCACGAACATCACTACAATAGTCTGATGGCCGCCGCAGCGGTAGCAGCTGCCGCCGTCGCCGCCCGGAAATCGGTAAAGCAGGAATTTATCAGCGGTGAAGATTTCACTGCAGCTGCTGCGGTGGCAGCGGCGGCGGCCGCAGCAGCAGCTGCCACTGGTGCGACGCCTAGCGGAGGGGGCGAATAAAAGCAGATTTATAAAAGAAAGAAAAAACGCGAGAGAGTTGAGAGACAGCCGTTCTGTATAAACTATTTTTTAAGTGGAAGCCTCTCCTTTATCCTGAGACAAAACTATTGTACTATTTCAAGTAGGGTTTTAAAACAGAAGAGAATCATTGTTTTTCGTTTTTCTTTTTCAAAAGTTAATAGTAAACCATTCAGTTTATTCTAGTTTGAAGCAAAACACACACAAAAAAAAAACGAAAACAAAAATGTGAAACTAAATTTTAAGACGATGGAAAAACAGTGCCTATATTACAAAAAAAAATCTAAAAAAAAAGAAACAGAAACGAAAATGTCGTGGAAAGTGAGCAATCGGTGTAGAAGAAGAGAAGAAGAAAAACACAAAAACAAACAAACCTACTCTAAAGTCGAAGCTTTTCGCGGAAGAAGAAAAACACACACACACACACTCACACATATACATACTCAAAGGGATATGAAGTTGTGTGAACATATTTTCATAATTTTCCGTTCGGATTTTTTTTTTTGGAATTCTGCTATATTTCCTTACTTTTGGAGCTATCGAATGCCATGTGTAGAGTGTGGTTTTTTACTTTTTCCTTTCTTTCTAGTTATGTTAAAATGACTTTGCAAACAATGTGACATAATACTTTAATGGTCGAGACCTGGAAGGAAACTGCGTGGGGCCCGATTCAGAGTGCTATCAGTGCTATGATCTCAAACGAAAGCACGAGTGCTTCCGGTAATTGGCGGGCGGGATGAAGGAAGCTTTCCCAAAATGCTGAAAGCTTTGTCGGAATGAGTTTCAGTGGGATCGAACGAATGTTTGGAAAATTTCCAGCGAAGCGGTTGCGTTACGTCTTAGTTCGAAGTTGAAAGACAGAGCATAAATCATAGTGACAATTTGTCGATTCGGTGACCGTTTAGCTGAAGCTCCATATCGGGTATGGAAACTTTTAATAGAAAATTTTGAAAGAGTTGGATAACACCAGCAGTAAATTGGGTCTGTTCTGCGAGTCGAATGAGACGAAACGGGTCGCTCTCTTTTGAAAGTGGCGACATTTGTCGAATCGAGTTAGTCAACTCTCCGTTTAATATGCACGCCGAGTCGAATCACTCGATTCGACAACTGTCGACTCGTCAACTAAGAGTGAACGTCGTTTAGACTAATTCGACTAGCAGAATAGACCCGAATGTCCTACCGGGAAGCCAAGACTAAAGCAACGAATTACAGTTCTCTGATTAACAAATCGAAGTGAACTCACCAGTAAAATCCGTTTTTCTGGTTATTGAGTTTGGAAGAACTACATTTTCAGTGTGTCTCGGCTCATGAAATGAAATCTGTTTGATATTTTCTGTTCGCTCTTTATTCCGCAGGACCATCATCTGTAGTAATTGTTGGTTTGCATCCAACAGAGTCCATGTTGGCTTGCAATTGCCGATAGACGAAAACTATCAGTCCTAGAATTTGCCTGACTTGCCCTAGGCCGTTCATCTGGAATTCGTATCGAGCTACGTTGGAGCGTTCAATAACAGAAGGTAGTCGAGATGATTATCCTACCACTTGGGTCTATTCTGCGAGTCGAATGGGTGGAAACGAGTCTGCAATGGTCGAATCTAGTGATTCGACTCTACGTGCAAATCATATGGAGAGTCGGCCCACTCGATTCCACATTTGTCTGACACATTGCTGCTTCCTTGCGGCCCAGCTGATTGTACCACTTCCGAGCTTGAACATCAACCCGGAGTTGGATTTGCGATGCACCTTGTCATCAGTCCAGTATGCATCGACGAAATCTTCTGGAACACCGGTTCCACCAAGACGTAGCTTCAAATTAGCTGTTGCGCTGAGGTTCGGCACGGTTCTCTTTGCTTCGGTCCAATCTGCTTCAGTGGGTTGGCAGACTTTGCGCCCCAGGATGGACGTAGCAATCGTAATGTCGGGTCTGCTACACACCGCAACGTACAGCAAAGCACCAACTAAGCTTTGGTAGCGCTCCTTGCTAGGCATGCTTTCCTCCGCCTTTTGCGGTCCGTTCGGACACCCAGGGTCCATGGGTATGGGCCCAAGCTGAACCTATAAGCAATCTTACGGATGTAGGTCATTTGATTCAGCAAGAAACTGCCGGACCACGTTCTCTCCACTTGTATGCCAAGGTAGTTGGAAATGTCTCCTAGACGCAACTCAAGCTTACGTTTCGACAGATAGCGGTAGATCCTTTCGTACTCGTTGTTGTCCATACTTGCCACAAGCAGATCGTCGACGTCTTGACGCACCGGATGTAGAAGCACTGGTCTGCCTCGGATTGCTTATACCCAAGCTGCTTCAGCTAATCCGTTATTTGCTGATTCCAGATACGGCCCGCCTGCTTTAGACCGTAAAGACTACGCTTCAACAGACACACTTCCTCCTGAGATCCAGTATGATAGCCCATCGGTTGCTTCATATAAATGGGCTCCGCGAGTTCTCCGTGCATCGATGGCGGGCCAGGTTCAGGACGCTAATTTGCAAGTTGCAATGATCCTCGGAAACATACCGGATTCATTCAATCCTCTAACAACGGCACTGGAAAGCCGTTCGGATGCCGATCTGACGTTCGATCTGGTGCAGACGAATCTGATCGACGAAGTGGTAAAATGAAGCTGTACTGGGCGGACAGAATCGCTGCTGAAGGCAGGTGCGAAGAAGCAAATTATTTGCCACCATTGTCATAAGGCTGGCCACAAGCAGAAGTATTGCCGCATGCTGGCGTAGCGCAGTGGAAGCGTGCTGGGCCCATAACCTCTTGAAGGGAATTGAGCGAAGTGAAAAGACAACCGGTCCGTTTGAACGACTTCACAGAAGAGACAGATTTTATTTGAAATTTTTCATGGCTAACTTAGTTGCTAATAATATGATTCCGTTAGGGGTTTAGGCTGAAGCGTTCTTGGCGGCAGGCATTACCTCAACATTTAGAATTGATACAACTCAGAATCTGTACTAGATATTGAAAATTTAATCACATCAGTTTGTATGCTTACTTGATGTGATCAATCTGATAGAGTTCGATTCGATGTTCATTCACTAACAATCGAGATTTATCAATTTGAAAAAGCAAGGAAAGTTTGCGAGAGCGAGATAGAAGATAGGAAAAATTACATGGAGCAGCGATGCACCTTAACGTTACTAAATACAACGCTTTAAGGCTTCCCCAAACTGCAGCGTTTTTTTGCCGCCGCCGCAGCGAAATCGCGGCGAAAAAATCGCCACGATGAGATTACATGGCGGCTTATGAGAGTGCACAAACCGACGCGATGCGTTTTTTAATCGCGTTGGTTTGTGCGCTCTCATAAGCCGCCATGTAATCTTATCGTGGCGATTTTTTCGCCGCGATTTCGCTGTGGCGGCGGCTTAAAAAACGCTGCAGTTTGGAGAGGCCTTCAATCGTATGTGAGAGCGGATCGTCTCACCTCACATGCCAAGCAGAGTAACCCGGATCGTGTCCTGGTGTGGTCTTGATCGTCCTCCTTCATACGAATCACATGTTTCGACTGAAAGGGATTTATATCCTGAAAAGTGTTGTCCTCAACATACGTGACTTGCTTCCATACGGCCTTCTGGACCTTTGTTTTCATTGAAGCAGTTATCGCATCCGTTATGCATGAACCAACAGAAGTAAAGCCGTAAAAATTCCAGAAACATATCACTAAGAGCTTGCGCCTCAGCGTCGTTTGATCCTCACCTCAAGATTCATCCGACAGGCAAGGTATTCGGGACATCTGCATCGCTCCCTACCATCCACAATCAAATGGCTTAGCCGAAAGATTCGGGGACACCCTTCAGGGAGAAGCCTCTAGAAAATCGAAGGGAGAGACGCAAGAACCCCTACTCACGTTCCTGCAAGTGTACCACTCCACTCCGACCAGCGATCTGGATGGCAAATCTCCGGCTAAGAAGATGTTCGGCAGACCCCTGCGTACCATATCATCACTGCTAAGGCAAAGTAGAAGCAAAGATGTCACCACATCCAGAGACTGAACGGTGCAAAACGACGCTGTCAAGAGACGTTACCAGCACCGAGATTTCGTGTACGCCAAGGTCTACCGAGCGAACTCCTGGCAGTGGAAACCAGCAACCAACCGTCATCGAGCAAATCGGATCAGTCAACTACAATGTGTTCCTTGAGGATCAATACCACCTGATACGGTCACATTCGGATGGATGGGTGGATTCGGACTATCAGCTCCTGTGGAGGCTCCGCTAATTGGCATTCACGATGAAGATCCAGCGTCAGCACCGCGGCAATTCGAAGAAACACTGACGGCCAACCAGGACAATTCCGACTTGACGGAAGATTTCTTGGAGGATGAAGCCGGAAGCAACGACGGGTCCAGCTCCGGTTGCTGAAAACGCACCAGTCCAGTCGACAACACCCATCCTTGAGAGAGGACGGCGCATGATTCCACTTCCAGCCCGGTTCAAACCCTGTTGGATGATGAAACCTTCAGGGAGGAAATATTGGGTCTGAGTTGGCAACTCAATCATACACTTATTCCAATCACAGCAACCATTGTATGCCTATGGAAACAGACCCACTGACACCTCACGATTGTTTCGTAATTCGACTTGCAATAAAGTAACATCTAGTCTAGTAACAAGTCAAGATCGTCCATTCCTGATCGTTAATCAGGAAGGGACTGACATTGATCAAGATCGGTCACTCTTGCTTCTGGAACACTTCACTAGACGAAATCAATGCTGGATACAGAGTCCGGATTAAATCAAAGCTTGTCAACTTCTCTGCTACACGTCGCCTCGGCTTGCAACGAAGTTTTTCCGTCAGATTGGTGGTAGCATTGGCTTCCCTGTGGTGACCACGTTTGTCTGGCATTTATACTAGAGCTTGTTGACGCTGATTATCAGATCTTGTTCCAGGGCCATTGCCAAAAATGCTGTAGCAGTCTGGCAGTGTCAAATTGTCCAATATCAGTAGATGCGGTTTGATTGACGCTTCAGCTGTTACCCGGTGGCGTTCTCAACATTAGTTGGCCAGTAAAATTCGGTCATTCAACGCGATTCTCCACCACTATTGACGATTCTCCGTCAGAGTCTTCAGAACGCCAACCGAAGCCCTGAAGCTCCAATGTTGGAAATCCGAACCGCCATTGAACTGCGGAATTCAACGAGCCGTATTCGCCATAGAGCCAATATTCGTTCATAAAGTTAAGGTTCATGTTCTACTAGACGCGTTCCAATGTCAAGAAGTATGCATTAGGAATGACTATGGAAACTAGTCAGGTCTAACATGGATTGCGTGTGAGGTAAAGTCCAATTGCCACCTCGGGTGAGGTGACTGCCAATGCAAATCAAAATGAAGAGTCACCTCCAGAAAGGCTGCTACAATTATTATGGTTTCAGTTGAAAACCGAATTTATCGACTAGCGACAATCGATTTTACTCTCGCTCTGTACGTTATACCTAATGCCGGAAGTAGTGCACTGTATGGCGCATCTGATGCGCTATACAACGCGCTACTTCCGGCATTAGGTACAGTGTATGGATCGACAGTAAAATCAATTATCGCTAGTCGATAAATTCGGTTTTCAACTGAAACGATAATACCACCTCGTATGTGAGAGCGAGTCATCTCACTACACACACACACACACACACAAAATGAAGGATGCTTAGCCAAATAAACGGTTGCTATTCTATCACTTGGAAAACAAGAACTGCCAAAACTACGTTGAGCACGTCATCACCACAACAAAAGCCGCTAATCCGATTCAAAGCTTCTTCTCATACCAATCCAAGCAACCAAGGTCCCGAGAGCCAGACTGAAAGCAAAACCTGTCAAACAGAAAGACACGCTTCGTTCTCCGAACTTCGTCCAACCTTCCAATTCTAATTACACATTGCAGAAAACACGGCCATTTTTGTTTATACGATTATGTAAAGATAACATAATACAACAATTGTATATCGACGAGGAAAACAAATTGAAATTTGACGAGTCTCAGAAACAGAGATAAATTCTTGTGTACAAAAAACTAAGGAAATTACGAAAAACAAAAATCGCGAATTATTCAACAAACTGAAGCAATCGCGAGAAGAAGAGAATTTATTTTCAACACAACATAATAAGCAAGCGAAAGAACGATTTATTAAGAGTAATTAGAACACAAAATGCCAATACCTAGCGAGTAATTGATGAGGATAGAAAAAGAGATCAAGTTTTGTTAGTTTGTTCGAAGATTCACACAGAGTATAGCAAGAAGCTGAAAGTCGTTTGATTTCGTATTTTTTTTATTCTGTTTATTTATTTTAAATCTTAATCCTTAGCTTTTAGAGAAGAAGAAACGAAAATTGAGAAGAGAGATTTTTTGCCACGCCCACCTGCTTTTAGTGAAAACGGAAGATAATTTAACGCGAAGTTGGAGGCGACCAAGATATTATATAAAAACAATTTATATTAGAAGGCAGAAAACGAGAGAGGGCACATTTTATTTTCGTTCGAAATAGTTAAAATCTGATGCAAGTTTTTTTCTTTAATGATATCGAGAAAAAAGATAATTCATTTTGATCTCCCTAGTTAGTCAAATGCATTACACAAACTGTAAAGCAATTCAGAGCGCGAGCAGACAAGTTTATTTTCTTTATTTTGTTTCGTACTATAATTGAGTAAAAAAAGGGAAGAGCTGTAATATTAAAACAAACACAAACACACACACACAAACAAAACAAAAACAATGTAATCGAGACAAATAACAATACACACAGAAGTCACACTAACATTGACTAGTAGAGCTTCATCTTCTGTGAAGAATGAGGTTCGGATGACGACCACTGGAGAATCAGGAAAGGAAAACGTAAGGAAACAAATTTGACTAGTGATGAAAAAAAAACGGAACACACAAACACATACAACTGAGTAAAAACAAAAACTAACAAACTGTAAATAGTAAAAAGATGCAAAACAAAATGTTGTGGAAAATCATATAAAGCAAATTGATTCAATAAGCGAGAAAACGAGTTCATTTTAGGTAAGCAACAGAAGTTAAATCAGAGATATGAAACAAATCCTTTTTAGGTAATGAATAAGCTTAACTATAAATCAATAACTCCGTTGTTTCTGACTTTCATTTTTTCCCTTCTGGAAGTCTTGTGTACTGGAAAATCTTCGTTTCACGTTCTCTCTAGTGTGCAGAAGCGTTGATATGTATATTCTGTAATGTCTGTTTCACATCATCCACGGAAGAACGATCATTCAAAACAAATACACAGCAATAGATTTTTCAAAGTAATCGTTTCCAGAGAACCAAAACAAAACATAGCCCCCATACAATACGTCGTTCAAGTATCAGATATGCAAGCAAAACTATAATTTTACATAAACATCCACACACATACACAAACACACCTACATGTAAAACACACTGACAACTCAGCCACAACACCGAAACACGTTGAAAAAGAAAATCAAACACAGAAACGCATACTTTGAACAGATAAACAGGAAAGTAGCAAACATTTAACTGTTGATTTAAAGTAAACGAACCGAAAACTGGAAGAAGAAAAAAATAATATTACTGAACAGAACATTAAGAATTTAAAAAAAAAAATCAAAATCGTACAGAAGAAACAAGATAAACTAGAAACATTAGCTAAGGTACTTGTAAGTAAGACAATTGCAACACAGATGAGAAAAAGAAACAAAAATTCTTCAAACAAACAAACAACAGCAGCATAGCAAAAATTCAGAGTGTGTGTGACTTGCCCGGAAATGGTAAACAACAACCACCACCACCACCACCAACAACACCACTCTCGATGGTACTCTATGTAGTAAAACTCGTTAGATATCCGATCGCGAACGATGATGATGATGAGTTTCTGAATAAACTGGTGAAAAATTCTTGAAAAAAAAGACACGCCGCCCGGCAGATTTTGCGTCGGCTAATAGAAAGCTTCGAAAGCCTCTTGGCGTCCATTGCTGCAAAAACTCGTAACGCAGGTAAGAACCCGTAGCGCTGGTAGATCACCTTTCCGTGGTGCGTTACGGGGTATCAGATCTACCACTGTGATGGAGATCGAAGCAACTCGGTGGTTGTACGAACCAATCAAAGTAGTCTGTAAGATTTTGAATTATAAATAAAATCACTATACCTTACGTTCTCAATCAAACCAGTCGGGTTTTCTTTCCCCCTCTAAGAGGTTATGGGCCGTTGTTAGAGTGCAAGTTGCCATAGTAACGGATAAACAACCAGCGGAAAAAAAATTTCACGATTGACGGATTGGGAATCCGGAAACTCAATGGAGGAAATTACAGCGTTTGGAAGACCAAAATGGTGTTCCTCCTCATCCGAGATGATCTGTGGAAGTACATCACCGATACCGAACCTGTGAGTACTGCAGAAAATCAAAATGAAGCTGCCAGGACGGCGTGAAGAAGCGGTGACTAGAGGGCTCGGACGACGATAGGCCTCCTGCTGGAGGATAATCAGCTCAACGTAATCAAGGACTGCAACACGGCGAAGGCGACCTGGGACAAGCTGAAAGGACAGTATGAGAAGGCCACACTGACGTCAAAGGTGTCACTTCTCAAGCGCATCTGCGACAAGCGATATTCCGACGGTGAGTACGTTGAGCAGCCATGAGCTGAAGCAGCCGAGGCTGAAAAGCTCAATAATAAAGATATCTAATCTAATCTAATCTACGTTGAGCAGCACATTTTGAGATGGAAGGGCTGTTCAAAAGGCTGACGTTGGCTGGCGAGGAGTTGAGCAAGAGTTTGCAGGTAGCTATGGTTCTCCGAAGTCTCACGGATTCGGTTTTGTTGGCATAGTAAGCCATGAACTCTATGTTAATCATTAGTCTTTGATAAACCCCACAGTTCTATCTATCATTCGCTACGCACCAGCAGAGGCAATGGGCTGTGGCGACCAGCAGTTGTGGCAGAAAGCGATGGTAGAAGAGTTTGAGTCGCTGAAGAGCAACGATACCTGGGAGCTAACCAAGCTTCCACAAGGACGAAAAACGCTGAAATGCAAGTGGATCTACAAGCTGAAGACCAATGCCGACGGATCGGTACAGCGCTATAAAGCTCGACTCGTAATCAATGGCTTCTCCCAGGTGAAAGGTGTCGACTACAACGAGACGTACTCTCCGGTAGTCAGGTACGCCAGCATTCGCTATCTGCTGGGCTTAGCTGCACAAGTGGACCTCCGTATTTACCAGATGGATGCAGTGACAGCGTTCTTCCAGGGCGATTTGACGGAAGAGGAAATCTTCATGGAACAGCCCGAAGGATTTGTGGACAAAAAGGATCCAAAAAAGGTGTGCCGTTTGCGAAAGGCGCTGTACGGCCTGAAGCAAGCCAGTCGGGTGTGGAACGGGAAGCTTGATGCGGCATTGAAGCAGATCGGCCTGAAGCGTTCTAGCTTTGATCCATGCGTGTACTATAAAGTCAACGGTGACAGAGTCATCATTATTGCTGTTTACGTCGATGATTTCCTGGTGTTCTCCAATCAGCCGAGATGGGTGGAATACGTAAAAGAGCAGTTAATGTCGAAGTTCCACATGAAAGATCTCTGTTGCAGGGTAGTGTGATTCACGGAGCAAATAAAGAGAGCGTGTGTCTCCTTTGAGTGACGACTACTATACTAACTTGTATTTCTATTCTCGGTACATAGCAGTGTGTGTTGTGTGAATGTTACATAGGTGTGTGTGAATGAGAAATGCAATGCACTGGGTAAAATTATCTGAATCAAATTAGCATCGGTGTCACACGGTTGTGCAACCCGACACTCCTCCTCAACGATGCTAGTTCGAAGTCTCAGTTGAATCTCTGACGCCGATGGCAGTTCGGTGTCGGTCCAACTTGATTCGGTCCAACGGCTTCGTCATGAGGTCGGCTTCCATGCGGTCGGTTGGCATGTAGCGCAGATCGATGACTCGCTGTTGGTGCAGGTCCTTGGTGAAGGCGTACTTTGTGTCGATGTGTTTAGAACGCCTCTCAAGGCGCTGGGATTCCACGATCTTTATGCAGGACTGATTGTCTTCCCATATGACAATGGGTTCCGCTTGAGGTTGCTGAAGATCGTTGAGCAGTTTCCGGTACCACATGAGCTGTTGACATCCGTCCGCCAGCGCGACGAATTCGGCCTCCGTCGAGGACAAGGCGACACACGATTGCTTCCGTGTTCCCCAGTCGACAATACCGCCGCCGAACTTCAGCACAAATCCGGAGTGCGATTATCGATCAGCTTTGTCGCCGGCCCAATCGGCATCTACGACGCATTCCATTTCACCGGATCTGGGTCCCAGGTGCAGACCATGATTCTTCGTGGCCTTGAGGTACTCTTTTGGCTTTGGCTTGAGGAGGACTCTTTTGGCTTTGGTCCAGTCACGGTTGGTAGGATTCGCGACTTTCCGTCCCAGGAGTGAAACGGACACGCAAATGTCCGGCCGAGTGTTGACCGAAACGTAAAGCAAACTGCCTACCAAACTACGGAATGACAAGTTTGTGGGCAATTTATGCTCCTCCTTTTGCTTGAGGTATCCGGGGTCGATCGGCACCTTCGATGACTTGGCTTGCTCGTGTCCGAATCTTCGAATCAGCTTGTCGATGTAGCTTGCTTGATCGAGTGTGTAATGGTCGCCGTTCTTCACCACGTGGATCCCCAAGAAGTGCTTGAGCTCACCCAAACATGAAAGCTTGAAGTGTTGCTGCAGTTGTTGATGAATCTGTTCGTACTCCTGCTCCGAGTTGCAGACGACGACCATATCATCGACATATATGAGGATGTACGTCTGCTTCCCTTCATGGTTCCGGATGTAGAGGCACGAGTCGGCTTCGGCTTGGTGGAAGCCCATGGACTTCAGAACTCCGTCAATTTTCTTGTTCCATGCTCGAGCGGACTGTTTGAGCCCGTAAATGCTACGCTTGAGGTGACATACCATGCCGTTGCCTTGATCAAAGCCGAGGGGTTGTTTCATGTACGTGTCCTCTTGCAGCTCCGCGTACAGGTAGGCGTTCTTTATGTCCAAGTGCTTGACCACCATCTGCTGCTTGCTGGCCAAGACGAGGACTGTTCGAAGAGTCGTTTGACGCACAACAGGGGCGAACACCTCGTCGTAATCTTGGCCAAATTTCTGTGCGAACCCCTGTGAGACTAATCTCGCCTTGTGTTGCACCACTCGACCATGTTCGTCCTCCTTTTTCTTGTACGTCCATTTACAGCCTACCGATTTCCGACCGGGAGGCAGTCGAACGAACTCCCAAGTATCGTTTGCTTGGAGCGCTTCGATCTCCTCCTGCATCGCTGCTTGCCATGCCACAGCTTCTGGACCTTCAATCGCTTCGGAGTAGTTTAGTGGCTCGTCGTTCAGGTGCATCGTAACGTTGGCAACATCCCCGAGACTTTGGGGCGGAATGCCTTTCGTGATTCGTGTTGATCTCCTTGGTTCGGTTCCTTCGACGTCGGCTTCCTCTCCAAGTAGACGTTCTTCATCGCTGAAACCATAAAAAACGTCCAACGTAGTTTCCACTTCTTCGGCCGCCGAGTCGAATACTTCAGCTTCTTCGGCCTCCGGTCGTGCTTCGGGCTCAGCTTCAGGTTCGGCTTCGTGTATGACCGGACCGAATCCCTTCGTGGTACCAGATCGAATTCCACTTCCTTGCCTTGATTGCTTGCGATTGCTTCAGTCGTTGCCTTCGGTTCCGTATTCGGTGCGCTCTCAATGAACTTCACGTCGCGGCTCACGTAGATCTTCCGTGTGGCTTTATCGAGGAAACGATAGGCTTTGTGTTCCTGCGAATAGCCAACGAAAGTTACTTTCTGAGCGATGGCGTCCAACTTCTTCCTTTTTACTTTCGGAATGTGGACCCATGCGTCGCAGCCGAATATTCTCAGATGATCCACCTTGGGTTTCACGCCGTTCCAGATCTCGTAGGGCGTAACGTCGAGGGGTTTGGTGGGCGAAATATTTTGGAGGTATACGGCCGTTGTTATCGCCTCCGCCCAGTACCGCTGGTCCAACTGTGCATCGAACAACATACACCGCACCATCTCGATGAGGGAGCGGTTCTTCCGTTCCGCGATCCCGTTTTGTTGCGGACTGTAACCGGCGGTGTACTGAGCCGAGATCCCTTCACGCTTGTAGAAGGAACGCAGCTGCTTTCCGCTGTATTCTCCGCCCTGATCAGAACGGATTGCTTTCGGCGTCCGGCCGAAATGGGCGAAGGCGACGTATTCCTCGATTTTTGCGGCGACGTCCGACTTCTCTTTCAGCAGGTAGATAACGTAATAGCGGCTGTGGTAGTCGATCATGGTCATGAAGTATCGATAACCACTGACCGATGCCACCTCCACCGGACCGCAAACGTTCGTGTGCACCAGATCAATTGGTGCTTTCGATTTGGTTTCGGATTCGCTAGGAAAAGGAGTACGAGGGGTCTTACCTTAGCAGCACCCGTATTTCTCGTCGACGCCGCATTTGTAAATCGTCAGACCATCCGCCAGATCAGCCTGCAGCAAAAGGTCGATTGCCTTCGGTTCACGATGGCCGAATCTGCGGTGCCAGACGTGCTTACAATCCTTGTTGTGGTGGTTGCCCGCAACCATCACAGTGTCTTCCGGTTGCTTGATCTGGTACAACCCGTCCTTCAGGTGTGCCACAGCGACGAGGGCGTCCCCTGCGACAACGTTGAAAACAACCCTAGCTTGCTTCTGGATGAGTGCCGGCACCGACAGCAGGTTCTTAGAGAGCCTTGGAGTGTAAAGCGCTAAACTGAGACTCACCTCATGACGAAAGCCTTGCTCATCGGCGCACTCGATGACGCAGAAACCTTCTCCACGCACGGCTGCTTGCATCCCGTCCGCCAAATTGACGAATTTAACCTCACTTTCATGCAGCTCTCGGAAAAACTTTCGATTAGCGACGGTGTGTCGCGTTGCACCGGAATCAACAATCCACGGTTTGGCATCGTTGTTTTCCGTCACTCTTCCTGCGGCCAATGCAAAAGAAACGGATTCCTTCTTGCTGGAGGATTTTTCAGTCGGCTTGGTTCCCTTCTCCGTATCGCGAGCCAGCTTCCGGCAATCGGATTGTTTGTGCCCCTGCTTCTGATAGTAGTGGCATACGATGGGTTTCTTCTTCTTGTTGTCGTGGCTGACTTTCATCGCTGAGCTTGAACTGGCACCTTGATGCTTTGCCGCTTCGTCGACCAACTCCAGCTTCCGTTTGACCAACTCCAACTTGAGGTCGTCGTCGGAACGACTTTCGAGGGCGGTTGTCAGTGTGTCATAAGAGCTGGGAAGACTCTTCAGGATCATCGCGACCATAAGGGTTTCTTCCAACTCCTGACCGGCGTTGGATAGGCGGGCAAATAAATCCTCCATCTCGAAGAGAAACTCTGCCATGTCTTCACCTTCAGCGAACCGTTTGTCGCAAATGCGTTTCAGGAGCGACACTTATGAGGTTAGGCTGGTCTTCTGGTGGTGATTTTCGAGAGCTGTCCAAACTGCTTTCGCTGTCGTCGATCCGCGGATCAGTGCGTGCGGGTTATCCTCGAGCAGCAACCCGATGGTGGCCCTTGCCTTTGCATCTCCTGCATCCCAGATCGGTTGATCTGTCGCTTACAGCTTCACTCCCGGCTGCACGTAGCACCAGAGATCCTCCCGCACGAGTAGCAACTCGACCTTGAAGCGCCAGGTCTGATAGCTGCTGTTATTCATCGATTTCCCTCCATCACTTTTCGCGATTATCGATCGAAAAACACACACGACTACGGTTTTCGCGAAGATTTTTACCGCGAACGAAACGAAAAAACTTGTTTGCTAAGATGGCGTCACTTTTTTTTCCGCTGCTGGGCCCATAACCTGTTGCAGGGCATTGTGATTCACGGAGCAAATAAAGAGAGCGTGTGTCTCCTTTGAGTGACGACTACTATACAAACTTGTATTTAGGTACATAGCAGAGTGTGTTGTGTGAATGTTACATAGGTGTGTGTGAATGAGAAATGCAATGCACTGGGTAAAATTATCTGAATCAAATTAGCATCGGTGTCACACGGTTGTGCAACGCGACAATCCCGGCCTGATATCGCATACGCTGTTAATTCCGTGAGCAGTTTCAGCAGTAATCCAGGAGAAGCACACTGGACGGCGGCCAAGAGAATCTTGCGTTACCTGAAAGGGACAAAGCTGATGAAACTCGTTTACATGAAGCAAGAAGACGGATCATTCAAAGGGTTCAGCGATGCGGATTAGGGTAATGACCCCGAATCAAGACGCTCAATCACCGGTTATGTATTCCAGTTCGCTGGTGGATTGGTGCCATGGAGCTGTCGGAATCAACCAACAGTTGCGCTCTCTACGACCGAAGCGGAATATATGGCAATGTCTGCCGCAACACAAGAAGCGTTGTGGTGGCGAGGATTCCAAAACGAACTGTTTGGAGTACAACTGCCAGTTCAAATAAGCTGCGACAATCGAAGTGCAATTTGCTCGGTAGAGAAAGAAATAGGATATTCACCCCGCAGCAAGCACATCGACTTGCGACACCATTTCGTGAGGGAACAGGTCGAGCTGAAAACTATTGTGCTGCAATACGTGAAATCAAAGCAACAGAAGGCGGATGTTCTGACAAAGCCGGACGAAAGTTTCAGGAAGCCATCGAAGCCTTGGGAGTTGCTCGAATTCATGTTTAAGGGGGGATGTTGGCATAGTAAGCCATGAACTCTATGTTAATCATTAGTCTTTAATAAACCTTCAGTTCTATCTATCATTCGCTACGCACCAGATGTGTTTCATTTCCATTAGTTTTCCACCCTCACTGGATCTGGTCGAATCCAAGGTGGTAGACGAGGTGGCGAAACGTTGTTCGAGTAGATCATCGGAGTCCGTCCTCAAGACGCACGTGAAGTAGAAGAAGCTGTAGTGCCATAATTGCCAGAAGCCGGGGCACAAGCAAAAGGACTGCCGGTCCCTCAACGAGAAGCGTCCCTACGGACGGAAGTCGTCGGAAGACCAGCGTGAGAAACCACGGGTGCGAGCAGCTCGTCAAGAAGCCCGGAAGAAGCAAGACAAGAAGCAAGATGCCGCGACGGCGCCCAATGCGTGGATTGTCGACTCCGGCGCGACGTCGCAGATGTGTGCGGACCGGTCGATTTTCGTGGAGCTTGATGAGAGCAGCAAACAGGAAGTGATTTTGGCCGACGGTACTGCAGCGAAGTCGGAAGGAATCGGTTCGTGCCAGGTAACCATACTTTCTCCGGAGGGTGAGGCATCAAAAGTAACTCTCAAGGAAGTGCTGTTGCTACCAAAATTCGAATCGAACCTGGTTTCCGTGAAGAAGCTAGCGTCGAACGGAGCAACGATTATGTTTGATGTCAACGGATGCCGAATACTGAAGGACAAGAAGGTGATTGCAGGAGCGACAGTTTCCGGGGGGCTGTGCTGCTTGAAGGTTGCCCAGGAAGCGCTGGCCGCGAAACATACTTCCAGCTGTCAGCATATGTGGCATCGTGTGCTAGGACATCGCCACCATGAAGCCGTCTGTGACCTCGTGACCAAGAACATGGCAACTGGCATCAAGATGGAATATTGTGGCTGCCGCGTCGTCAGTGAATGCTGACTCGTCATCCATTTCCGAAAAAATCCGACCGAAAATCCAAACAACCGTTGGATATGATCCATACCGATATGTGTGGACCTATGCGAACCGTGACGCCTGGTGGATGTCGTTATTTTCTCACCATGATTGACGACTTCACTCGGTTCACCGTCGTGTACTTCTCAAAGAAGAAATCCGAAGTTCCTCTACGGATCCAAGAGTACGTCAAGTTCGTCCAGACGGAATTTGGCAGGACTCCGATGATCATTCGTTCCGACCTGGGTGGTGAATACCGGAGTGGCGCGTTGGATTCCTTTTGTCGAGCGGAAGGAATTCGGCAACATTTTACCACTGCAGACACCCCGCAGTAAAACGGGGTAGCAGAGCGAAAGAATCGCTCGCTGGTGGAAATGGCGCGCTGCATGATCCTGGACGCTGGGATGCCACTGAAGTACTGGGCCGAAGCGATCAACACGGTCAACAAGCTGCAAAATCGTTTGCCGAAGAAGCCGTTGAAGCAGACTCCCTTCGAGCTTTGGAACGGGACGTAGCCGGACATGAGTCATCTCCAGATGTTTGGTTCACCTAAGGAGAAAAGAAGCAAATTAGAAGCGAAATCTCCAAAGTTGCTGTTCGTCGGTTATTCCTCCCAACATATGGCGTACCGATTCATGGATCCGAGCAACGATAAGCTGACCGTTAGTCGCGATTGCAGATTCCTGCCGATGGACGAGGCTCGGACCGCCGAACTTCAAGAGGGAAGTATCGTAGATTATCCTTTCAGACTCGTGGAGCAACCGAAAGTTGAGGTCCCCGTTATTGCCGAAACTGTGAATGAGAGCGAAGATGAATCGGAAGAGTCCGATCTTTACGGGTTCGAAACTAGCTACGACGACGATCCCAATGAAGAGACATTCGCTGAAGAGCAAGAAGAGCTCGGCGAATCCGACGGACAGGAGGAGCAGGATGTCGCCGGCGATGCTGATATGTCAGTAGTTCGACGACCGGAACGTACCACTAAGGGGAATATTCCAGAACGGTTTCGCGATACCGTACGTGTAGCAACTCAGCACGATGATGAACCTCGATGTCGTCCGTTTGCCGCCAAACAAGAGGCCGATTGGTTGCAAATGGATCTACAAGAAGAAGGTCGATGAGAGCGGAAACGTGATAAAGCCAGACTTGTAGCGCAAGGATTCAGCCAAAAGTATGGCACCGATTACGACGAGGTATTTGCGCCAGTAGCCAAGCAAACCTTTCGTACCCTGCTGAGTGTCGCCGCCCGGCCAGAAGGGTGTCCACGATGAAATTGCCACACTATGAAATTGCTCTAACTTTTTAACCGTTGGGTAGAATTTAATGAAAATTTGGGTGGATTTAGTTCATAGTGCATTATTTACATCCTGCAAGTTAAAGTCCTGTGATAAAAACTCGCGGAAATGGAGTCGAAAGAACAGCTCGTGCGTGATAAAATCTTGCGCATTCATCACGAGAACAAGGATCTCTCGCATCGTTCCATCGCTAAAACGTTGGGAATCGCGAATTCCACGGTGTCGCGAGGAACGGTTGACCACCGATCGGAAGCCCAGAAGTGAAGGAAAAAGTATTCCGTACAACACCAAAAATCACAACCGCGTAGTTGGGGCCTTCAACCGAAATCCGAACGCCTCCGTTCGGGATGTGGCTAAGAAGCTGCACCTAAGCCGAAGTTTTGTCCAGAAGGCCAAAACTAAGGCTGGGCTTCGAACGTTCAAGGTACAAAAGGCCCCTAATCGCGACGAGAAGCAGAACAAGTCCGCCAAAACCCGTGCCAGGAAGTTGTACCTCAACATGCTGACGAAAGTTGAATGCTGCATCATGGACGACGAAACATATGTGAAGGCCGACTTCAAACAGATCCCCGGCAACCTGTTTTTCACGGCCAAGGATAAGTTCAGCGTTCCGGAGCATGTCCGCACTCAGAAGATGTCCAAATTTGCGAAGAAATTCCTGGTTTGGCAAGCCATCTGCACGTGCGGGAAGCGGAGTGCACCTTTCGTGACCCAGGACACGATGAACGGACAGGTGTACATAAAAGAGTGCCTCCAGAAGCGGCTGCTTCCTCTCCTGAAGGCCCACAACGTCCCAACCATCTTCTGGCCGGATTTGGCCTCATGCCACTACTCCAAGGACGTGCTGAAGTGGTATGCGGACAATAAGGTCAATTTCGTGCCGAAAATGTTCAACCCTCCCAACACTCCGGAGCTCCGCCCCATCGAGAAGTACTGGGCGATTATGAAGCAGCACCTTTTTAAACGACCTAAGGTAGTGAAGACAGTCGAGGAACTGAAGAAAGTATGGGTTTACATGCAAAAAACGGTTGATTCACAGGTTGTGCAGAATCTTATGGCCGGGGTTAAGGCCAAGGTGCGGGCATTTGCGTATGGACTGTAAATAAAATACGAGTAAAATGGTAAAATGAAGTTTAATAGTTATTTCTCAATCCCTGAAAATTTGATGGCAATCGGATGAAAACTCGAATTTTGCGAATCAATTTTTGTGTGTGGCAATTTCATCGTGGACACCCTTTTAGTAATACTCGACTATTAGTACATGACACTGAAGAAGTCCTTAAATTGCAGATGAAATAGGCGTATCTGTCAAGATTAGCAATAAAGGTAGTTGGAATTAAATGGAAATTACTAATCTTTCTTCTCAGTTTCTAGTTACAGGTATTCCACTAAAAAGCTCAAACTCTCCAGGGTCTCAGTATTTTTTTTTAATTGTACCCCAGTATAGAAAACAAAAACGTAGTCCTAGGTCCAAAAAATATCCTAGAGTACTTTGCGGAGGTTAGACTGCACTGACGATCATGGCGGCTCTTGACATGAACTGGATCCGGATCGCCTCTCACCTTTTCAGGAACTCTGTTCCACGGCCTTATGGACTGCTTCGACATTTGAGCTTCCAGCATACTCTGCGCGTATTCTAACTGTTGCTCCTCCATCTCGCGCTGAACCTGGAGCTCAAGTTCCAGCATCTTCCGTTCTTGCTTCAGCTGCTCTTCTATCCACGCTTTCTGTGTAGCGAGTAGCTTATTCCGCGCTTCAATCCGCTGCATCTTCTTCTCCTTTGTGAGTTGTTCCTCTTGCAGCTGCTTATCAATTGGATCTGCATCGGAACCAACTCCCTTGTCACCCTCATCGTTTTTTTGGCCGGTATTCTTGCTACCTCGCGTCTTACTTCTCGGGGTCCTTCAGCTGCTGAGTACTACCGGATACACACCCTTCACAGTGCCAATTAGCCTTTGACACCTCCTGATCTACTCCAGCACAGGAGAAATGAGCCCACTGCTCGGTAGATTTGCCCTTTCATGGTACCCGTCATGATGTATGGCTGGCTCATCTCTCCACACCCACTGATGGCATGCCAAACTCAGAACTGTTTGGTGAATTCAGAAACCTTCTTCTTCCTTACATCTTCAGAAACGGCCAACCGTGATGTGGCCACATAATATTCTTTCTCCGGCAATTGATTTGTGTCCGCCTTGATAAAAGTCTCGCTCGTCGTCCATCACGACGTACCTCGGTTTCATCAAGCAGTCTTGGTTCAGCTTCCTGGCGTGGGGTTTGTCTACCGTGTTTAGTTTGTCGCTCCGGTTTGGTGCTTTCCTGACCTTGTAGACGTGGAGACCGACACTTTTCATCGTTTTTTTTTTTCGACAAACCTGATCGAAACCCCCACCTTCTTCGACACATCGCGGATAAAAATGTTCTGTCAACGCTTGCACAGTTGTGATGAAATTTTACCATAGATTGTTTACATGTGCAAAATTTCGCTATAAATTATCAAGTGGTTATCGAGATGACTTACAAGTAAGAAGTGCTTCGACAAAAAAATATGGGAGCGGATGTAAACAATCCTGAAATGCATCATAACGGACGATGAGACGTTACAGGGTGCGGCAGAAAATAATGCGAAAATGTTCAAACTTGAGTATTGGGTTAATTCGTGTAGCTAGTGACTAATTTCTGTCGAAAGTGTATTTGTTTATGTTTACTTTCAAGTGCTGCATCCAAACATTCTATTTGTTTTATTGCAAATTCGTCAAAATGTTCGCGAAAGAAGTGATCACCAGTTTGTTGCTCGCCCAGAAGAAGCCGAAAGAGATTGCCAAGGTGGTAGGGTGCCATTTGGCAACAGTTTACCGCATAAAAAAGTCCCTGCAGGATGGTCCTAAGCAGCGGAAGCCGGGAAGCGGACGTCCGCGCTTTGCACGCACGCCGAACGTGATCAAATCGGTCCGTGCAAAAATTGCTCGCAACCCGGTGCGTTCCATAAGAAAACTTGCAAAGGAAGCCAATATTTCGGAGAAATCCATGCGGAGAATCATCAAAGAAGACCTGCATGCATCTTCCAGAGCCAGAGTGAAACGCCACTTGATTACGGACCGGGTCAAGGAACTACGAGTGACTCGTTCCAAGAGATTGCTTTCCTTGTTGAAGAAGGAAAAAATGATAATCCTGTTCTCCGACGAAAAGCTTTTCAGCATCGATGCTGTGGCCAACAGCCGCACGGACCGGTTCATTTCACCGCAGAAAATGGAGAACGTTCCGGAAAAAGTGAAATTCAAATTTCAAACCAAACATCCGGCTGGTGTCATGATGTTTGGCTTGGTGGCGTCCAACGGTTTGAAAATGCCGCCTGTTTTCATTGATGCTGGAGTTAAAATCAATACCGAAGTGTATATCGGTATTTTAAAGGACCAAGTGCTTCCCTGGGTGAAGGCCAACTTCTCCGAGGACCAAAACGTTGTCCTACAGCAGGATGGAGCGCCGTGTCACACGTCCAATCGAACCCAACAATGGTTGAACGATAACATGAAGTTTTGGCCGAAGGATTTGTGTCCCCCTAGCAGTCCAGCCGAGCACAAACGTTAACCAAACTTCAACCGACCTCAGCTGCCCATCATGCCGAAATACCGGTGTAGCAGTTTCGGCTTTTTATCTGTCAACCGCCAAGCGCCATATTGTTTTCATTCGCAAGTGGAGTAAGTTGTATGTTGTTTGTGGAACGGTGAAAAAACATACATTTATTGGCACTACATCAATTACATTGATAAAACCTCGTCAACAATTCCTCGCCTATTCACCCGGTCCATGGCTGCTTCTCTTCATCGTCGGTTGCGCCCCACGCTCTTCAAGTCTTGGTTTACCTTATCCGCCCATCTAGCTCGCTGTGCTCCACTTCTTCTTGTACCAGGCGGATATGACGCAAACACCATCTTTCCAGGGTATTGCCAATAGGCATGAAATATTTAATATTTCGATGAAAATCTAATTCAAAATTTCGAATATGTACTCACAATTTAAACGAAATCTCGGTTAACCTCACTTCTGTTTGTTCCGAATTTTAACCGATATATCAGTTTGCTCATGCCGAAATTCCCACTTAACAATATGAGTTTTCAGTTTGACCCAAACCGAGAGTTAACATAAAAAAGCCGAGATCGAAACCGAGAAATCGGCTGTGCGGATCTCGGTTTCAAAAAGCCAAGACCAAGTGTTGCACAGGATTTAATGGGTAGCGTTACGTCCAAGAGGCGGGCATTTAGCCTATAAAGGAGCTTGTAGAAACCAACTTTGCAAAAAACATAGCTAATATGTGTTTCTTTATTCCCTCAGAGTTTCAAAAATATCCAACTTCAAATGTATTTCATCTTCTTTATGACTCATTTTAGTCAAAATCAAGGTCCTGCAAGCAGTATTGATGGTTGTGTGTTGCTTGGGATTAGTGAGACACTGAAGGAAATGAAAGGGAAAAGCAAGAAAACATGAGTAGACAAGTAGGTAAACTATCTAAGTCAGTCATCCAGCGCTGAACGAGCTCTTTGTGTGTATGTGTCGCCATCTTGGTCACCTACTAGAGCCACGACATCGTCATTACTGGGACAGCTCAGGACAAACTGCTGTACTATTGATCCGGTAATAAAGTGAAAGCAGTGTAGAAGAGGAACGTTTTCTGCCTGCCGACTTTTTTTAACAATAAATCGAAAGAGACTATTCATTCCAAATGTAAAAAATGGCTTCTTACGTACTTCGTATTGGATAGGAAAACCCTTCCTCTTCAAAATTATTGTGATGGAATCACAGGCGAGTTTCACTGTCAAAATTTTACGGAGTATGCCAATCTTC
This sequence comes from Aedes koreicus, assembly GCA_024533555.2. Lineage (NCBI taxonomy): Eukaryota > Metazoa > Arthropoda > Insecta > Diptera > Culicidae > Aedes > Aedes koreicus. The sequence goes on from JAHHFK020004475.1 coordinate 851,400, forward strand.
ATGATTAAAAAATATATATATATATATTGCATCCTATGAGGTACACGATAAACGAGTAAATTATTAAATGCATTATTATAAGTAAACCAAAATTTTAAAAAATGGAAACATAAATTGTATCCTCGATAATTGTATGGACAGCATACGCATATTATTACAGCAAAAGACAAGAAACTAAAGAAAATAAGTTTCAAAAATGTTTTTGTTACTAAAAATTTCCCTTTTAGATATTTTGCATGAAACACAAAAGTGTTCCATAACTGTGAGTGGACTACCAAATGTTTCAGGAAAGAACCTCTTCCGCTCGTCCGTAACGATAACTCAATTAAGCAATGAAATTCATAAACTCGTTAATTTATTTATGATGACCATCAGATAGAGCACAGTACGACGGGAAGCACTTTCTGTCACGAACGAAATAAATGCGCCACCATTGAGGCAGCAAAACCAGCAGACTCGTGTTTTCCCTCAACCGAAGCAAAAATCATACTAAATTATTCATCAACTAGCATCATCACCATAATCCACGACACTTGTTCGTTGTCGACAACGACGACGACACCGACAGCATGACGATGACACCAGTTGCAAATCCGACCAATAATTACAGCCAACCACTAACCAACCCTTCGGCTTGTTCAAATACCTAAACTGCGGAAAATAACTTTGCTCCAAGGAAATTTTCAACGAGTCTTTAAAAACACCGCCCCGGGCACAGTAAAAGCACTTAATTCTCCTTTTACACCATCAGGCACACCACGCAAAAGTGATTCGTCGATGGCCGGCGGGGATAAAGTGGGAAAGAATAGGAAAATGAACGAAAAATAATTGGCTAAACGATTTCCAATTTCCTGCCGGGAAGGTGATTGGCAAAAATCAAGAAACCGGAAGTCAGCCGATCGTGATTCGTTTTGTAAGAGATTCTTCGGCTGAACGGTAAATGGTGGAACAGCAGGTGAATTTAATGTGGCAAGCAAGAGTTAAACATTCTTTCATTGTAAATATGATGAATGACCGCTGTTGATCCACATATTACCCAAGTAACACAACTTGTTATGTAAAAAGTAAAAAATACATCTTCCAGACATAGACACATGTTTTTGTTCAAGTTAAATTTACCTAATTTTTTACACTTATAACACCGAAACAGCGCAATAAATTGAAGTTTATATAACATCTTTCAAGTCACAAGAGATGTTTTGCAATGCATAAATGAGACTAACGATTATGCCTTACGATGCTCTCAATAGCATACTTGTAACATATTTTTTTTTTGATGATATGTCTTAATGAGTTATCGATTACTTCAAAAATACTAAATGGTTATTATCAAGCTATCAAAGGCAACAAATCTTGTAAAAAACACATGCATGTAACATAGTTATACTTCAACTTGAATCCAAGCAAAATGTTATCCATAATCTGCATTATTGCGGTTATGTATGAACGCAATAATAAAAATAAAAACAAAAATAAGTTTTATTTACAATCAAAAGAAATTGCCAAATGTTGTAAACACGGTTAAATCGATAATTTGATTTAGGTTACGAAGAGATAATTTACGCTGCAATGTAGTATAATTTATATGCGACAAGAGATGTATGGTGGAACTTTCTATTTTACTCAACTAAAATTCACGCGCCATTGATTGGATAGAAACATGCAAAAGAAAATTCAGTCAATTTATACAATATTACATGGATTTGTAAAACAATTCAGGCACCACAATATGGCGTATTCTGCATGAAACGTACACTGCCGATGAGAATAATTTGGAACTGTTTCGATTGTAAACTTATATATTATTTTTAAATATGAGCGTTGTGTGAATAAATAGTAGTAATGGCTCTTTTTTCGTTCCAAGTATAATAAAAAAATTCCTAGTGGTGGTCCTACCATTTTTTCCTAAATTTCCATAATTGTTATTTGAGGGCAGTTTCTGTTGCCTAAGGTGCTTCTGAAACAGTTGCATAGCAAATCACAGCGAGCTTGTCATATAAATGGGTGTAAAGGGTGTAAATCAAATTGACTAACTAACTCGCATGAAAGCCGAAAAAAAATTTCTCATAGGCTTACTATTAAATGTAGTGTAACTATACAATAGAATCTATACATAATTAATATAATTGCCCACAATGATGAAATGACAATAGGAGTTATTGTTTCAACTATAGAATTCAATGTAAATTGAGACAATAGAGAAGGCAGGTTGTTATGTATCTTAAATTTGAGTCAATTACAATTGATTGTATTGTTTCACTACTGTTGAAACTCCTAGCATATGGAGTGAATAGTAAATCTAACATAATGACAATATGTATTTTTCATTTATCTTCTTCTTTTTTTTTTTTTTTTTTTTTTTTTTTTTTTTTTTTTTTTTTTTTTTTTTTTTTTTTTTATAATGTTCATGATGAACATTAAGATTCATGGTCGGAAATAAATTCAAATGTTATTTTATATTATTGTATTGTGATTGTATGGTTATTTTTATCCGTGTATTGTTCCAGGATTCTTTTTTGGGGACAACAATATGGACGTTTGTTTTTCGCAGTCATCCTCAGAGTAAAAGCTTGGCCAAAATAGCTACGTTTGTGTTCCGTTGACGTAAATTTGACAGAAAACCTACAGGACACTGTCAAAAATACGCAAATGCAAACGCAACGTATCCATTGTGGGCATACCTTAAGATGTACGCTTAAGCGGAAGCAACCATTTTGAGAGAATCGCGCAGCGAGAGCTGTCAAAATCTGAATGATTCGATCATATGTTGCTCTACGACAAGTTATATAGGACTCAGTAAACAACATGTACAAACAACAATTTCATTATGAATTTCCGCTGTTTCCATGTGTGGTATGTATCAATACCGATTCCAAACTATAAAATGATTGAAAATTAAAGGAAAACATGTGATTTGACTCGAAAGCCTATGGTTTATTTTTTTTTTCAAAGGAGTTCGTATTTTTTTGGAATTGATTTGACAGCTAACTATAATAAGTTACTATCCCAACTATCCCATTTTTTTTAATCGGCAGTACGGTGATGATCGCTAGAATATAAAAATAGCCGACATCAACGCCATAAAACGATAATTCTCATATTACTATTTTACTATTACTCATTGCAACAGGTGAAACTCTACAAACTATAAAGACACTTATTTAAGTAATCCTAAAGAGATCTGTAATCAGTTTTTGCCACTCGGTTAATCTCGGAAAACATAATTAGAAAAAAAAATGCTCCCTCTATCATTTGTCATCTTTGATATATTGAAGGTTTCATTTTTATTAATTTGCGATAGAGTCATATCAGGATTTGCACAAATGAAGATTGCTTGATAGATTAAAATTTTCCAACAGCACTGTAATTTGGCCCACATTTCTAGATGAAATAGTCAATAGGTCGAAAGTAACATTTGTAAACAATGACCTGGATCGAGTATCAAAATTGGGTTGACTTGTTGTGTGTTACACGTCGGTGTATTTTCCTTTATTTGTAACTAGTATCGGGTTGAGGTTTACGCTGACAATAAGTTCGGGTATCGCCGGTTCGAACTGGTTTCAACCTAGATTCAAGGTCGAAGCGGTTATTTGAGAAGGAAGTTGATATTTATTTGAGGAAGTTGGTATGACGTCCCAAAAACATCCTATGAGCATCTCAACAACAATTTTAATTGAAGCTTCATTATTGCATTTCAACCACTTTAAGCTATCATAGCATCATAAAAACCTAATCAGAGCATCATAGTAACTCTCTCAGTGAATAAAGGACTGCTTTTATACATAATGATAGTAGGCTCTAGAATTTTGTGAAAAACTGTCGACCGTAGGCAGCTCTCTTAGCAAAAATGGCGTTTTCAGTTGTGCAGACTAGGAAAACCAAAAAAAGTAAACCGTCTTTAACAATTGTTCCATCAAAATGGGCAGAGAGCGGAAATGTTTTATGGCCACCAAGCAACTTTATTTCACTATCGACGGATGAGAATAGTATTCCGGATAGCAGTACATGGCTGAAGCAGCCATGCAAAGTCGTCGGTCGAGCGAAAAGTTACCGCGAAGCCGAAGGTATTGTAAATCAACTCGAAATGGTTACCGATTCGGAAGATGCTGTTTACACGATGCAGGGGACACGCGGAAGACCTGCCAAGAAGAAACCGAAGTTTGAGGCAAAACTTTACAATTTGGCGCCGCCGCAAATAAAGCCGTTATTGGTAATGTTAAATTTATTTTGTTTTTATAACTGTTCAACACAATCAAATTTCAGACGAATCCGGAGGATGTCAATTATGCAAAAGGAGCAATTGTTTCTATGAACAAACCCTTCACTCCTCCGATCGTAATGACTAGTGCGATTCATAATCCATCTTGTCACATCAGATCGCCAAAACAGCTACGAACGGAAGAACCTAATATAACTGATTATGCTGCTCTTCGGAACTCTACCGTTTTGTTTGACAACAGCCAAAATCACCCATCAATCCAAATGTCCCACATTGGCGAACATTCAGTTAAAACAATTTACTCACAGGGGTCTGTTTCCGGAGATCCAATTCTGGCTGGACGAGAAACTCCGTCGAGACGGTTTGCAGAGGTGAGCTATTAGAATCATTATTTAATGTCCCATGAATTCCACGTTCACTTGCAACGAAAATAGCTGGAGTCCAGCGTCCCTTTTCTGTACTATTCTAAATGTTACCACACCTTAAGCAAATCAGTGAAATTCATTAGATTGAATCCATCCATTCATAAGATTGGTGTTATTTTCTCATTTTCTATATGTGCCATTTTCTTTTCCAATTTCATTAGAGCTTCTAACGATTAAGCCTCGCACTTTAATGCACCATCTGAATCAAATCAGTGGAAGCGAGAGGGACCTAAAGTAGAGGGAACACAAACAGTTAATTCGACATGAAGTTTTCATAAGAACCAACGTAAACAATGGCTTCTTCCGCAAAATTATCGCGAATGCTAACTTAATCATAGTGAATTACCACGATGAATGTACAGAAGAATAATTCTCCTTTAAATTAGAAGTGGTAGTTTACTTGAGCTAATTTTCATTTTTTTTAAATTTGCGGAAGAAGCCATTGGTTACGTTTGCGACATTGGCCTTTATGAAAACTCCATGTCGACTTGAACTTTGTGTGATAGAAAAAGATGATTAAACTTCAAAAAGTCTTTACTGGCTTTTTTGCATCCTTCTTGCTCTCTCGTAAAATCTTGTTCACATCACCATCCAACAACGTCAAATGCAATACGATAATATCAACATAATATAGCACAGCTTAAAAAGCGTATGAAGGTATGTAAAACGAGATTAACATCGATTTCCGCTGTGAATCTTTGTACGGTTTTGTCTCTGTTCTGCTTTATTGTATTTGAATTTGACGATGAGCCTGTGCACGCTGTAAAAAAAATTGACTTTTACTGTGAGCCATGTTTACAAGCGTCCTGTGAGAGTGAGTGAGACAAAACCAAAACACAGCTCACAGCAAAAGTCAAAAAGACAAAAGATTTGTAGCAGCGTGCACAGGCTTATTACGGAGTGTGATGTTTTCATAATTTTATGTGAGAGTGAGCAGTGTAAAGATCCATAGCGGCAGATTTGTGTAGGGTTTCTACTGAAACAGCATTATTATTGATTGCTCTGGTATCTAGATTTGAAATAAACTCGAGCGCAACATGAGAAAAGGGCTAATGTAGCACAGCTTAAAAAGCTAAAAAAAAAAAATGAATTATGGTTGTTAGATTGATTCTTGATTGACGGTTGGGTTTGAAAATTAAATTACACCCAAATCTTTTGATAATCATTATTTTGATTTCGATGATAGAAAATCACAAATCAATCATTCATTGCACAGCTAATTTAAATAATTAGTCAGCACACTCCCAAATGATCTAATACGCAATAATTTCATTTGCATTTACAGGTTATTAATATAGCTCAGCAACCAAACATGTTTTGTGAAGACGACGAGCGGCAATACATTGGATTAGGCAATATGGTGCTATTAAACGGACAAAATAGCCCGGTGGCAGATGCAAGAAATGATGTTTCGTCTAATGATGACCTTGGATGTGAAGCACTTCTTCAGGTAGCTCCGGAAATTCAAATGGACAGTGCAGAATCTGATCACCTAAAAGTAATCGGTGAGCTGCAAAAGGTTCATGCCAGGCTGGATAATATTGAAGGGCGTTTGAATCAAGTCCTCCTATTTATGGCCAATATCGATAAGTTCATGTCCACCAAGCCTGCATCATCGACATCAACAGAGAAGAGGCGTGACCTTGAAGATTTTGGGGAGTTTAGGGAGCTGTGTCCCATTTTAAGTGAAGATGACTTGCAGATGCTAGAGACAAATTTGAAGATCAAAGTATATGCTGACAAATTTTTCAGATTTTTTGACTCAGAGTATAATTTGAATGGGAAGCGTGACGGAAAAGCGTTTTTTAAAACGGTTATTCGAAGACTGATGTCACCAATGCTTTTACAACCGTTTTCCTGGAAAGGAAATTCTAGAAAAACAGATGAAGCAGTCCCATTCATTCCCAACCGCAGCTTTAGAAATACATTCCCATGCATGGTTCAATTTTTTCAACGTGTCATATTCGCCGCAGATATGGACCACACTGCAGAAGATACTGAAAAGTGCTTTAGCCAATTTTTACGGCAAAAGAAAATTGAAATTCAGCGTTTTTTGGAAGGCAGCAACAATAAGCGGACCGCCTGCTCCCGTACGCGTAAACCGAAGAAGGATCCTAAGACTTGTGAAGAAGCTAACATAGAGCAAGGAGAGCACATGATTGAAGTGATCATGGACCATGACATCGAACACATCAGCTATACAGAAGAATATATAGATAATGAAATTTGTTTAGATTAAGTCAGCATATTTTGTAATAAGTGAACTGTTTTCGTTGAAATTATTCTTAGCTGCATTGATGTTTTTAAAGTGTTAACTGTTAACAAAAAATGTTTCTTTATTGTTTTACTTATGTATATAAAACCACAGGAATTAAATTAAAGAATGAATAAGAGGGAAAAAAACTGACCTTGGTAGTCTGCTATCATGGCAATCAATTTTGACCATTTTACATAATATTTTCTCTTGTATGACACATTGTGATTCCCTGAACTCTAAATTTGAAGCAAAGATGTACAACAAAGACGATGCTACCGGTTTTACAAAGAAGTCTAAAATAGTACGTAAAGCATTCCCATGTAATTCAATAGTGTTGTTTGATGTGTTTTTAACAATAAACTTGATTGAAACAATTTCACATTTTTCAGTAAGAACCCATTGATCTACTTCGGAATCAGCATCAATGCAAAAGTTACCAAAATCCACGAACGAATAAATTTCTGCTTCGCTGTGATGCATAGATAGATTGGAGTCTAAAATATTTGAGCAAGCCTTTGAAAATTTCTTTTTAAAAACCGGAGTGTTCGAAGATTGTTTATAATATTTGTTATTGCTAATATTTGACTGAATTTCACAAATACGTCTCGAAACTTGTGACAAAGGCATATTTCCACTGCGAATCAGACGTTTCAATCCATACAATCGGGATTCAAAAGGGTAAGCATCGAAAGTATCTAATGGTCCAAATCTTTCTACGTCGTCTATAAGATGAGTTAAATTATGCATATTACTACAAAACATTTGTGATCCATACAAACATTGTGTTCCTTTCATAAAGTCTTTTATGAGGTTCTTTGCAACTTGATAGTTTCCTGATGTCTGATCATGACGTGAACATATTTCTATAGCACAAAACAAGTTCAAGAAATGTTCAGATATTTCCTTGCAATCGAAAAATTTCTTTGTAACTATTGGACTAAGATATAACAAAAATGTTCTGAATTCTGTTCCTTTTCACCGTGACAGATGTTCTAAACTTCGGACAGGTCTTTGAAACTCACGTGGTAGCTTACAGCTTTGTAGATACTTCGAAACGGCATCAATTTGGTGTGAAGACCATTTTGCGTTGGGGTTGTTCATTGACCCAGATTTCCAACCGTTCAAAAATCTTTTTGTTATGCCAAGATCGATAAGGTGTAATGAATCGCCAATTGGGAAATCGTTCACCATGTCTAAACCCACAATGGATTCTAGGATGGTATCATGTTTGTGATGGCCTTCATAAATACGAGATCTGAAGTCACTGTCATTTCGTAAAGGTGCATCAAAATCTGGAAATATCATGGTCCTGAATAGATGTGAATATTCTCCTTCTGTTGTGCATTTAAGACAAGAGTTATATCCGTTGTGGCCAATTACTCCTGGAATACATAATTGGAGAAATTTGAAGGTTGAAATTAAGAAGAGTAGCATTTTGCAAAGTAGTATTATTGCCTATTTGCTATGCAAAAAAACATAAAAAACATGCTCTATCTAGTACTGCTTTATCTCTTCATTACCTCTCAGCATAGATCTTGCTGGCGTATCACAAATAAAGCATCGAAGAGTGATCTGGATACTTTCGTTAGCAATACTTATTCCATGCTGCAATATATTGTTCACTTCAACAACAAAAGGTTCAAGAAATGCATTAATATCTTTTGGTTTGTCTGAAATAAATGTGTTTGTTTGTTATAAAGTTGGCCTAATTGTATAATTTTATACTACATACTTCCGCCACAAAATATGCCAACTATCAAGGGTGGCTGAGTTTTCCGTAATTCATGGATATTCACTAAAATTGGCCAGAACAATGTTGATGAGCTTTTTGAAAGCTGGTAGTCCATCAATGTTTATGTTCAATGATAGTAATGTTGGTAGCGGTTCAATACCTGATAAGGTCTCCATAAGCACTTTCCGTAGGCCGTAATGCCAATATTTCCCACCAAGACGATCATCCATGGAGATAACAGTTGAACGAGGAGTTTGTAGTAATGTTCTAGCGCTTTTGGGCAATACATTTTCGGGTACATGGCTTTTAAGAATCGACAAGAGAGTATTGATTGCCGTGTGTTTGATCTGGAAATCAATTGCCCACTTTCGAATCTCGTTACAGAGCTCTTGTGGATCCAGTAAGTTTTTCGAAAAGTCTTGGGGTGTTTCAATATCGCAATCACTATCATCATCTTTGGATATTTCTCCATCATTCAAAAAAGCTTCGCAATCCTTTTTTGAGGACGTGGTGTGAGACTCAAATTCTTCATTATTACATTTGATATGAGAGATAGGTGAGAAGCTATCGCGAGAAGCACTTTTAATGTTAATATTACGAATCATTTGTTTTTTACGTTTACTAAACTGTCCGTTTCTCTTAATTTTACGCCACAGGTTTACGTCCGCGTCGGAAACTATACTTTTTTTGAACATCTTGAAATTTCAACTGAGATGATAAACAAAAACAAAATATGGTTTACTTCAGATCACTGAAAATGCTCTCCTAAAACATCCCAAGAGCATATTTTTATTAAATATTAAAATAGATAGACAAAAAATGTTTGAAACATGTTAAAAGTTTGCTCGAATAAAACATCATGTATTCAACAGCATCTAAATAACAACGTTGGTATATTTACGAATACTGTCACTTGAAGTGACTTAACAACGCAATATTTACCATAATATAGCATCTATAAAACATCACCTTTGATTAATTTTTGAGGTTTTGTTTAAATTGAAAAGGTATTTGAAAAACATCCTCAGAACCTTTTTTAGACTCAAGATGTTTCATATTTCATTATTAAGACTTTTATACAACAAGTTTATTATATTTCCATTTCAAAGGATGTTTTTGGTGTTACTTGAACACAAAAAAAAAAATAAAAGAAGAAGGAAACGACAAAAAAAAAGTAAACATAACAACACAGATCGACAATACATCGCACAATAGAAAGGGGGACAAACAGAAGAAAGAAAAAGACGAAAGGAGAAGAAATAAGGAGGGGAAAGACAATATTTATTCAGGTATATGATAATTCCCCTATTAAGACAAATCAGAAGGAGGGAAAAGGGAAAATCAGAATAAAGAGGAGAACCCATAGATAATATCCAAAGGAGGAAGGGAGAAGACGAAAAGGGAAAGAGGAAGAGATCGGAAAAATCCGCCATTTACAAAAGGCAAAGAGTCAAGAAGGGGGGAGGGGAGGGGGATAAAAGAAGAAAGGGAAAAGAGAAAATAAAATAAGAAACAAAATAAGGGGAAATTAAAGTGGGGAAGGGGGGAGCAGGGGGAAAGAGGAAAGAAAGGAAAGAGCAGAGGGAGTAATAAATAAAGAGAAAATTAATAGAGGAAGAGGGGGAGGAGGGAAATGAGGGAAAAAAGGGAAGAGGAAGGGGGTACTCGTGGTGTAAATTGGTGTTAATCTTAAATCGGTTCTAATATGGCAGTTCCATAATAAAAGGTGGTTCTAAGTATCCGAATTCCGAAAAAGTTCTTGGATTGTTCTTTGTTGAAAAATATTAGACACGTATTTTTACTTCTCAATTAGGGTCACTCAGTGATAGGGGGGCTAAAAATTCAATTTTGCTTTAAACATTTTGGAAAAATGACATATAAAAAGATTAATATCCCTTGAATGCCTCGATTCATTTCATTGATTAACCGCGCAAATTTTTAGCTTCGATTTAAATTTACAGCTTTATAGTTTTATAGTTAAAGTAAGATTTAATTTAGTTGATAGTTTATAGCTAGATTTCATTTTAGCTATCATTAACGTAGGCCAGTGGATAAAAATTATATTATTCTTAAACGGGTTTCGTTGTCAAATGAAGAGCATTGCATAAAGCTGCAAAATCAATTCGTAGCCTTTATATATCTACTATAAAATCAACCCCCAACAAGAGAAAATAATCAAGTTATATCTAAAATCAATAGTTCACTCTGTTTGAGACTGTTAAATAGTATTTGAAAATTATGTACACACTTAGAAAATTTTACAGTATTCGGTAATTTTTTACCGAACTTTCAACAACTAAACGTTCGGAAATTCGATTTACCGGATTTCGGTGAAATGTTACAGTATTCCGTTAAAAAATTACCGGAACTTGTCAAATTTTACCGAAATTCGTTAATTGGATTACCGAACGTTCAGCTGTTGAAAGTTCAGAAAAAAATTACCGAATACTGTAAAATTTTCTAAGTGTGTCATCCTTAAGCCCATTAGGAACCACCAAATTTGATGATTTGGTTTTTTTTTTTTTTTTTTCTTTATTAGAGTGGCTTTCAGCCTCCTGGGCGAACCACCTATTGATGATTTAGTTTAACATAATACTCATGGGAGATGCATGGTAGCCTAGTTGGCTGAAAACGCATATACATTTGAAGGAAAATATAAGATTGGTAAATTTGAAAAATTTTTTTTAAATATATATATATATATATATATATATATATATATATATATATATATATATATATATATATATATATATATATATATAAATGGATTTCTGTTTGTCTGTCTGTCTGTCAGAACCTCATAGGCTCGAAAACTACTGAACCGATCAGCGTGAAATTTAGTATGGAGAGGTTTTTGGGGCCGGAGAAGGTTTTATGATGGTTTGAGACCCCTCCCTTCTCTAGAAAGGGGGCTCCCATACAAATGAAGCACAAATTTCTGCATAACTCGAGAACTGATCAAGCAAAAGAACCCAAATTTAGCATGCGGAAGTTTTTGGAGGCAAGAAATGTATCTATGGTAGTTTGAGACCCCTCCCCTCTCTAGAAAGGGGAGGCTCCCATACAAATGAAACAGAAGTTACTGCATTTCTCAAGAACTAATCAAGAAAATGGGACCAAATTTTACATGTGGAGTTTTCTGGAAGCATAAAATGTTTCTATGGTGGTTCGAGACCCCTCCTCTCTTTAGAAGGAGAGGGGGGGACTCTCTTACAAATGAAACTGAAATTTCTGCATAACTCGAGACCTAATAAAGCAATTGGAACCAAATTTGGCATGTGGGGACTTTGGAGGCAATATATGTTTCTAGGGTAGGAGACCCCTCCTCTCTCTGAAGGCACAGGGGGGGGAGGGGCTTCCATACAAATGAAATACAAGTTTCTGCATAACTCGAGAACTAATCAAGTAAATGGAATCAAGTTTGGCAAGTAGGAGTTATTTGAATGCAAATAAAAGTTTCTATGGTGATTTGGGGCCCCTCCGCCTTCTGTAAGGGGGGGCTCCCATACAAATGAAACACATGTTTTGAAACTCGATTATCAAGTTAGTCAGACCTTATTTGTCATCTGCAGGTTTTTGAGGCAAAAGTTCTGATAACTCGGATTAAAGTAGCGTATTGGAGGGGGGAATGCTGTGTGATTTGAGACCCCTCCGCCCACTGATAGAGGGTTCTCCCATACAAATGAAACACGAATTTCTTCATAACTCGAGAACTAAACAAGCAAATCGAATCAAATTTGGCATGTGGGGGTTTTGATGGCAAGAATGTTTCTATGGGGGTTCCCTTGTTGAAGGGGGGGGGGGGGGGCGGTGGTTCAAACAAATGAAACTCAATTTTTTTTTATAATATAAGAGTCCAGTGTGATGGTTCGAGAACTAATCAAGCAAATGGAACCAAATTTGGCATGGGGGGGGGGGGGGGAGGGTGTTGAAGGCAATGATTGTATGGTGGTTTGAGAAACCACCCCCCTCTGGAAGGGAAGGCTCCCATACAAATGAAACACAAATTTCTATCAAAAATGAGAATCATCCAGGTTACTTAAACACAAAACGTGTATTTCTCGGGTAAGAAGCATGTTTTGATAGAAGTTTGAACCCTTGCTTATACAAGAAAATAAAACTCATTTCGAAAAAAAAAACCATAAACGTGCCAGTTATATTCAATCTTCTTTCATTTAGTTGCAAGCGTAGCAGCGCACGCACCGGGTTCAGCTAGTGTTCTATGAAAAGCCAAATGCTTGGAAAAAATAAATATCAGCTTCAGCGTTCATTGTCTTCAAATTTTCTTAACAAAGAAAAATAAATGACCTTGATATTTTCATACAGAAACCGATTCTAAAACAATCGTTTTTGTTTTTTTTATAATCAACGAAAAACGAGATTAATTTTTTTAGAAAATGTAATTTTTCAAAACCGATGATATTTTTTGAATTTTTGATCTCCCATAACACTGGCAGGGTGACCCTAAATAAGAAATAATGAAATACGTATCCAATGCTTGATTCATTTAGTATTTGGCCGCTTATTTTGAATTACTGCGGCACCTCTAGTAGCCGTATCGAAGTGATCCGGATGGTTTGTTTACTTAGTGGTGAAAGTCTCATTAGTATTGATACTAACGTTCAAAAGTTATCAAAGATGGAACGCAAGAGACGGAAACAAATTTTGAGCACACACGTTGCGAAGCTGACGTGATCAGGAGCCATGATAGTGCCAAAGTATTATTAATTCCCAAAATTGACTGTTAATACCAAGCTGAAACGTTACCGCGATACACTATCACCGGTTGCCAAACGTCACGCAAGAATGCTGTACGAGCAAGTTCTGACGAAATACAACGGATGTATTTTGATGGAGGATGAAACATATGTTAAAACGGACCCTAGACAAGTCCCGGGTCACAAAATTTACCTTGCTAAACTCAAAATGATGCCCCAGGAAGATTCAAATTTATCTATGCAGGCAGGTTTATGATATGGCAAGGCCTCTGCAGTTGTGGAAAGATTTTTTTATTTTGTTTTATTTTATTTAATCATTTTAGCTCATCGGACTCATTGTCTACATGACACAAACAACAAAAAAAAACGAGCATAACAAATACGAGCCATAAAGTGAGCAGAAGATTCGCCAAATTCAAACAGTTCTTCGACGGTCGTAAACGCATCATAGCTGTTAGTAGTTCGTTGTTACCAAATGCTGTTCGATGGAATCGTGGTTGGAGCAGGGTACCACTCCGTAGTGCTCTCGGTGGCACTCGGATGTTCAGTTGAACGAGAAGCCTCTAGCAGTCAACCTCTCCATTCAAAAGTTTGGCAACAAAAACCGCTTGTTGATTTTTTCCGTCGACGTTCCAAAGTATGCAGTTGCAGGTTGCAGCAGATTGCAGCAATCTGAATACGGCGGGAGATTTTGCGGATCACGCCATGGTAGATTACGCAATGCCATCCGGATAAATCTACGCTGTATTTTTTCGGTCCTCAAGCTCCAAGTTAATTGATAAGGAAGCCAGACCAAGGCGGCATTTTCTAGTATCGGTCGTACTAGTGAGCAATAGGGAGCTTTAAGGCAGTACGGGTCAGTGAAGTCTCTTGAGATTTTCGATACAAACCCTAGCTTAGCCTTAGAGATCACAGCAGAGCGGTGGATGTTAAACGATAATTTATGATCCAGTAGAACACCTAAATCGTTGAACTGGTCAGTTCTATGTAGAACGACGCCATTGATGGTATAGTCGAAAACAATCGGCTGCTTGATGCGGTAATGCGACATAACCATACACTTTGGAATGCTGATCATAAGATTATTCGTATCTATCCAATCATTCAGTACAGCGCACAACATTTCAGCCATTTCATCAGCACTCAGTCCATCAAAAATAACTAAAAAAAAACCTCCCAGTCAATGGCAGAAAAGAAAATCCCAAAGAGCATCGAAGTCAATTTTGTTATAGTCTAACGCCAGCTCAACATTCTCATTCACACCATGCATTGGTACACCGTCATTGACTACAGATGGTACACAGATAACCAGTGGCGGGTGATGGAGGTCAATTGGTAAGAGTGGTGAAATAGAACTCGAGATTTCAACAGGAAGAACCGTTGGGCTAAAGAATAAATCGAGTATGCGTCCTAGGTGGTAGTGCACGAGATTTCTTTGATGCATGTTAAAGAAATCCATACCATCGATCAATACGGAGCTAGCTCTTGATGATGAAATATAGTTCACAGGTTGAATCTGGCCATCGGAATAATTCCAGGTCACTCCAGGTTGATTATAGTCACCGCACACCAGCAGACAATCGTTGTCAGAACCTCTGTTAAGGGGTTAAGGGCTTCCATAGTGCTATTTTCGGTGCGTCCCGGGGAATAAGCATGTGATGGATTGTAGTTTAAAGTATCATATTCACTGAAGACGGTGAAGGGCTCCATCACCGGAGCGATTATGAATGAGCAGGCATACAAGGAAGAGTGTCTTAAGAAACGAATTTTGCCATTTATTCAATCGCAAGACGGTCCGGTGAAGATCTGGCCTGACCTAGTCAGCTGCCATTACAGCTGGGATGTCATGGAATTGTATAAACAGAATGATTTTAACGTTATTGAAAAAAACTCTTGACATACCGAATTGTCCAAATTTTCGTCCCGTCGAAAAATATTGGGCAGTTAGCAAAAAAAAAAAAACTGATGAAATGTGGTAAAACAATGAAAAAACCATCCGATTTGCAGAAGTGGTGGATTTTTAGGGGATTCTGTGACGTCATACAACTTTTTGTAATTGAATTGCTGAATACTAAACATTTTTAGTGTGCGTTGCGTAATTTTAGCGTATCGTTTACCTTAACGAACCCTGTTGCCTCTCAACCCTTTTAAAGAGTGTATCAAAACGTAGTTAGCAACATTCAAACAATATTACTCTAAAATGGCATTTCGGTGTGTTTTGCGGTGATATGTTTGTTTACATGTCAATAACAGTTGGTACAGTAGATCGTTTCAAAGATGATGCGAATTGATCTGCACACAAGAAAATTCTGCACATTAGGTGCTCGGCAAAGGGTTTCACGTACAACCAAATTGCAAAACTTGTGGAAGTGAACCACACCAGTGTCAAATATGTAACCGAATAGTTTGGTGAGACCCTTTCCGTGAAGGATTTGCCCCGATCCGCAGAAAAACGGGTCCCAGCCAGCCTGGCCGGGGATTTAATGTGGTTGAGTACATAAGGAAAAATCCATCGGCGCCGACGCGGGATTTTGCCATGCAATTCAACACCATCATTTGGATGATTCAACGGATCAAAGCTCGGAACTACCTGAAAACGGCAAAGAAACAGAAGGGGCCGAAAGTCCCTGGAGCAGCAAACTCGGGCCAAAACAAGAGCGTGAAAACTGTATAACCGGATCCTGGAGAACAATGGCAGATGTATTCTGATCGACGACGAAACCTACGCCAAGGAAGATTCACGAGTGGTTTCCCGGACCGCAGTAATATACGAAATCAGTGGACCAGGACCTGGATGACGCTGACACCACAGTGGCGATGGAAAAGTTTGGGCAATAAGCGGAAGCCTGGCAAGCGATTTGTACCTGTGGTTTGCGATTGTCGTTTTTTTCACGAAGGGTACAATAAAAGCCAAGTTTTACTTGGAAAAATGAAGACGAGATTGCTGTACATAAAGCCTAAGGCTCCTCCTCTCTTCTGGCTGGATGGTGTTTCTGCCCACTACGCTAAGTCGGTTCTGCAGTGGTTGGCAAACAATAATGTACAATTCGTTAAAAAGGACATCAATCTGCCGAAGGGTCAGAATATTCGGCCAATTGAAAGGTATTGGGATTAACATTCAAACATTACAAGAGCGGCGTGATTTTGCAGTTTTATAAACAATGGAAATTTTCGTCAAAATTCAACTTTTATATCCCAAAACGGCATTTGCGACATCGACAATTATGTGCAACTATCATTATAGTACAAGCTTTGCAAAATTCGGGGCAATTAACCAAATGATTTATAATAAACACTGCAACAATATAGACTTCACCATGTCGAAACCAAGTTAAAACAATACGTTTGAACGTGTTGATAACTAGGAGAAAATATTGTTTTATTAATTTGTACATGCAACTACACTTTAGTATAATGAAATGTGGATAAGCTTTTAAGAAAACCATTGTACCTAACATAAACGGGCGACAACATGATTGACGACTAATAAATATTACACCAGTGCGTGCTGCGTTGTGTCGTCTCAGGAGGCAAGATAAAATAAACTACATTTTATTGACGACCATAAATAAATAAATAAATTACTCGACACAAGCGTAATCGAAGTTTGATTATGTAGAATTATGTAAGAATGTATGCTTTAAACATTAAAAATAAGTCACAAAATGTCACAAAATTATCGCGATTTGTCAAGTAGTTTTCAAGAGGCATTCGAAACAAGAAGAGCCAGCAAATCTTGAGCGCGGTGATCGATAATCCTGGTCAGTCGCACAGATGGATCGGCAAAAGGCTTGGAATCCACCATTCCACCGTGTCCCGCGTTGTGAAGATGTTCCAGGAGACGAAGACCATCGAGCGGCGCGCTGGAAGCGGCCGAAAACCGAAAACGGAATACCCAGAGAAGGCGCGGAAGATAAGGCAGTACTTTAAGAATAACCCGAACCTTTCCACCCGAGACGTGGCCAAAAATGTCAATTCGTCGAAGTGGTTCGTCCAGCAGACCATGAAGCGGGCTGTGCTACGTGTTTTTAAGGTCAGGAAGGCGCCAAACCGGACTGACAAGCAAAACACGGTGGCCAAATTGCGTGCGCGGAAGCTGTACCGTGAGTGGCTGGTCAAGCCAGGCTGTCTCGTCATGGACGACGAGACATATATCAAGGCGGACACCAAACAAATCCCCGGCCTCGAGTTTTTGTCGGTACGTCCCGCATGGAGGCTCAGGAAAAGTTCCGGAAGAGAAAGATGGACAAATTCGCGAAGAAGTACCTGTTGTGGCAGGCGATCTGCGAGTGCGGACGGTACAGCAAGCCGTTCGTTACAACCGGCACCATAAACGGGCAGATTTATCGAGAGGAATGCTTGCAGAAGCGCTTGCTGCCCTTCCTCCGCGCTCACCGTGGTCCCACGCTGTTCTGGCCGGATCTCGCTTCGTGCCATTACGCCAAGCCTGTAATGGATTGGTACGCAGCGAAGGGCGTTAATGTGGTCCCGAAGGAGGCGAACCCGCCAAATACACCAGAACTTCGTCCGATCGAATAGTTTTGGGCGATAATGAAGAAGAAGTTGAAGAAAAGCAGAAAAACATTCAAAACCGATGAAGCTTTGAAGAAAAACAAGAAGAAATTGTGTAAGGAAGATGGAGCCTCGCCCAAGATCTCATGAGCAGTGTTAAGATAAATAAACGAGCATTCAGCTTGGGAGAGGAAATTCAATAAATAAATTACGTAGCTTATATGTAGTTATTTAATCCCTGAAAAATTGAGAAGCATCCGATTTAAAATGAATTTTTGGTGATCATTTTTGTGTGTCTCATTTTTTCCGAGTCCAGTCTTTAAGTTTACAAGTTATATCTCTTGTAATCTGACAGGTAAGAAATAAAAGATATATAATAAATAGGCTTATCTGTCAAAAGACACAAGTAATTTTAAGAATTTGATAAATTGTCTCAGTTTTTTATTTTTCATTCTTTAAAAAGTACCAGTAAGTGTTAGTTTTAATTACCCTGGCTTTCCAATCAACCTTTTGTTTACACCAAATCAACGCACACTGTTGCCAAATGCGTAAAAACGTGATCGAAATGGTTTTGACCCTGAAAACAACGTTTTTTTGCTATAGTTTCTTCTGCAAAGTTTTTTCATAGATTATTCTCCATCTTATGATGATAAAAATTTGGTGATTTTTCTCCCTAGTAGTGAGAAAAAAAAATTGTTTTTTAATTATTGCAAATAAAAAAAATAAACTTTATTCGGCAAAGTTATAGCCAGTTCAATACAAAACAACTTTGCTGAAGCTTACATATGCCTATCTATTGGTTTTAATGTGAATTTGGGGAATTTTCTATTGAACATCCCTTCAATTCAGTTTTTTGAATATAACATCTCGTGGCGATTTTCTACAAATTTTGAATATGCAACACTTTTGTTTATGCAGAATAAAAACACACAAATTTGCTGAAAACAGCATATTTTTATCTTATATGGTTTTTGAGATAATTAGGGTTTTATTTAAAAAAAAAATCTCTATTTTATTTGTTTCCACTCATTCTATTTTTACAGTGTTGAAGAAACGTCAAATCAACTGCTATAAGTGGTATATTTGCTGCCATATGATCATCACAGTATGCCCTGGTTACGTGAAGAAAAAACAACAACACTTCATTTTGTGATTTTTCCATTTAGTTTTGTGATAATCTCATTAAAAAATACTGTTGCTACTTACACCTTTGAATTGTTAGATGCATTTCTACCATCTGATGGAATAAAATGTTCGGAGCACACGATCATATGATTGCTATAGTGAACACTCGAACCAGTAAGAGACAACCAATTCTGCCTGTTTTCAAATTCCCGAGAAGTACGAATTCTCGAGTGAATTATTTTTAATACATTTAGCCAGTGCAAAAAAAGAAATATTGTTGCATGCTGATATGCTAAATTAACTAGTATATAATAGCATATGTTTCTCCCGCATTATTCTTTGTTTTTCCGTGCTTCTGTCTCGAAAAAATACCTAGAGAAATGTCATAACAACAAAAATCAAGGACTCTAAATCACACACATAAGGTATACCAAAAACGCAGATGACGTCACTATAATAACCAGTTGGGAAAACAATTCGTGTGCAATATAGAGAACGGTGAATAAATGTCAATAGATCTCTATCTCTTCCTGTACAGAACCACGATTCGCAGTGAAGCAAAAGCTGCTAGTGTTTTTAGGTATCTTCATTTCAATCTTATATTTTGCTATATTTGGTTCTAGCTTGAATGTTTGTCTGCGCTTCTGAATTATTTTTCAGCCCTTTTTTTTTCCATAGACAGAATTCCCTAAAACGTTATGTGAAACATTTGTAGATCATTTAAGCCACGAAGACCATGTCAATACCAACCTTCATCAATTCAATACACTAGTTGCTGATCAAGAAAATTAGACACTAAAAAGATTAAGAGACAGTCAACTCTCATACAAAGTCTCGTAGAGGGGTGTATGAATACTGTTTTTTTTTCAAATGCATTCGCACTTGTACAACATATTTCTGCCCACTACGCTAAGTCGGTTCTGCAGTGGTTGGCAAACAATAATGTACAATTCGTTAAAAAGGACATCAATCTGCCGAAGGGTCAGAATATTCGGCCAATTGAAAGGTATTGGGATTAACATTCAAACATTACAAGAGCGGCGTGATTTTGCAGTTTTATAAACAATGGAAATTTTCGTCAAAATTCAACTTTTATATCCCAAAACGGCATTTGCGACATCGACAATTATGTGCAACTATCATTATAGTACAAGCTTTGCAAAATTCGGGGCAATTAACCAAATGATTTATAATAAACACTGCAACAATATAGACTTCACCATGTCGAAACCAAGTTAAAACAATACGTTTGAACGTGTTGATAACTAGGAGAAAATATTGTTTTATTAATTTGTACATGCAACTACACTTTAGTATAATGAAATGTGGATAAGCTTTTAAGAAAACCATTGTACCTAACATAAACGGGCGACAACATGATTGACGACTAATAAATATTACACCAGTGCGTGCTGCGTTGTGTCGTCTCAGGAGGCAAGATAAAATAAACTACATTTTATTGACGACCATAAATAAATAAATAAATTACTCGACACAAGCGTAATCGAAGTTTGATTATGTAGAATTATGTAAGAATGTATGCTTTAAACATTAAAAATAAGTCACAAAATGTCACAAAATTATCGCGATTTGTCAAGTAGTTTTCAAGAGGCATTCGAAACAAGAAGAGCCAGCAAATCTTGAGCGCGGTGATCGATAATCCTGGTCAGTCGCACAGATGGATCGGCAAAAGGCTTGGAATCCACCATTCCACCGTGTCCCGCGTTGTGAAGATGTTCCAGGAGACGAAGACCATCGAGCGGCGCGCTGGAAGCGGCCGAAAACCGAAAACGGAATACCCAGAGAAGGCGCGGAAGATAAGGCAGTACTTTAAGAATAACCCGAACCTTTCCACCCGAGACGTGGCCAAAAATGTCAATTCGTCGAAGTGGTTCGTCCAGCAGACCATGAAGCGGGCTGTGCTACGTGTTTTTAAGGTCAGGAAGGCGCCAAACCGGACTGACAAGCAAAACACGGTGGCCAAATTGCGTGCGCGGAAGCTGTACCGTGAGTGGCTGGTCAAGCCAGGCTGTCTCGTCATGGACGACGAGACATATATCAAGGCGGACACCAAACAAATCCCCGGCCTCGAGTTTTTGTCGGTACGTCCCGCATGGAGGCTCAGGAAAAGTTCCGGAAGAGAAAGATGGACAAATTCGCGAAGAAGTACCTGTTGTGGCAGGCGATCTGCGAGTGCGGACGGTACAGCAAGCCGTTCGTTACAACCGGCACCATAAACGGGCAGATTTATCGAGAGGAATGCTTGCAGAAGCGCTTGCTGCCCTTCCTCCGCGCTCACCGTGGTCCCACGCTGTTCTGGCCGGATCTCGCTTCGTGCCATTACGCCAAGCCTGTAATGGATTGGTACGCAGCGAAGGGCGTTAATGTGGTCCCGAAGGAGGCGAACCCGCCAAATACACCAGAACTTCGTCCGATCGAATAGTTTTGGGCGATAATGAAGAAGAAGTTGAAGAAAAGCAGAAAAACATTCAAAACCGATGAAGCTTTGAAGAAAAACAAGAAGAAATTGTGTAAGGAAGATGGAGCCTCGCCCAAGATCTCATGAGCAGTGTTAAGATAAATAAACGAGCATTCAGCTTGGGAGAGGAAATTCAATAAATAAATTACGTAGCTTATATGTAGTTATTTAATCCCTGAAAAATTGAGAAGCATCCGATTTAAAATGAATTTTTGGTGATCATTTTTGTGTGTCTCATTTTTTCCGAGTCCAGTCTTTAAGTTTACAAGTTATATCTCTTGTAATCTGACAGGTAAGAAATAAAAGATATATAATAAATAGGCTTATCTGTCAAAAGACACAAGTAATTTTAAGAATTTGATAAATTGTCTCAGTTTTTTATTTTTCATTCTTTAAAAAGTACCAGTAAGTGTTAGTTTTAATTACCCTGGCTTTCCAATCAACCTTTTGTTTACACCAAATCAACGCACACTGTTGCCAAAGGCGTAAAAACGTGATCGAAATGGTTTTGACCCTGAAAACAACGTTTTTTTTGCTATAGTTTCTTCTGCAAAGTTTTTTCATAAATTATTCTCCATCTTATGATGATAAAAATTTGGTGATTTTTCTCCCTAGTAGTGAGAAAAAAAAATTGTTTTTTAATTATTGCAAATAAAAAAATAAACTTTATTCGGCAAAGTTATAGCCAGTTCAATACAAAACAACTTTGCTGAAGCTTACATATGCCTATCTATTGGTTTTAATGTGAATTTGGGGAATTTTCTATTGAACATCCCTTCAATTCAGTTTTTTGAATATAACATCTCGTGGGGATTTTCTACAAATTTTGAAATGCAACACTTTTGTTTATGCAGAAAAAAAAACAAATTTGGGAAAAATATATTTTTTTTTTATGTTTTTTGGGTGATTAGTTTTATTTAAAAAAAATCTCTATTTTATTTGTTTCCACTCATTCTATTTTTACAGTGTTGAAGAAACGTCAAATCAACTGCTATAAGTGGTATATTTGCTGCCATATGATCATCACAGTATGCCCTGGTTACGTGAAGAAAAAACAACAACACTTCATTTTGTGATTTTTCCATTTAGTTTTGTGATAATCTCATTAAAAAAATACTGTTGCTACTTACACCTTTGAATTGTTAGATGCATTTCTA
The DNA here is from genome assembly GCA_024533555.2 of Aedes koreicus. NCBI lineage: Eukaryota > Metazoa > Arthropoda > Insecta > Diptera > Culicidae > Aedes > Aedes koreicus. The sequence goes on from JAHHFK020004475.1 coordinate 874,027, forward strand.
CCATCTGATGGAATAAAATGTTCGGAGCACACGATCATATGATTGCTATAGTGAACACTCGAACCAGTAAGAGACAACCAATTCTGCCTGTTTTCAAATTCCCGAGAAGTACGAATTCTCGAGTGAATTATTTTTAATACATTTAGCCAGTGCAAAAAAAGAAATATTGTTGCATGCTGATATGCTAAATTAACTAGTATATAATAGCATATGTTTCTCCCGCATTATTTTTTGTTTTTCCGTGCTTCTGTCTCGAAAAAATACCTAGAGAAATGTCATAACAACAAAAATCAAGGACTCTAAATCACACACATAAGGTATACCAAAAACGCAGATGACGTCACTATAATAACCAGTTGGGAAAACAATTCGTGTGCAATATAGAGAACGGTGAATAAATGTCAATAGATCTCTATCTCTTCCTGTACAGAACCACGATTCGCAGTGAAGCAAAAGCTGCTAGTGTTTTTAGGTATCTTCATTTCAATCTTATATTTTGCTATATTTGGTTCTAGCTTGAATGTTTGTCTGCGCTTCTGAATTATTTTTCAGCCCTTTTTTTTCCATAGACAGAATTCCCTAAAACGTTATGTGAAACATTTGTAGATCATTTAAGCCACGAAGACAAGGTAAAAACAAACTAATAATAAAAAAAAGGGGGGAAAAAAAATTAGAAAAAAAATAAAAAAATAAAAAAAGGGGGGGGGGGGTAAAGGTTTTTTGGGGGAATGGTAATAAATGGAAGGAAGGAGGGAGGTGGGGAAAAGAAAAAAGAAGGGGCAAGGGGGGGGGGGTTTTCACTATTACAAACGTGGCAGGCTATGCGTGTTATATAAAAATGCTTATTATTTTCAATCGTGGAATCAGCTGTCAAAGTGGTTGAATAAAACAGCACTTCTCCAGATGCTTAAGTGTGATATAGATCATTTCACTGAATGTATTAACCTCACTTTTTTGACAGTTCAGGGAGCTTGTTTACTAGGTGATAGCATTCGAACCGCTCAAACGAAAAGTTTTCATTGGCTTTTTTCTGTACGATTACGTAAAAATATGTACGAATGACGCAAAAATAAGCACCGGTGTCTGTTTTCCGGCTATTTTATTTCAATAGTAATAAATTTAGAGCACAAAATCTCAAACCGATCTTGCCGAAAATATTGTAAGTCCATATAAACAAGCTCCCTGAACTGTCAAAACTATGAAAAAATCGATGTACATACACATCCAATTTATTATTCACACAAAAGAAAAGTCAAAGAAGTCTATTTTAGTTCAAATCATTGAAAATATCTATATATTTATGTTTACATATTCGTTCTAAGAGGAACAAACCTTCATGTAAGTACTTTGCTACTTTATACAAGTAGGTCTAAAAATGTCGTCTAAGCTTGGAGCAGATTAAATTATTTTCCGTTTAAAATGTGGGACCTCAACCGCAAGATGTCGTGACTAAGAGCACTCAAAATCCATCATTATTTGTCGTTCAAGAATAGCATAGCATTATCCGACCATACAATCTCCTGGATTGGCTGTTGTAGAGACGATGGAAGCGCCAGAAGAGCTGTCTTGGATGTGACAGGCTCTTCATCCATCGATTTCTTTGCACAACACCTGGCCAGGTCCTTATGATCAGTAAGGGATGGGAGGGAAGTGTTGATTAGATGTCTACTTAAGAAGATGCTGAGAACTCATGCTACCTTCATAGACATCTGGAGTTGGAAGTTGGATGGGATTGTGCGGGAGGCTTTCCTTGGCGAGAAAGCATATGTATATTTATATGTAAATAGGTCGTTGGGAGTGACGAAGCTAAGAAAGTTAATGCACTCCTTTGTTGTCCGCTTTTCTGGGCTGGAACACAGGCGTTTCTTTCTTCTTGCGTGAGAGCTTGTCTGTCGGTTGGGACATGAGCACTAACTCTTGTCCTAGCCTAAAAAGGCTTATGGTTATAGCGCCATTACTCGCTTTCTGAAAAGAGAAGAAGGACGCACCGACACAAAGTCATAAGCCTACATACACACACATACCGTTCAAATTTTAACTTTATACTTGATAGTATAGCAAAGCATATCATAGAACATTTGCGCATAGCGTGGGGGGAGTCACCGAGATAAGCCTATCTACTTCCACTCAACATTTCGCCAAAAATGTTGAGTGTCGTAGAACCGCTTCTCTCTGCATACCACGTCCTTACAACTGTTTGAAAAATTGATAATTGTCTTGACATCTATTGCCGAAAGTGCTGGGAACCCAAACAACCTTCATAGACGTTCAAGAGATAAAAATGTGGCGAGTTTCAATATTTTATTTGTGGAATGGTTATATATGTTCAATATAGTTCATGTTTAATTAAAATTGATTAAAATTGAATTACTGGGAGTATTACTTACCAATATCGGGCCGGAATTGGAAAATCACGCTCATTCTCTCATTCATTCATAAATACTTTCATATATACATACACACATGCACACGTACATATCTACATACAGCGAGTCAAGTTGACCAGATAGTTGCTCAATCCCTGCACGGCTTCCGCCAGCGAGATCAACGAAGGGTAGCTCTCCTTCAGCAGTTGATCCTCGGCAACACTCATCACGGTGTCCAGAACCCGACGGTGGTGCGCATCGCTCACGTATTCCGGGAATTTCTTGGCCGTCAGTCCGATCAGCTTGAACAGGCTCTGCTGGAAGCGGTTCGTTAGCTTTCACTGATCGAACACGCTCACCATGTCGCCCAGCAGCTGCGACAACTTTTTGTTCTCTGCGTATTTTTTTATTAATATTTTTCTTTGACCATTCAATCAACGCAAGCACTACTACATTTTTCACCATTTAAGAACATTAATCGGTAATCTAATAATATTGATGTACTACGCTAGATTTTACAGCATTATTTTTTAATAATTTTCAGCTGCAGCGAAAAAACAAACGTCAAGTCCGCTCACAGGCACAGCCTCCTTTTTTCTACTGTATTTGTATTTGTATTTGTGTATTTATTTGTAACAAGACAACCTTTCAGCAAATACCTTATTATTACTTGATTATTTGATTTCTTCGAACGATGCGTCTAACAACCAATCTATAAAACTATCGGAAACTCTGGTTTAAACTTATCAATGTTCCGCGTAGATACTCGGAAGTTCGATTCTACTGATGAAATTAAGGCATTTGATATTATTTTATTAAATTATTAACGTACCTCTCATATTTTGGATGATTTCGCTATCCAATTTAGCCTTCAGTTTTTCCATTTTATACGCGCTTTTGTGGACTGGATTCCGACGTGAAGTTTATTTTTTTATTTTTTTTTATTTTTCGAACAGCCCACTTTCAATTATAAAAAGCGAGCCAGTAGAATGCTAAGATATTTTTTACCCATTAATGGGTAGAAAAATACCCATCTTTTGGTCTCAAGTTGAAAATAAAGAATGGGTAGTTAGTATGCATTATTTTGATTTTAAAAGTACTTATTTTTTGACAGCTTAAAATACTATCGAAAAAATGGGTACAATTTTACCCACTAATGGGTACTGGCCGGTTACAGTGTAGAAGAGAATGTGAAGTTCTACCTGTGGATGCCATATAATTCTCTGGAAATGATTGTAAACTTTGTAAATTAATGTTTATGTTAGTAAACCGTTGAAACTACTACGCGATTCCTAACCAATTTGAGAATCATCATCGGTTTACTATTTTCTATTTCCACTCACAGAGTTCGCAAGTGCTGCAAAAGTTTAACTGCAGGACGCTAATGGAGCATCCCTACTTAACAAGAAAATGTGTATCATCACGCCTCTATGAAGCTGTTGTCTGTCATCGCACAATCGACACCCACCAAATTCATCTAGTACTCACTGTGTGCCACTTCAAATCTGCCCTACCAATTTTCGTTGGCCGGGTGGAAGAGGGAGGAAAAAGAAAATAACGAGAACGATGAAAACTGCATATTGATACGGTCGGTGGATGGCTCTATGGGTTATCCTTGATCCAATTATTTCAGCATGGTTTAAGCCATCCACTCTCCCGAAGAGAGTGAGCTGTTTTTTTTTCTTGTTCATCGCTTGCAGCATTTTTTGAGTCCTCGAACGTGATAGTAGATTTTCAAACAACCCGCTCCTAGCAAAAATGAATGATAGCGGAAAATTGGTAGGATTACACGCTGCTTGTTTAAATCGTCCAGCACGGGCGAGATGTGCATGTTGAATCTGTTGTCAGATTTAGGCTTCCCCGTATGGTCCTTTTTTTCCCGGATGAGTGATGTTCGCGATGTTGTCTATTGAATTAAACATTGAGCCGTTAGATTTTTTTTTCTATTATTTTACTATAAGCTGCAACAATGTGGATAATGGTTAAATTGGGGTAAAAAGTTGTCCCAGGAAACAATTTTTACGTCGAAGGAATAAAACAATGCTTTCATATATTTTATCAGCGATTGTTTGACTGGTGTCATTTTTAAATGCACCAATCTCTTTAGAATAACGCGACAATTTATTACAACTCTCGCTTAACCATCAGAAACAAAAACTTTTGCACTCCCAGCAGGACCTCGCCAGCACTTCTTCGCTCCCTGACTATCGCAATAATGGTGCAAACGTAAAAATATGACAACTACAATATTTCTAGCATTATTGTGTGACGCCACGACACCATTTTAATACGCGTTGATTTATTATTACCATTCGTTCGTTCACTTGCTAGAGGTGCCGAATGACAGTGTTGTGAGGGTTCTGCTGCCTGCCAGCGCCTGTCACAGAACATAGTGAAGCATCATGTCATGGCTACGAGTGGTGGCCATCAGAAAACTTTTGTTATGTCACTACTCACCATTCGTCGTTGTCATCCGGGGCATGTACCCGCTGCCAGTGAATCCACCAATCATTTGCGAGAATTTTACAGCGCTTCGTTCTATCAGCGATAAATGATGGGGCAAACTTTAATTAAAAGCTTGCCAAAAGTGATCTGACAAGCGCTTTAAGCTGTTAGAGAGGGTTCCATCATTTGAAAAGAAGAGACGCGGGTTTGACCGCAAACAAATAAAGCATCCATTGTTAACTCACAGAAGGATTCAAATTCTGAAAAGTTATGTACTTAACTGAGACTGGAATTTTTTTATTTATTTTCTACGTTTTCCAAATATTGCTGCACATTTCCCTCAAAATATGTTTTCGCTTTGTTTAAATGTATCGAGGTTGGTCACGCGACATCACGCTACTTGTCAAATTTCGCATCGCATCGCGTGTCGCGTCTAACGGTTTTTTATTTTCTTTTCCATTGCATTGTAATCTTTTTCAAAGAAAAACTCGTAATATATTTTGGAATCTACTTTGAGAAACAGCCCAAGAGTAAAGTTCGTATGCAGTTGTAATATGATGGCCTTGTAAACTTGCTTTTGAAGCGTTTCGCTTTAGAACACCTCCTAAAGCGTCACAAGGCCCTTTTCCATGGCAAGTGGCAAAAAAGTTCCACTCTGCATTAAGACCGAAGTCCTTGTACATGTGGCACAAATTGAAAGCAATCATCTTATTTTTTTGTATTGACTGCCTGATCCATCAGAAAAAAATGGATATGGTGAGGTAGCTTTTTTTTTAATGAAATTCACACAATTTGTTATAAACAGCCGAACGGCAACATGGTTATGTTCAGTAAATTCTGCGATTGCTATAAAGCTTGTAAACTTTAAATTTTGTGCTTCATCCTTATAATATATGACAAAAGGATGGATTGTGCATTGAGCGTTTGCCCAATGAAAACCTTGTATAGCGTCCTGAATAACAAAAGAGTAATTTTCAGAGAAGTCAGTAATTATAATGCAGTCAGTTGGTTCCAAATTAATTTTTAGTTGTTTTAATTAGTTACCTTGATGCTCTGCAATAAAATTATGCGGAGATAATTCGCTTTATTTTTCTAAAAATGTTTCCACAAACTCTTGTGCATCCATTCGCATTGAATTTAGATGACAACGATCTATTTGCTTCCATTGCTTAAATTATAAGGAATCGATATTTTTTTCAAGAAAATTCATCAGGTCATTCTTCAGTGTCTGCGTACCCAGGCAATGATCACAGGCTTTCAACCAACATTTCTCTGTAGGATTTTAAAAAACAAGTCATGGTACGTTTTTAAATGGTTAGGAATAAGTTTCTTATCCTTAAGGGTTTTAAACATTAATTTAACATTCTGATGATAAATGCATACGCAGAACAAGTATGCGTTCCACTTGAACCAGCCAGAATACATTGAAAATCCAATTTTAAAAGTAGGATATTGCTCTTTGAAAATCAAATAAATTTCACGAAGGTTACGTCGAAAGTAACCTGCGCTGAACATGCACTTTTTCTTCTGCCATATTTTCAATAACGAAATCCCTTTTCCCAGGACATGCTCTGCATATCTCGTCACTATTATAAAAGTCCCTAACTACAGTTAGAGTATCATCGCTCAAAGATAACTTATTTACTCTGGTCTCCGGTGTGCTCATAAAACCGCCTTTTTCAATCTGTAATTCCCTTTGCACGTTGAGCAGTTCGTTGCGAAACACCGAATTCTTGCATAATTTTGTATGCAGTCCAGGATTTGGGGAGAGAAGTTAGAATCCTATATCGATCGTTTCTGTCAGATGTTTCATCAAATTTTGCCCTTCATCTGTTGAAGAATTTCCTGTCCGTCTCCGGGTTTCTGGGCAGCAGCGCTACCAATTGATTCAGCACTCGTTGATTCCAAAGAAAACAAAGAGATTCTGAAAACAAGATGGAAAAATATCACAATTAGTTAGGAACATTTTTATTTTGTATAATGTAATACAGATTGTATTTGAGTTATTTGAAGTATGATAGGCAACTGCTCTACAAATTGAGCAACCAGGTCGGATTAGGTAAGATTATACGGAACTGATATTTTTTTAAAATTTTCCGAATAATCGAGTACAACTTGTATAACGTAGCAAATCATGACGTCTGAATATACAAAAAGAAGAGATTATTCTACTTACCAACACTATGAACAGCGCGTCAATTTCCGATGATCTAGCGGCATTGGGATCCGATTATTTCGAAACCACCATTATTGATGTTGCTGGTGCGGCGAAAGTATTCCCTCTAGATGGTCCAGCCACGGCAAAAAAATTCAAGTGGTGGCTGATGGTTTTGTAACAATGGCGAGATCATCATGACGTACAAACAAAGTTAAGGTACACAAAACGATGTTTTTCCAAATGTTGCAACTGTTAATGCAAATATAAATGCATTTTTTTGATGCAAAAAAATGCACCATTTTTATCCGTTGTAACTTTTTGTCCGTGGGTAAAAATTGATGAAAATCTGGGTATAACTAGTTTGGAGTGAATTGTTTACATGTGCAAAATTTCATAACAATCGGTTCAGTGGTTATTGAGATGTCATCGAAACAAGAATGTGTGTGTGTGTGTGTGTCCAATCTAACACCCATCGGCCGGCAATGGTATTATGGAAGAAATCTGTTTACAACAATCATTCAAGTGACCATTGGAAGCAGCTTTAATCCGGGAGCTAGAAAGTGATAGCTCTACTGCAGATCCAGCAACCCATTTCAGAATGTCTGGAGAGTCACGCCCATTCCGAGGTTACTTTCACATACAATAAGCCCCGCATGTAAACATTACCGATATCATTTGGATAAGGGCACTGTAACACACTTCCAGATTTGGAAATTTTGAATTTCCAAACCAGGCACGTATTTAGTATTATTTGAAAATAAGATTATTGTTATATAGTTATAGTCAGATACATCTCACCCATGTCCGCCTCCTGAATCACACTATCTTGTTCATTCCAAAAATGTCGACGTTGATTCGTAATTAATTTTTTGCACTCGCGATTAAATATGCGCAAAAATTAACGTTGCGAAACCGCCCGCTAGATATGCAACCTGCATAACAAAATTCTGTACACCCCGTGGTGAATGCACCTAAAATTATGTGCAAGCTTTTCACCCGTCCATGCGCGTTGTTTTCGTTTGCTGTTTCTGACCAGCAAATGGCTGTTCTCTACATTGCACTCGTCTTCTTTTTTTTCACTCCACACACTGCCAATAATGCAAATCCCCGCAATGAGGCGACTCTATTTCGAGCTTCAAAACTGCTAATAATCATCGATTCACTCGCGACAAAGCGGAAAAACACTCTAAACTAATAAATTATACCCGAGTGTCACAATATTACCACTAATAACCAAAACTAAGCTGATGTAACTCTTCTTCCGGGTGCGGGGGCGAAGCACAAAAACAAAAAAAAAACGGGGAAATACTACCGACACTCAAACATTTCGAAAGGGAATCGATTGTATTTACTACGGCTTACACAATGCACGCGGGGATTTTATGATTTCACTGTTAGTTCAAGTTAAATTACGAATTACTGTTTGATTTTTTCGCGAAAACGACGCAGCAAAAGCAAAACACGTCAGTTTCCAAGCACGGCTTGCTGCGATCTGAAGAATTGCGCCACTACTCTTGCAATGCCCATCGCTGCGGTTTTCAACCGCTCACTCAAGGACAGAACATTTCCCAATTGCATGGAAAACGGCGTCCATAGTACCGATCCACATGATCCGGAAGTTACACTTGTGTCGAAGGTATGTGGAGTATCGCCACTTTGCACTCTCAGTAAGGTTTTCGAAGAGCTAATCTACCCAGTATTATACAGAGCTGTTGCACCGATCATCTCAGTTGCTCAACATGGCTTTTGTGAAGCACCCGTTCTACAACATCGAACCTAATGTGTGCTAGTTTCAGTGATATCACGTGAACTGGAGTCAAAGCGACAAGTGGATTCGGTTTATATCGACATTGCAAAAGCGTTTGATGCAGTACCGCACAATCTCATCATTGGAAAAAAGAGCCACCTAGGCTTTCCAACATGGATCGCTGAATGGCTCATCTCGTACCTGTCTAATCGAAATGCTTTCGTAACTGTGAAATTCAGTGCGTTCCAGGACATTGCAATAAATGCTGTCAAATTTGAAAAAGGGCAGTGTTCTCGGCCCTCTTATTTTCATTGGCCATGTGAATGACTTGTGTGAACTGCTTTCATCATCAAAACTTTTCATTCGCCGATGATCTGAAATTTTTTCCGCGTGATTATCTCTCTCCCGCCGATTGTGTCGAAGTTCAGGAGGATATAAACCGCTTGCTAGTCTGGTGCAGTGACAACGGCATAAGCATAAACAATAAAAAGTGCAAAATAATAACACCCACCCGCTGCAACAACGTCAAATTCCTGCACCAGTATTATATGGGATCGGATTCTCTGGAACGTTTAAGTTCTATCTGTGATCTGGGTGTTACGATTGATTCGAAGCTGTGGTTCAATTAAAACATGAGCATCGTTGTTGCCAAAGCATACACTGTGCTTGGTTTCATTCGTCGTCAATGCTTCAGGCTTCAATGACGTTTATTGCCTTAAGACGCTTTTTTGCTCGCTAGTTCGCAGCATCTTAGAATGCGCCTCACCCGAGTGGTCTCCATCTTTTTGTCACCGCGCCCTCTTGCAATTGAGCGGGTACAGAAAAGTTTCATGAGGTTTGCCTTGCGTCGGCTCCCATGGAATGATCCAGTCAACCTTTCCGCTTATCTCGACCGTTGCAAGCTGATTGATTTGGAAATACTCACTCCGTGACATATTAAACTGCAACGGCTGTTCATCTACGACCTTATAATGGGTTATGTGGATTGTCCCGAACTCCTTGAACTGATTCCGTGGAACACTCCTCCTCGTCGGTTCAGAAACTCCCCATTACTAGCAATTCCGTTTCACAGAACGAAGACTTTTGGATTCAATCATTGTTTTAACTTGTGTTTGCGATCTTTTTATGATGTATGTGACGAGTTTGATTTTATTATTTCTAAAAATTTGTTTAGTGCTAGCATTAGAGGTTTAGATTAAGTTATTCAGAGTAATCAGTCTAAACGACATAGTCGAAGATGTTGTACAATAAATAAATAAATAATTATCGAACATTACATTTACGAGAAATGAAATTTGAACTTGTGACTTGTCGTGACGCGTGAAACCGACTGCGTTAAAAAGTAGGCACCATGTTGTTATTAGAATCAAGACGAGGATCATCTGGTAGTATAAATGGAGTAAAGGAGATTTGGGGCGATGGCAACACCTTCTATCGCTCCAAAGGTGTCAGAAGAAATCTTGGTTTTGGGGATGGATGTGGGTCGAGACGTGTGATGTCTCGTCTCATGTCCAATCATTATTCTTTGAACGCTCATTTATACCGTGCTGGGCTGAGTGAATGTGGACAAGGTTATCAGGACACCCAGATCACGTTATTTGGTCTTGTGCTGAACATCGTGGAGTCAAGTTAATTTAAGTTTTTTATCTGTGTATGTGAAGTTTAATTTTTCTTCTTTCTCCAAAATGTTCAAATTAAAAGAAAACCAAATATTGTATAGTTATAGGATTTTTTGACAATTAAGAAGTTAAAATAAATGTTATATGTAACCCATACTTCAAGTCTACCATCTTCATCATTAAATTGTTATACCTATTAACCTCAGGGGTGACCACCACAAGTAATCAGTTCTTTCCTTCTAACTCGAGTTTTAAAATTCTTGATACTTAATATAAATAAGAAAACATGGCTCAATAAAGTTGATTCGATTGAGACTGTACAAATAAATAATTTATAAAGAAAAAAGGCAAAGGATCATGTGAGATTTAAGACTTGCAAATCCAAATGTTCCGTCAATTGACTATTTTTTATTACCATTAGAACTTCAAATTTGATTTTACCTTAGGATCTATTTTATACAAATGTAGCACTCAAAACGTAACATTGTGTGTATCAGTATGTTATTATTTTGGGTTTGAAATGAGGGTTTAACAACACATCAAATGGAACACACAATTGAATTATGTTTATCTCTAAGTCTAAAAGTATTTACGTGTAACAGAGATTACATCACTCATAATATTCATTATTTTTAAGATCGTACATATACAATCCCTTTGTACCAGTTTCAGGAAACATAATTTTACACGAAATCTTTCTTAATGTTCCCCGACTTTTTACAAACATGAATTACGTCTCGTCTAAAATTCATAATTTCTAAATGTGTGGCTACACAGTGGTTCCAGTGATTTTTTTTCCGCCTTCCTCGACGCTACTACGAGTATGATCTTAATGAGCCAGTTCGGTCAATGATGATCGTATTTTACCATCAGTATCCTGACTTTGATTTTAATATTAGTGTTGACGTGTTCATAACTAGAATATAGATTCATTAGGGGCTATGCATAAACCACGTAGACTTTTTTTTGGGGTGAGGGGGGAGGTGGGGGTTGACCAAAGTCTACGCTCCATACAAAATTTAAAAAAAATTGTATGAAGAGAAAGTCTACGAGGGGGAGGGGGGATCTGAGATTTTCAAAAATGAGTCTACGTGGTTTATGAACCGGCCCTTAAGACTATCACATATTGTCAGATGAGTGAGATTTATAAATAAATCAATAAAAAAATCAATGAATAATAGATTTGTGACAATTACCAGTGTCCCACTATTGAGTATTTCATCCCACTTGTGAAGGAAAGACAGCGGTTGAACGGTATTTTGTTTTACTGCGGCTTTTTTTTGCAAATTCTTTGCTACGTACTCCGTTGATTCATCAACCCTATTGACTAATGATATCTTAGTTTAATTACACTAGGGCAGATTATTCGAATTCAAAGATTAAACGAGGCAAAACTAGGTCAATTTTGATACATACCTACGTTCTACAGTCTGATAAATTGCTGTCTAGGCAAGCATTTCATGCGTTCCCTCAATTTGCTATAAAAATGTCGTCTCGACCCATAACCTTTAGAGCCCAATAACTCATCGCCACACATGTACATCATCATAAAGACATAAAAATTGAATTTATGATCAACGTTTGCCCTATTCGCTGAAAATGTTCCTTCTTTTCCGCATCCCCTCGTAAGGGCAATAAGCTTATAAACTTAGGCACATTACGCTAAATGTGCCTTGCGAAAAAGGGGAGAGTATGGATAGAATAACACTCATAGCTCGTCAGGATCATTGCCGTTTTTCACCCTTCACAGAATCTTCGTGCGTCATATCCGCTCGGGCTGGATACGTAGGGGAACGGGACGCATAATGCTCCCCATGAGAAACTGATCGGCTTTATCCACTAATTGGTCAAAAATATTCGCAATAACTCAATTACGTCCTCCATAAAATTATAAGGAGATATGATGTTATTGCTTAAAAATGATTTTAAGTACAACACATGTTCTCCAAAAATGCCTTCAGCGAAACTTGGGTTCAAAATAGAGATGAAATTTATTGCATGAAGGATTGCATTCAAACAACCTTTGCAGGGTTTTCACTTTCAGTAACTCCTGGTTTTCGTAACTCATAACACAAACAACAGTCGTTTAGAAGTTCCCAAACAATATGGAATATTTGAATTTAAAGTGATTTCAGAACTTTTAACGCTAAATACCATAATTTGTGACAGAAAGTTTTTCCGTTTTTTGGCAGATCGTGATGCTGGCATATTAGCAAATTGATTCGTATATGTTTTATTTGGGTATATTTTATTTGGAATTTTGTCATTTAAACCCGTGAAAACTGTCAAGAAATATCGCTTTGATTTAACATCGAAATGATCTTAAACGATTTTTAATTTTTATAATTAGTTTGAGAGAAAACTTGTTTTGGATAGAATCGACTCAAAACCATAAAAACTATATTTTGACACTATTAAAGTTGAGCAAAATGGCTTCTAACGCGAAGCATCGAGGTGGATCATTTTGCCCCGGGGGCGCATTGGAATAATCTCTCGTTAGTCATATGAGCGTTGCGGATTTGCATACATGAGATTTAAGAAAATCTAAAGGTTCAATAACAGTTTGCTAGTACGATCGATAAAAAATGGCTTTCCCCTTGAAGAACGCGTGCTGTCGATTAGACTTGAACATCTTTTTGTGAGTTTATCCTAGAGAATACAAGTGAATTTTTTTTAAACATAGACTGCGTCTCACGGCAATGGTAGAGTGTCAAATGAAAATTTGTTTGGCCGTTCAAATAAAATAAAGGAGAATCAGTGTCAAGTTTGGCTTCGTGCTGGCACGATAAAAATCCTTCGGATCCCTTTGACAGAGCAAATGCTATGTTTGAAATTCGAACTTATTCCGAGTAAAATGCAACTTTATTCAAACGAATTTGAGCAAATGCTCAAACAGTTTACTTTACTCAAACTGGTTTGCTTGTGACTAATCACACGTTTTTATTCATATGGCCTATTGTCAAGTTTGGCGCGATAAGAATGATAGCCGGATAGCCGGAGTAAACGGATCATTCGGGCGAGGTTTTTTTTTTGTTGGAATTGTATTTTATGGCCATCCCACTATCCGGAGACGTCCTGCATTTGCTCAAACTGTGATCGATACCTTCCAATGCAGTTGAAGATCGTAAGTTTCACTACGATGCTTACTGTGATCGGAAACACCGACAGTACCGCCTTTGACAATGTTCGAGTACCGATTATCAGAGGGAACGTCTGTCGCCGATTATTTCAACCGGTTCGAGTGGGCACTGCAGCTCAGCCTCATTACGGAAGCTCAGTACGCAAATTACGCACGAGCCCACATGGGGGCGGAGCTGAATAACGCTTTGAAGTTCCTCGTTACCCCCCGTGATCCTGCCGAGATTCCCTTCGCGGAACTTCGCACCACCCTGGAGAACCACTTCGATCGTACGAGGAGTAAGTTCGTCGAGAGTGTCAAATTCAGACACACCATTCAGCAAAAGGGCGAATCAGTCGCACAGTTCGTCCTTCGACTGAAGCAAGGTGCTGCCTACTGTGAATATGGAGAATTTTTGGACCGGATGCTCATCGTACAACTTCTGCATGGATTGGATGCACGAGATATCTGCGACAAGATCATCGCAAAGAATCCGGCAACTTTCAACGCTGCGCACAAAATCGCGCACACCCTGGAAGCAACTCGGAACACGGTATGGGAGATCAACACACGAGCACCGTTAACGTATCCGGAAGCAACCAGTAGACTTGGCTAAGAGAAGCCGAGAACTAAGGAGCTGCCCCAGTCTCGTCAACGATCGCCATCCTCTCATTGGAAGCAGCACGATAATAAACCACGAGGAACATCAAACGAAAGTTAGCGAACTAAGGCTCACCCGAACAGTGCTGGTGGATCAAGTTCCTGTAACGGATGTGGAGTCAATGTTGGTTCCACGACGTCAGGTGCAATGTTTACAACAAAATGGGCCACATAGCCAAAGTATGTTCAAATTTCAACACTCTTCTGCTGATCAGGTCCAATCGCAAGAGACGCCAGCTTCCGAAGTCGACCTGGTACAGTCTCTGAGTCAAGTGCCAAACGTTCCGTCCATCGGATAATCGATGTGGAAATCGATGGTCGCCGCATACCAATGGAGCTGGGCAGAGTGGAATCATCGGAGAATCACAGCTCAGGAAGATCAAGCCGAAGTTTTCACTGCTGGCAACGGACAGACAATTTTTAAACTACACTGGTCATCGCATCAACTGTCTTGGTCGTCTCCCTGTGCATGTATTAATCGGAGCTACAACGCGAAGACTCAATCTATACGTCGTGTCCGGAGAATCCGAGTCTCTCTTCGGGCGCGAGTGGATTGCTCACTTTGCTGACCAGATCAACCTTAATCGAATGTTCCCTTCAGACTCGTCCGTCAACTTTCTTACGAGCATCGCACTTACTCCGGATCAAGCAGCACACCTGTCGAAACTTCTGGACAACTTTGACAGCATCTTCAGGGAAGTTCCAGGAAAGCTTGTAGGACCACCAGCGAAAGTTCATTTGAAGCCTGGAGTATTTCCAGTTTTCGCGAAGGCACGAGATGTACCTATTGCACTGCGTGACCGGTATGCAGCGGAGATCGATAAAAAACTAGCTTCGGGATTCTACGAAAAGGCGGAGTACTCGGAGTGGGCATCGCCAACCCACATTGTCATGAAGAAGAACGTAGTTATTCGGATCACCGGTAACTATAAACCGACCGTCAACTCAAGGATGATTATTGACGAACATCCTATTCCAAAGATTGAAACGATATTTAACAAAATGAAGGGAGCTACCTTGTTTTGTCACCTGAACGTAACCGATGCCTACACACACCTTCCAATCGACGATGAATTTCGCCATGTGCTCACTCTCAACACTACGACGCATGGGCTCATTCGTCCCACGAGAGCCGTATATGGAGCTGCCAATATCCCGGCTATTTGGCAGCGACGAATGGAGTCCGTTCTTCAAGGATTAGATCATGTTGTCAGCTTCTACGACGACGTCATCATCTTCGTAAAAGACTTCGACGAGCTTCTGCTAGCTCTCACCGCAACGATGGGCAGGATGAAGCAAAATGGTCTGCAACTCAACCGATGGAAATGTATCTTCGCTACGCCATCGCTCGAATGCCTAGGTCATCGGATCGATCGTCATGGTTTACACAAATTAGACAAGCACGTCGAAGCCATCCGTGATGCACCACGTCCGACATCCTCCGAAGAAATGCAGCTGTTACAAGGTAGGGCAACCTACTACTCTGCATTTATCCCCAATCTCTCTTCAAGGGCAAGAAGTTTGCGTGACATGTTGCTCGCCGATCCGTTCGAATGGACACCCGAAGCAGACAGGGCCTATCGAGACTTGAAACAGGTTCTGATCTCACCACAAGTGCTGATGCAATACGACCCTACTCTACCACTGATTCTAGCAACGGATGCAAGCTAAACTGGTCTCGGTGCCGTTCTCTTACACCGTCTGTGTAACGGAACGGAGCGACCGATAGCATATGCCAGTTGCACCATGTCCGCCACCGAGCAACGATATCCGCAAATCGACAAGGAGGCTCTAGCCATCGTATGGGCGGTGAAAAAATTCTTTCACTTCCTTTATGCGCTACACCCCGAGAAGTACCTCCCAACGCTGTGTATCAGCCGAATGGCAAACTACGCTGATTACCTGGCGCACTTTAACTTCGACGTAGACAGAACAGAAGACCCCTTTAATTGTCGAGGAGTGATGGAAAAAAGAAACTCGGGTGGGGGGGGGTGGGTATTTGGAATAAAAAAACAGGGGGGGTGCGAAAAGGGGTTGGGTTTCAGAACACAAATGCCGACTACTGTTCCAGAATCCCAAGCCAAACGACGCAATCTGATGTCAACTGTTTGCCTCTTTACGAGGGAAGAAATAGCGAGGACGAATTCGAACAAATCGGCTTACAGCAGATCCAACAACTGCCAGTGAGAGCTGAACACATTGCACGTAAGACACGGGAGGACACTCAACTTGGGAAGATAATCCAACAGCTGAAGTTGGGTCGAAATTTTGCACAGTCAAGACACAAGGCGCCGGAAGCAAAATACACTCTCGTTGCAAATTGTCTACTCTTCGAGCATCGTGTCATCATACCACCTACTCTTCGGCAAGCGATCCTGAATGTCCTGCATGTAGCGCACATTGGAGTGGTCAAAATGAAGGGCAAGGCACATTCTTTCGTCTACAGGCCAGGCATCGATGCCGATATCGAACGCACAGCAAAATCCTGTACGGAATGCGCACGATATGCACCAGCACCACCGAAGTTCTGCAGTCATCATTGGGAGTACCCGAACGGTCCATGGGAACGTATCCATGTCGATTACGCTGGTCCAGTAGCGGGTGCGATGCTGCTAATTGTCGTCGACTCGTTTAGCAAATAGGCTGAGGTCAAAGTCACCAACTCAACGACAGCGGCTGCAACTATCAATCTTCTCGATGGATTATTCGCCGCCTACGGAGCACTACTAACAATTGTGTCGGACAACGGTCCACAGTTCACTGCCGAAGAATTCAAGTCATTCCTCCATCTGAGCGGGGTGAGATACTACAAGATTTCCGCACCCTATCACCCGGCCACAAACGGGCAAGCTGAGCGATACGTCCAGACCGTCAAAAAGGCACTTAAGGCGATGGGAACGACGAACAACACTTTGTTAGCCAACACCAATGAATTCCTGCAGCAGTAATGCTCCTCATGACGAGACCGAAGAATCACCAGCGGAATTATTCCTAGGCCGAAACATCCGAACACGGCTGGATCTCGTCAAGCCGTAGGACGTCAGCACGAAGATAGCGGAAAAACAACGGGCAACGTTCGATTCATCGTTCCGTTCGTTCACACCGGGTCAGCACGTTTACTGCCTTTCTGGGAATCCTCGAATGGACAAGTGGATTCCAGGAGTTGTTGCTGCTCCTTTGGGAGATTTGCACTACGACATTGTTTACGAGGGAAAACATCTGAAACGCACAGAACTGAAGCGGCTGTCATCCACGAACAACAATCGTGAAGCCGAAAACTTGGTGCTGCGTGTGGTGCTAATTTGACAGCTCGTGGTTTTTTTGAAAGCTCTATGCAGCAAACACAATATTTGCAGCGGAAGTTGTCGTGTTTTGTCGTTAATTTTATTCGATAGAAAAATCTTCCGTGTTGTACATAGTGCAGTGGTTATCACAACGATAGTATTTTTTCATTGTCTATCAGCCAGGTAGTATAATGTTTTATCTAAATTACTGATACTAGTAGTTTTGTAGAAGAAATATTGTTACCTTACCAATCCATTGTGAACCGAGCTTAAAATGTTGAAATCGTCACTAGCGCCACACCAAAAGTGGCAGGCTTCAAGAACTAACGCTCTCTTTAGTCCTCTACTGAAACGTCATGTTGACCAAGTTCGACGTTTCCACAACAACGAGTGCATTGAAAAGTGCATCCAGCCGTCAAACGAATCAAGGTCGAATGGAACAGGTGAGGCATGCCATCCAATGCATTTTTATGGAGACATCGTGACGTCACAGCAACCGTAACTCGACCAAGAATCCTGTTCAATGTCGGAAACGTCTTCTGATGAGTTTAATACATCGGATTCATGGTTCTTGACGCCAAGTAGCAGTCCAGAGCGGTCAAGTGAAGGTTCACCACCAGTATTGCGCCGTTCTGAGAGAAAACGTCGCCCCCGTCGACGGTATTCTCCGTAGTGAAACGAGTTAAGATTTCTTTTCTAAAGGAAGGAGGAAATATCATGAATGCACTCTTCTAAATTTCAACTGGCAACTTTTCCGAGTGTACGTGAGCTGTAAGAAAAAGAAGAAGAATTTAAACCACGTGTCGTGAACGAAATTTATCCGACTTAAAAGTACTTCTTTTGTATTAATTAAAGTAAAAATAAAAGTTCTATTTCACGGTAATCGAACCACGTTAATTTCTTTATTACGGGAAATAGCCTACATACACAGTCGTAACAAAGCTTTTTGCACTGAAAGAAAAAGCTTCTCAAACAATCAAATGTTCAAAATATTCGAGAACCACTAGGAGCGTTGTTAAAATGAGTGCGGCCAGATTTTAAGCTCATTGAGCTTTAGAGTTAACACTTGAGAAACAGATCTACTTTTTAATTACAAATTATTACTGGACCATTATTTCCAAGGGCGCATATGATACTCGAGGGAAACTTGTTTTAACGGTGCTGTATTGATAATACTGTTGGGCTTGCTGGCATTATACAAAAAAAGGGGGGGGGGGAAAAATTTTTTTTTAAAAAAAGTAATGATTGAAAAAAAATTTTTTTGGGTTTAAAAGGGGAGATATTTTAGGGGTTTTAATCTAAAATGTGTGTATAAAAAATATATAAGGTGTGTACAAAAATATGTAACACAAAAAAACGGGATTTAATTACGTAACGATCACGGACCACCCCTCCCATTTCTCAATTGTTATAAAAACATCACAAAAACTGTTATTGTTGTTGTTTTTATGTTTAATTTTCATTTGTTTCAAAATTGTAGTATCCAGACAACAGTTCAATCATTTTATTTGTGTAACTTAAAATTAATAAAGATTGCAAACATCAGTCCACTTATTTCATTTAAGAAACTTAGCGTTAGATTGTATAATCATGATAAAATAATAAATTAAAAAAATACACAGTACCAAAAAAAAAAGCCGAACAAGATTTTGCTTCCATAAACCGTCATATTCAACCTTCTGTAACTTTTTCAAGTATCAACATTTTTGACTGAATTTTTGACAGCATTATAACTAATGTATTGACCTTATGTGATCAAAATTTCATGTTGGTATGGTTTATAAATTTGAAGTTTTGAAAACATATGTCGAAAATTTTTTTTGGACTTACCAATTTCAAAAATACGTACTTCTGTGCAAAATTTAGGTAGCATAATAAATATTTCACCACAGTCTATAAAAGTATAGGAAATAATGTGGAAAAAGTTTGAACTGTTTCCATCAAGTGCTTTGGACCACAGCTGGTGTCAAAGTAGACGCACCAACATGAGTATTTCCTTTTTTCACGCGGTATTGGCCATGCTGAAATATAGGTGCAAAAAAGCCGAGGCGAATTCATCTTGTTAATCCACATGATTTGTTAAGCGTGTAGTTTTTCAAATAACTAGTGTAACCCACGAAAAACTTTCAAATATGGCATACAATTGGAATTGGTTTGTGAAAACAACGTATACAGTATTATACAGTTTTATTAGTAGAATTCGCCTTGGCTTTTTTTTTGCACCGATATTTCAGCATGGCCAATACCGCGTGAAAATGGAAATACTCATGTTGGTGCATCAACTTTAACGCCAGGTGGTCCAAACCACTTGATGGAAACAGTTCAAATTTTGTCCATTTTGTTTTTTAAGCTGTGGTATAAATTTTATTATGCTACGTAAATTTTTCACAGAAGTACGTATTTTTGAAATTGGTATGTACAAAAACGACTTTTTTGACATATGTTATCAAAACTTAAAATTTATAAACCATACAAACATGAAATTTTGGTCACATGAGATCAATACATTAGTTATAGGGCTGTCAAAAATTCAATCAAAAGTGTTGATAATTGACAAAGTAACAGGAGTTTGAACATGACGTTTTTTGGAAGCAAAATTTTTTGCTACTGAGTGTACAACTTTTTATTTTATTTAACATAATCTTATGATAGGTAAATAAAATTTCTAATTATTTCAATAGTTCTTATATCACTAACAATATATTTATATATGTTTTTGTTACAATTCAACCGCTTTGGTCGAATCAATGCAAAGGTGAATTGCTTCCAAAAATCTTATTTTTTAAATCAACAACAAGTGCTTTTTGGTTTCAATAGGAGCCTCTTTTGCCGCGCTTTTAGAAACAATCAAATTTGTTGAAGCTATGCAAATCAATATATTTCTCAGCGTGTTGATGTTCCATTTATGGAAAATTGCGCCAATTGGTGATGCAAATCGTCATAATATACATTTCGTTTAGTAGATTATATTTAAATAGTACGTCTCCATTTATCGAAGCTTTTGCATTTGGTCTGAAATCGAGAAATAAACATTATCCATTTTCCTTAAAATTTCAGATTGTTTGCACAACTTGGCCTAAAAAGTGTTTCTATTATCGTCACTCCCATAAGAAACACATGCGATTGACCATCAAAGGAACCAAAATTTGAAGTTCCAGTTCCAGTAATGGCAAACGGGATTAATAATACAAAAACAAAGTTTTAGCTCAGTTTCGATATTTTTCCTTTAAAATATGGATTTAAAGCTTTTATTTGACGTACTGAAAGTGGGTTTTTTCCAGAATTTTTAAACATAGTTCTTAACTAGTACTATAACTGGCACACAGGAAATTTTATTGATGCAAATTGGTTATTCACTTTTGATTTTTTTTTATCAAATTGGTTACTTTGTTACGTAACGATTTTAAAATCCCCCCTCCCCCATTTATCACAATAAGTAACGGTTGCTCAACCCCCCTCCCTCCCCTTCATGCGTTGCGTAATTTGTGCACAAAGCCTAAAGAACTCAAAAGTTGTAAGGGTAAAGTAATAAAAAAATTGTAGAGTCCTTCAAGTTCCTGAAAATGGCTGATTTCTCTGCTAAATATAAAAGGAACTGGAGATAAAAAAAAAAAAAGGGGGCCACAGTTTAATTTCTCCTTTCATAAGCTGTAACATTTAACTCTTTGGGTTGATTTCGACAAACTTGTGGGTGAAATGACCTCAGCGTGTCTTGTTTACACTGCGAGAGTTTCATTGTGAAATGTGTCGTAGTTTCGAAAATGGAGTCGAAGAAACAGCAAGTGCGCGAGATCATTTTGAACACGCACTTCGAAAACCCACTTCTTTCGCACCGAGCCATCGAAAAGATGTTGAAAATTCACCACTCTACAGTGTCTCGTGTCATAAAACGTTTCGGGGAACGTTTAACTGTCGATCGAAAGAAGGTGAGTGGTAGAAAAAGTGTTCCGCACTGTGTGAAGGATCACAAGCGAGTGATTTCTGCCTTTAAACGCAAACCCAACTGTTCCGTTCAGGATGTCGTGAAAAAGCTGCACTTGACCAAAAGTTTCGTGTGCAGAAAGCCAAGAAACGAGCCGAGTTCCGTTCATTCAAAGTTCAGAAAGCTCCAAACCGCAATGAAAAACAGAATAGGACAGCTAAAACACGTGCACGTAAGCTGTACACACAAATGTTGACGAAACCACACTGCTGCATCATGGACGATGCAACACACGTAAAAGCGGACTTTAAACACATTCCCGGCAACCAGTATGTGACTGCGAAAGACAAGCTCGATGTTCCAGAGTCTCTCTGGAAACAGCAAGTGTCAAAGTTCCCCAAGAAATTCATGATTTGGCAGGGGATTTGTTCGTGTGGTAAACGGAGCAAGCCTTTCGTGACAACATGAATGAATGCCTGAAAAAACGACCGCTTCCGTTTCTCAAAACATACAACGTTCCTACAATTTTTTGGCTGGACCTAGCCTCTTGTCACTACTCCAAAGATGTTTTGAAGTGGTACAAGACGAATGGTGTTAATTTCGTGCCGAAGGATCTTAATCCCCCAAACTCTCCAGAGTTGCGGCCAATGGAAAAATATTGGGCAATAATGAAGCACGAACTTCGTAAGCATCCTAAAGTGGTCACTACAGAACAGGAAATGCTGAAGTCATGGTTGAAAGGGGAAAAAAATGTCGGCTCAAGCGTTGTACACAATCTTATGCGTGGTAAAGTAGAAAGTTCGGGCTTTTGGGTTTGGTGGAGAAATACAGAGAAATAAAAATACCCAAATCAAGATTATACATTGTATTTTATTCCCTGCATATTTCATGACAGTTTTTGAGGACGAGTTTAAAGTGATGCAATTTTACTGTGGACACCCTTTAATTCCAGTGTATCGGTGGTATGAGATTTCACCTCTCTTATGGCAGGATATGGCCTCTGGTCATTATGTCAAATCAACTCTACCATGATTTTCTGATAATAACGTTGATGAATCCGTCAGAAAAGATATCATCCCACCAAACTGTCCGCAACTGCGACCTATCGAACGCTACTGGGCCATCGTCAAGCGGAACGTCATAAAGGCAGGTGCAGTGGCCCACACTTGTCAGGCTTCAAGAAAAAATGTTTAGTAGTGTCCGGGAGTACACAAAAACCACTGTGCAGAACATATGATGAATGGTTTTAAGGCTGAATTACGATCATATTACCAAAATCAGCAATATGTTTAATTTGTTATTTTTATTGATACTTTAACATTTTAAGCTGTAATAAAATACATTGCTTTTAAAATTTGCGAATTGTCTTTAGTTTTATTTCAATTTTTGAATGTTTATAACTACTTTTCGACACACTTCTTATCACGTAAGCAATATAGAATCGCCAATGTATTTAATTTGAGACTTTATTCTTCTCTGGCAGCATGAATCGTTGCATTTCCAAGTCCCAGCCACAAATTCCGAAGATGAGAAACTCTCCTGAAACTATGCAATTTATCGTTAAAGCATAGCATTCATCATACTTATTTTAGTTGCAGTGCAGCACTGGTACCTGAACTTTTATGAAAGCAATAGCATGAGTCGCATTCTCTGTTCATTTTTCCTTCTCCATGCAATAGAACCTTATTCTGCTGAATTCGTTACCGATATCGTCGTAGATGCATTTGTCCATTGATGTTGAGCTTAAAATTGCAGGGAATGTATCCATATACATAAAAAATGAGAGCACGATTTACGGTGATCCAATAAATTTAGTTTTAATGTACATTGGAATCGATCGACATGAGTGAGCACGTTGCTCGCTGAGTGCAATTTCCTGAAAAGATGTAGTGGAATTATAGGAGATAGAATTATGAATGAAACTGATCCCAGAAACCAGTATTTATGGGGCCACCGTTCGTTGTCGTAGAAATATGACTCAATCTTCCTAGATGATTGATTTGATTTTAAATCCGCCCAATCTGGAAATTATCGCAAACTCGAGCATCAGCTTTTCCAGTGCGAAAAAAGAATCAAACTAGGGGAAAACATCAATTGAAAACTGCCTAATCGGCTTAATTAACTTCCCGTCATTAATCATCCGTTTATCAGATTTTCAACACAACAACCACATAAACTGAAAACGACGTTGACGTGGTGGTAAAACTTGCAGTGAATCGTTTCGAAGGCAAATCGTTCCTTTGAGATGAAATCCATCTTTCCCTCCTGGCTGCTAATGACTAACTTTCTGAGCTTAATGTAAACAACTTGTTGTCATGGTAGCTGCGATATTTTCAGCTCTCTGAGGAAGATATTAACCTCATCTTTCCTTAAGTAAACGCAAACATGGGATTTAACCACACCGTGTGGCAGAAAGATAACAATCGATAAAAAAAAACCTTGCTCGGATAACAAGGGAAAACAAGTAGAAAAGTTATAAATCGTCGAAACCGGTTGCGGTTATCGTCACTTAGTTCCTATTGATTCCACAGACATGAACTTCATCTTGAAAGCGTTCGTCTGCTGTACACTGGTTGCCGTTTGCACGGTGAGTAATGGAAGTTTTCGGAAAACTGATTGTTGACAATTTATTCATTTCCCAGGCCCAATTCGAGCTGTGGTTTGAAAATGCAGAAAGCAACACAGCAGCTCGACGACCGAGACCACAATCTGGTGCCGCACCTCCACTCAGCACTCCCCAAAAGCCACCGCCCGTTCTTGCAACCCAAGCACAAGAGCAAAGAGTGGTGAATTTCCAGAACCGTTCGTTGGAGCGGTTGTTCGCCCGTTCCTTCAAGGTTGATACCGCCGTCGAGTTCCAGGATGCCGTTGTTCAACTGTACGTTCGTAGTCAACGGGAACTAGATCTCTGCGCAGAGTTTCTGTGGGAAACTCACCTGCTGAAAGAGTATCGACGCTGTGCTTCCCTAACGCAGCGCGCCATCTGGCGGCAGGTCCAGGTACTGAAGGAAGATATTCGAGCTTTAACGCTTGCGGACTACGAGTACGTTGACTATTGAGATAAATTGAATGTTAGATAAATATCTACTATGCAGTAGAATAATGTGATGCACTGACAATTTGTGCAACAATTCTTAAAAAGAATATCACAAAAAATATTGCCAGAACAGCTGGTGTTCTTAATTCTTGGTAAAAATAAAAATAAATGAGCTTGGTAAATTCACACTTCCTAAGAATGTACTAAAAATCCAGGGGTTTTTCCTCTTTGAATTAATTGATATGAGAAGCCTAAACATCCAGAAGGATCTAATTAAGCCGTGATAGAGAAAATTATGTTTTAATAAAAATATGTACAAAAATTTGTTGTTTCTGGGTTCATCTCCTTGTTTATCCTGTTCCACAGTTCTTTGCTAGGCAAACTTGACAATTTTTTTTAATGGTTAACTAATGTTTCTAATTAACTGGTGGCTATTATTTCCATGTATTACTTGGTTGCTCAAAATATTTCTTGGAGCCCAATAATATCTAATTAACTGCTTCCTTACTGGTGTTGTCCTAAGATGTGCATTCTGAAGTTTCTACAGCAGCGTACTTACTGATTTTCAGACCGCTCGATTTGTTCTCTCTTCTGAGTTTTCTCTTTTGGGACAGAAAGTTATACAGTGCCCCATAACATGTGTACCCTTCCTGTATAGAAAGGTATTGCGATCAATTGAAAATCCTACTTCTGTTCCGCGAACCAGAGGACGAAGTGAACTTAAGTATTCAACTCAGTGGGACGAGTACACAATGGATTTTTTTTTGTAAGGTTCAAAAAAGCTTTACAAGCCTCCTGGCCCGTTGGGTCGGTACCATGGGTGACTCATGCAAGCGGTAATGAGACTCTCTTTCGTTCTTAACCACTAAAAACAATCCTTATTCTCTCTTTGCCTTCCCCGCTCCTCCGGGACCACAATTAAGCGACTTCTTCGGGGGTGGCTATGCTCATGCACTTCTCTTCAGCTCTAGGCTTAAGTTGGCATGTTCGCTTGCGCCCTTCTGTTAGCGACCGTTACGCGATCCTTCAAGACGTGTTTTGATGTGAAGTCCATCATAGCCGACCATCATGACATGCTCTCCTTCACAGCCACCCCCGTGGGACACTTTCTTCTGATCTATGGATCGCGATGTCCACTCTAAAGCTCGATTCAAAGTAAATCTGGACGCACGGTTCAATAAACCACCGTGTCCCTGGTGGTTGGAACAAAAAACGTTTTACAGGTATTTGTTGATGTTTTATTGACGAAGAAATTGGTGAAAAGTTTTTCTCGATTGATCGACGCATCTCGAAATTACGGATCATGGAACTTGAGAAAAGAAAATTAATTGTGCACAAACACTAGAGAATCCTTCGTGGTCTGCCTCAAAAATAGCAAAAGTGTTAAAATTCCCAAAGTCAACGGTGTGTCTTGTAATCAAACGTTACAAGGATACTCTGAGTGTGGATAGAGCACAGCGCATCTATCATAAAAGTGGCACTAGGGACAAAGAGCTGAGGAGAAAAGTGTTGAGGTACGTGAAAGGCAACCTAGGTGTCTTCATACGTGATTTGGCAAAAAAATGCGATTCCAACTTTTCCACCGTGCGTAACATACTTTCAAGAGAAGGATATAAGTCTTTTTGTGCCAGTAAACATCCGAATTGCTCCCTGAAACAAAATTTAGTGGCCAAAAATCGAGCACGATTACTATGCGAACGAGTTATGACGAAATTTGATGCCTGTATTTTAATGGATTAATGTCAAAATGGATTATAAACAAATCCCAGGACGAACATTTTACCTGGCAACTAATTTTGGGGATGTCCCTCCAGGTAAAAATTTGTTTTTGCTGATAAGGTTGCTCGAAAACTAATGATTTGGCAAGGGATCTGCAGTTGTGGCCTTAAAACCAAGGTTTTCATCACATCTCACACAATGACGTCGAAGGTTTACATTAAAGAGTGTCTGAAAAAGCAGATTTTACCCTTCATTCGGCAACACAAGACCAACGTTATATTTTAGCTGTATCTAGCCAGCAGCGACTACTCTAAGGAGGTACTAGAATGGTATGCTGCAAACAATGTTAATTTCGTCGCATGGTCAACTGACCAACGCAAAGGGTTACGGTCTACTTGAGGCTCTGGCAAAGTTGGACGTTAGATTGTGCAACGATGGCCTTGTCAGTACATTCCGTAAAGATGGCCTGCGAATCCATCATCCACGTTACGTTTTGTAGTCCGTCGCTGTTGGAAGCTGGAGGGTTAGCGAAGAGTATACCCATAGCGATCATCAGGCAATCCACTATTGTATCGGTCGGTAAACCCCCACGGTGTCGGGGAGTTCGAGATCTTACGAGAGGAAGTGGAAAACGAAGGAATTCGACAAGGACATCTTCGTTGAAGCGCTTCGAGCAGAAATTGGAACTCCGTGGAAGCTGGGAAGCTAACAGAAACGCTAGTGAGGGCGTGCGATGCGTCGATGCCGAGGAAACTGGAGCCCATGAACCAGCGGCGTCCAGTGTTTTGGTGGAACGAGACACTATGTACCCTCCATGTTGCGTGTCTCCAAGCCAGGAGACGCTACCAGAGGTCAAAAACCGAAGTGGAGAAAGAAGAACGGATGATTGTGTTCCGTGCAACTAGAGCAGCTTTCAAACGGAAGATCAAGATTAGTAAATCGATCTACTTCTAACAGCTGTGCCGAGAAGCTGATGCCGATCCCTGGAGCAAAGCTTATCGGATAGTGATGGCAAAGATCTAGCGATACCGAGTGAAACGTGCCCGATTAAATTGAAGATAATCGTTGACGGTCTGTTCCCGCAGCACAACGCAAAGGAGTGGCCACCTATACCACACGACGAAGCAGAAGAAGCACGTGTCAGAGAAATTTAAATCTCAGATGAAATGCTGCGGGCAATTGCAATGGGTCTGAAATTGGGAAGAGCTCCCGGTCTGGATGGAATACCCAACGTTGCATTGAAAACCGCGATCATTGCGTTTCCAGACATGTTAAGAACGACGCTCCAGAAATGTCTGAATGAAGGTTGCTTTCAGGACAGATGGAAGGTCCAGATGTTGGTGCTACTGCCGAAACCGGAAAAACCGCCATGGGATTCACCATCGTATAGACCCATATGCCTGCTGGATACCCTCGGCCAGCTCCTGGAAGGATCATCCTTAACAGGCTGACGAAGAGCATGGCGAGAGCGGTCCATCTAAAAGGCAGTTCAGATTCCGAAAAGGAATCGCGACGGAGGACGCTATCCGAATAGTCATTCGGAGGCAGAAAGGGCAGCCAAACAGAAGAGCGCGGCAATCGGTACTGCGCCGTCGTTGCGATTGACGTGAAAAACGCTTTCAACAGCGCTTGCTGGGAGGCCATCGTCAAGGCTTTACACAGAATGCGAGTCCCTGACTATTTGTGCAGGATACTTGGGAGCTATTTCCAGAACAGAATTCTGGTATATGAAACGGAGTTGGGGCGGAAGTCGGTCATGGTCACGGCAGGAGTTCCACAAGGTTCCATCCTCGGCTCAATGCTCTGGAACGTGATGTACGATGGAGTACTAACGCTGAAACTGCCCAAAGGTGTTGAGATTGTCGGATTAGCGGATGATTTCCTCACGATAACCGATGAGACATTGGAAGAGGTAGAGATGCTATCGGCGGAAATGTTCGATATCATCGAAACATGGATGACTGGAGCAAAACTGGAGCTGGCCCATCATAAAACGGAGGTAGTTCTGGTCAGCAACCGAAAGGCGGTTCAGCATGTCCAAATCAGCGTAGGAAGGCATGCAATTTCATCAAAGCGTGCACTGAAGAACCTAGGAGTGATGATTGACGGCCGTCTTTTAACGCCTATGTAGACTACGAATGTCGGTGGACCGAGGAGCAGCAGGAGGTGTATTCTGGCGAGTGTAGCAAATTCGATATTGAGATATGGAGTCCCAGCCTGGGCTGCAGCATTGAAAACGCAGCGGAATAGTAGGAAACTGAACAGTACGTCCCGGCTCATGGCCATGCGTGTCGCAAGCGCCTACAGAACTATTTCGACGGACGCAGTATGCGTTATCGCCGGAATGACCCCAATTTGCATCACCCTGGCCGAGGATATCAAATGCTATCAGCGGAGAG